>JACDJE010000136.1:530023-851517 GCA_016647715.1 Pavo muticus | reverse complement strand
GTTTTTTTTTTTTTTTTTTTTTTGCATTCCTAACATTCTTCTCAGTTGGAAATAGCTAAAATATGACAATGACATTTTTGCTCTTTCACTCAAATCTTTTGTATGTGTGTATGCTTCAGCATGCATAAATTTATTCTCAAAGAGAAAATCACTAGCTGTTGTCTTAATTGCTTTTCCCTGTTTTCTTCACACACACTCGCCCTCTCTGCAACCCGCCACATCACTTAGGTGGGGCTTTTTTATTCTCTCTTGCTTTTGTTTCTTGCCTGGGCTTCTTTAGGATTACAAAAGGAATTGATGATTCATTTGGCTCCTAGCAGCGCTTTTGTTTTTCCTGAATGCTTGTTTCTTAGACGGTAGGAAAAAAATCAAGGGCAGTTTCCTATTTGCAAATTCTGGGAGCATTTCAGAACTACATCACTCTTTTTTAGAAAACAGTTGGATGAGTTCAGTTAGCAGTTCTGACAACACTAACAAACAAAAACAGTGAATGGAAGAGTTTTCAAATAAAACACATATTTCTTTGTTTCTGTTAGATTTTTCTTCTGAGGTACTTATATATACCTACCACTCTATTTCAAGAAGGCATAGGCAGATACCTGCTGTCATTCCTATATGGCCCACATTACTTGCAGTGCATAACTGGTTCTTTGTTCTCTCATTGTTTCTAACCTGGGCAATCTGACTGCAAGGGAAGCACAGGGCTGCCAGTTTCATTCTCTAAGTAGTTTACAGCACAGCATCTCTTTTCATCCTTATCCTGTCAGGTAGGAAATCATCTGATCTCACTGCTTGTAGAAAATCCATGATGAACAATAACAAAATGGAAAGATTAAGTGGCTTTCCATTCAACAACAAGCACAGTATTTTTCTCTTACCTTAATTAATAGTCAACATTCCTGGCACAGTATCCCCCAGAAGAGGAAGCATTTTTCTATACCCAGTTGCTCTGAACTACATGTGCAATAGTAGAGACTCTTACTTGCCTGAACTCTCGTACATATATACACACAAATTATTTTCCATGTTACTGAAGAAGTACTACTGTACTATACTGCATTATGAGATGGAAAATAGTTCACTACATTTACTTTACAAAAATAATCTGATTTCCTAATCATTAACCAAAAAAAATCTGTAGTATATTTCTCATATTCTACTAACTAAAAGAATGAGTCATTCAACTAGATAGCTCTTCTGTTTAGATGGTTAGGATTACCCCTTTTCTGTAACAGCCAAAAATAACAGATAACAGTTAGCGGTATCCTGCTCCTAGGAATACTAAAAATATTTTCCCTTTTTGTNTAATATTCTTTTGTACTGATTAACTGGTTGTTGTGACAATGAAAAGTGCATGTGTTTCATTGGCATTTAACACCATGTGCTAACTGACCAAAAAAAGTTCTATCTATTCCCCTTTTCTCTGCTTTTACTATTACTATTATTATTATTATTATTATTTTAGCAATAAGACATTATTTCCCATACTTCCAATATCTTACAAAACACACTGTTTAACTTACATCTATTCCATTCAGTTCCAGGGCACAGTTTCTACTTGACTAAAGCCTTTCATTTACTTTCCTCGATTGTATCCATTCACTGTAGGTTTTGTGTTTCTGACTTTGAATTTTCATCTGGGAAATACCCACACCCTTTTGATTTATAATTTTTTTGTTCTTTATTTTTTCAACTTAAAGATGTGACATGACCTTCTTTCCAATTTTTTTCTACTCCAGTTTCTACTCCGGTTTTCTACTTAGTCACGTGGTCTTTAATTTTCTAGTTAATCTCATCCAGCTGGTTAACTAATTCAAAGTAATTAATTAATTTTGATTCAAACTGTATCCTCACCTTCTCTTGCTTTTGAGACTGCATATGGCACTGTAATCCTTACATTCTTTGCTCAGTGGTTCACAGATTCAAACGACAGGGAAGAAGATGAATTTTTCAACTGCTTCACCCTGCCATTGATTTGACATTGGACAATTTCCTAACAAGAACATAAGGTTTATGTTTTTTTAATAATATACATAGCAGCAGATTAATTATAATGAAAATTGAAGGAATAAAGTATATTACTGAAATATTCCTAGTTGGATGTATGGAACATAATATCCTGTCAGGAGTAAGTGTGTGCATTTTCTGAAGATGTGTGAGAAACAATAGATCTTCTGTTGCCAGAAATCTACTTAGCTTGATTGATGGAGGGTTGGACCATCAAGAGAAAATATCTTACTGAAGATGAACTCAGAATACCTCAGTTTGATTTCAGAATCAGCCCTTGACCTCAGATTTACTCTTTGAACTTGAGAAAATACAGTACTATGTGGTTCTTTATTTTTGGAAAAGGGATAATGATTCTTCTCAGGACAATTATATTTTCATCACAAGCTCTGTTTCTATTTGAGAAGATCAAATGTTGCTCAGACTGAATATCCATCCCAAAACTGACTGTTTAGAAAGAAAATAAGAGAAATTTTCAGCATTTCATTTGTTTAGTTACTAGAGCTTATGTTGTTATTTGATCTAATTCCTTGTATTTTAGCTTTTCCCAATTGTTTCATTTTAAGATCAATTCACATTAACATAAATAAGAGCATAATTTCTAGTTTTCTAAATTATTTTTTACTTATTTGTCAAAGAGCTGGAAGTTATATTAATATGTAAAAAAACAACAAAATCTCTATAAAGTAATGGCTTAATGTCAAATGAAATTATAATAAAATTCATTTATGAAGATTATTTAATTCAACATTTTAAAAACACCTTCATTAAGTTTTTGGTATGTAAAAATACTGTGCTCCAGGAAGCCAAAACAGTCCTTTGAGAAGACAAACTTCCAACAGAGGAAAGCAAGACTTCACTTAAAAATTTTGTTTCATCTAGAAAGGAAAGAGATAACATTCAAAATTGCATATAGTTAAGTTGTAAACAGTGTACTTCTGTCCTCCTAATTTTCTGCTTCTGTCTCTGTAGTCTGGCAGCTTCACCGGTCTCTGTAATAATTAAAATTCCATAAATGATGTCAGACAAACCTCAGATTCTACTGTTTAGATCAACCATGATTTGCTCCAGCTTTTGTTTCACTATTCTGCCAAAGACCACACAAAAGCTTTCTTAGTTTACTTTTTTATTTCCTGAAGTTTCTATTGCTCAGTATATTTTGGATTAGAAAATTACTTTCAGCAGTTGGTATAATTACACTCTTGAGTAAAAACTTTTGTTACCATAATAATAGTAGTTTACTTCCTCTTGTGGATATGATATTTAACCAAGTGTCATACTTCAGAGATTGCGTTCACATTCTTTTCCCAATCTTTGTTCCAGCTACTTTCTAAAAAGGGGATATCTCAGCATTTCTCCAACATTTCTCATTTGTATAATCTCGATAATCCTAACTCAATCATCAAATATGATTTCTCACTGCTTTTTGATACTGTTATCTTCTGGAAATTGTGCAGAGAACATAATATAAAATTATAATTGATAATAGTGTTAGTATCTATCCCATTTAATGAAATTGCTAAAGGGTTAGTGGTAAGGTTCGACATGGAGAGTAGTGGAAGTGATCTTCATGAAAAAGCTGAGATTCCCAAACTTACAAATTTTGTGTATCCAGTTTTTGGATATGAGAGATATACTCAGTTTCTAAACTGGAAAAAAATCCTAATTAACTTATTTTATTTTAAAACAAGGGTATCAAAGTTTGGAGATAAAATGGATTTGGTTTAGACAGCATATAGAGAGTATAATGGAGATAAGTAGATTGTAAGTAGGAGAACTGTAAGTACAGTGACTACTACTGAGTTGTATATTAATAAGTTCTTATATTTATGACAAAAACAGTGGACCTTAATATTCGGAAATGTATGAGACAATTCAATGGAGTACAGAAGAATGATTTCCTCATTCAGAAAACAGAAAACACTTTCAGAAACCTCATAAAGGAAAATATGAATGTTTCTACTTCACAATGAAATCCTGAATTCTAAACTGAATCAGATTTAAAAATAATTGAAGTCGAGAAGATCTCACCATTGAAATTAATAGAATTTGGATACACAGATTTTGCTTTCTCCATTGAGAGATGCAGTCAGAAAAATTTGGATTAAGTTTGCGATTTTGCTTTCCTCCAGTGGTAGCTACAACAGCAAAAGCTAACACAGAACCATTATTCACCGAGACTCACAAATTTCAAATATGCCATAAAGAAAACATTTATCTGAAAGGAATGTTGAATACTTGAATACATCTAGCTGGTGATACTGTTTCGGTGTGGCATGCTTCAGTGGATAAAGCTTGTACTCAGAATCAGGAAAAGGCATACTATAAGAGAAAGCAAAGGGACTAAGAATGTATATCAGTTCAGATCTTATCCAAGGTAGTTCAACCAACATCAGATCTATCTTCATGATTTAGGATAATGTAAAAATCAAGTTTTAACTTAAATCAGAACAATAGTAGATCTATTGTTATAATTCTTTTTACCTTTCTGCCGCTCAAACTCACTTCCTCCTTTTCTTGTGCCAACAGTTCATTAGGAGAGGTATAGAGTACTCAGAATATTATAATCCTTTCTGCCAACAGAACAAAAATATGGTTTCCACTACCGTTTATTACTTTTTCCTTTTAATTTTTTTTAATCAATCCATGCAAATCCTGAAGTCATCAAGCCTTTGTTAAAAACTGTAGACAAGATACATAACAGGTCTAGTTCTCCCTTATTTATATATACTTAGTCTTTTATTTAGTTCCTTTGTACACAGTTAAAATTAAAAAAAAAATACGTGTATCCATTTAGTATTCTGAAAATGATTTCTTTTCTGTTTATATCTATTGAAAAACTATCCTTTTTTGGTTTGCATATACAACATGTTTGAAAATGTTCTTAGCAAAAAAAACAACCAAACAAACAAACAAATCCTTTCTTTTCGTTAAGAAATCAATTTTCATTTGAAGAAGTGAAATATTTTTAATATAATTCTTTTCAGCTACTCTACACAGGGATCTTTACGATTTTACAGTGATTTTGACTCCCTTATAGTCCAGCCAGTGAGGTCCCATCTGTAATCAATAACGGCAGACAGTCTATTGCATCTTTCGCTGTAATTTTGCAATCAATTCTCAGCAGCAGCATCTGGCACTGATGCCAAAAGAAGTGTTTCTATCACTCCCCTTTCACCTCCCTGCCATCTTCCCCCTCTTGGGGATGCTTTGTACAGCTGCACGGTAAACCAGGTCAGAGAACTGATCTTGCTTGAAACTAACATGGCAAAAGCCCAACTGTTTAGTTTTAGCTGGAAGGTAAATACTTGTACTGACACAAGGGATAAATAGAGTTGCAGAAGAATGACAGGGCCTTTTCTTTCTGCAGCCCTGCCCTGCCTAATCTAGTTTAAACTGACTGTAAAACTACAGCAATATATACTTAGTTTTGAACATGGGTAATTGTCTTTGAACATGCTAATTTTTCTCCCCTATCAAACTTGCGTTTATATTTAGTTTAGCCTTTTAAGAGTTAGGCATCTTACCTGAAGTTCAGAAGGATTAGTTCCCTCAAACTAATTTACAGAAAGACAATAAGGTTACTTCTCCTAGATTCTTGTTACAGAGCCAATGACTACACTGTGAGACTGAAGAAGATGTTCATTTTAACCAGATCACCTGCATAATCTGCATTACCGTATTTACCTTTATTTCTGAATTTGCCATAAAAACAGAGAAAATTTGGTTCAGTCATACATACTTAGCTCCATTTTTAATCTGCTGCTGAATTTCTTCAACTCTAGATTTCACTTTAATATTAACTAACTTACACTTCTTGCTTTTGAAAGAACATGAACAGTCTTCCTAAAATATTATTTATGTATGTCCACATTGGCAATGTTTTAACCAGGTAATATCTAGTACTTCTAGTAAGGTGTTGAAGAACATCTTAGGTGACTTTCACTTTCCTAGGAAAGAAAGAAAGTAGATAGTCCACATCTCAGATATTTACAGAATCAAACATAGCTGGTTCTGTCAAAAGTTTGACTAGACTAAACCAGAACAAAAAGCATTGTGAGTACCCTCAAATTATCTTGCCCATGTCAATTACTACCTTAATGAGAATGTAAGACAAAATCAATAGCCAAATAACTGCATAAGTCAGCAGAATGACATTTGCAAAGTGTTTTATGAACCTGTTATGAAAGACTATGTATGTGGTTGAAGCATTCTATATTTCTTACTTGAAGCCAAAAAAGAAAAAGAGAATAGACTTAAATCATTTGATCTGAGGCTTAGACAACAGTGAAGCAAATCTTGGTTTTGAATTCCATCTTTAACAGAGATATTTGGAAAGGAAGTATTAAAATGACTGCTTCAAAGCACTTTTTAGGCATATATTTTAATGTAGAGAACCTTGTAAACTAAGCAAAGTAGCTTACTAGTCTACCATGAAAGAGTGCAAACAAGGACTAATCCAATCTAACTCATTTGTATTTAGATATTTAACACACCATCAGCAGCCAGTGGTGAGGTTAGCATAGATTCATAGTTTTATGCAAAGCGATCCCAAAAGCTGTTTCGAATTCTAGAGGTGCATATTTTTCTGATTGTTTCTATGAATTTAATCATATAGTTTTTTAAGTTAAACAGTGTAATTAAAC
Organism: Pavo muticus; assembly: GCA_016647715.1. NCBI lineage: Eukaryota > Metazoa > Chordata > Aves > Galliformes > Phasianidae > Pavo > Pavo muticus. The sequence goes on along the minus strand of JACDJE010000136.1, from coordinate 844,864 downwards.
ATACTGTTTGTCAGTATTTATTTGGGTCTTGGGGTCATGAAAGCATACAGGTGAAACAAAACTTCTACTATTAAAAAAAAATCATTTGGTGAGGATTCATAAAATTCAACTTCTCATCCCAATATTGAAATCCTAATATTTGGTTTACTCTAAGCATATATAGCATTGTGAAAAAGATTAAAAGTCTTGATAAAATAGTCAGAATTTTGTAAAGGTTTGATTTGACCTGAGAAGGAAAGAGGAAAAGAGAAGGACCTGATGGCAGCAGCTATTGATTTTATATTCTTTAAGTAAAAAGTATAATAAAATGTAATTTATAATAATTCCAATCTGTTATTTATTAAATAATATGACTCTAGTCATTCTAGTCTACATGACAATGTTAAGGAATTGAATAAGTGAAAAAATACATACATTTGTCACATATTCTCATTTCTCTCCTCCTTTTTCTAAATATAACAGTCTTATCTTGGAACAAGTGGTCAAACATGTCTAAAGATACTAGGCAAGCAAACACTGTCACACTTACATAGATTTTCTGTAGGTTTAGAACTGTATCAAATGCTGCTCAGTTGGGGATTAATTCTCAGTAAATGCAGAATTATAATAAATCATGCTGATAAGTGTTATTAGTACAGTAAAGTTCATGCTAGCCTTTGCATCTCTGTAGCTCTGTACTGTCAAATGCAAATAGTTTCTTACTACAACAGTTAAAGAGATAGTAGTTTTGGTAGGAGAATGGTTAAAAGAAGTTAAGTGTATATATAGTAGATAAGCTCCTACAATGCTGAAGTTTAAAGTGTACAAACTGTGTTGGTTTTTTAAGTGTTCTAAGATATTACATTAGAAGTGCATCATTAGGAGCACATTTGATTCAAGTAGCTGTAGAATGGCAAAAAACCTCTCTTTATTTTAACAGGACAATAGTTCTTTATCTGTGTTCCTGGCTGGCAAATTGCAAAGGTGAAGCACAGCAAAAATCTGTAGTGCTCTTGGATTCAGTACAGCCTATCACTGTAACTTGGTGTTTACATGAGGAATTATAAAGTAGCATACTGACTTCTATGCCAGAAATGAAGTTGGGAAAACTGTACATGCCGATGGATTCTAAACAAGTTTCATTCATTAAGCTAATACTCTGACCCATAAAAGTAAGCTCAGACTTGAGGTTTCTAATGTTCTTCTCTATCATTTGTAAGTCATCTGGCCCTAAGGACAATTGTCTGATTTTAACATACTCAATATTATTTACTCTGCAATGTGCCCAAAAGACAGTCCCTGAGTTTTCTCAGCTTAATGTCAACACTAAAACAACATGGGCTGAAGCGCATTCTCTGCATCTGATGGCAAAGGACACAGTGCATACTCAGGCTTGTAATGGTCTTCCCCTTCAGAGGACTGCAGCCTGGATGATGTTCCAGAAACAAGCTGTGGGCCTATTCTGCCTTCAGCCATTCTCAGACACCATCACATGGAGCTGAAACGAAGGGCCTCTGCTGGGGCACAGTGTGCATACGGTTGTCCCAGGGACTGGCCAGAGCAGTGAAGCCTCCAGGCTCTGACAATATTAGGGAAGTAGAGAAGAGTCTTGTCTCTCCTTAATTCAATGACTGTTGTAAGATTTTGATGAGTTTCTGCTTAGAAATGGTTGGGATCATTTCTGTGATGACTTAATGTGTAGAAAAATGAGAAAATTACGTCCTGAATTTCCAATTAAAATACCAAGGAGGACACTTGGGTGTAGTTCATTTTGACTTTTGGACTAAAGCACAGATCAAAAGAAATCTAAAATAAATGATAATGCAAATAGACTTATTTCCCTGTTTTTCTCCATTCGAGGACCTTGTACTTTTTATTCACTAAGATTTTTCCATTTTCTACAGAAGATAATCTATTGATAAGAAGTTGTTATTTATCCAACATTTTGCCAGTTATCCCATGGTTTTAATTTGCTATTTTTTTCAGAAAAATAAATTTGTAACTAATGCGTTATCGAGAAAACAGACAGTATGTTGTTGTTTAATAACAATTTTGGGCTACCAAAGACCTTAATTTTAACTTCTTCACTTATGAAAGTTGAGGCAAAAATTTTGTTATTTTAAAAAATATATAAATATTTAATTTCAGAGCACTCACTCCAGCTCATATCTGATCTTAGAGAAATGACAATTAACCATTCAGCTAAAAAAATTGGGAACAAATGCCCAATATCTAAAAATTCATGACATTTTAAATTCTAGATGCTTCATTTCAGAAAGATTTGCTGATTTAAAATGGATTTAAAATTTTCGTTTTCATTTAAAATTGTGTTATTAATTTAAACAGTATTTTGAAAGAAAAAAAAAAAACAACAGTATATTAGCAACCAAATATATTTTTGTTATTATATAGGAAATATTTTGTTATTTTTGAAATGTAAATCTGGTTTTGATTTGAAGAGAAAACAAAGTGGAAAAATTACTTTTTTATTCCTGAAGGTACTTTTTTCCAGATCCATCCCCCCTATATTTTTTAATATTGAAACAATGTAAAGTTCTTCTCATTCAGGTTACAGGAAGGATAATTTTTTTTTGCTATACCTTTATAGCCAATTAACTAAGAAAAACTGTTATTTTGTAAGCACTTTTGTTTCTTGAAGCTATTTAAAAAAGCCAGTTAACAAAAAAAGATGTTTAATTTATGTGTTATTGTAATATTAACAAGTAACCTCCTGCCAATTACATTGCTGCTTTGCTAATGTTAATCCTGTGACGTATTCATAATATAAAAGGACATTCCCGTTGGTGCTTATTGATTCCCTTGATGTCTAGATGTATACCTAATTAGTTATTAATTTGGACAGATTATTATATGAATGTTTCCACTGTAGTAGGAAAGATATTTTGCAGAGGCATATGTTTCTACTCAGGTTCTATTCACATAAAAGTGAATTTTTAGTTTAGAACAGATTTAGAACTGATTATAAAGTATATTTTGCATTTTGTAATTCAATTATTCTAAATTAGAATGTCAAATAATCAAAGATAGAAACAGAAATTAAGATATCAAATTATTTGGTCTATAAATCAAAATATCCTGATAAATATGAAATGTTTCTTTAATCATTTATTTAAAAAATGTCACTATGAAGACAACTATAAGAATTTCAAAGTGGAACTGCTTTGAACTGAAGATTAAAATTTCTAATTTTTCTACCTTACTTGCTTCGTTTTACAAGTTCTATTCAAATATTTTTTCAAAATGTAAGTACACTTTTGAATTGAACAAATCAGATTTTTCCCTGTAGGAGAAGGGGGAGTAGAAATAATATTCTCAGATAACTAAACTTTATTTTAATATGTACGGAAGTTGTATCAGAATTTCAGCAAAATTATATGTGTTCTTATACATTTCTCATCACTAATAATTTTAGGTTCACAACAAAGTCTTGTTATAATGAAAGGTTTTGATTTTTTTTCCCTTTGTTTTTTCTTTTGAGGAAAAATAAAAAATATCGTCTAACTTTAATTACTGGCAAAACATTACTTAAAAGATTTTTGGCTTTCAAACTATTCAGTGTACATCATAACTCACCTTCCAGCTGGTAAGTAATATAGAATTTTATTTTAAAAAATCATACTGAGCTTCTAATCACAAAATAAACAAACAAATAAAACCACTCTATTAGGAAAAAAAAAAAAATAAATGAAAGATGAAAAAATCTAGAGATGTCATTTAAGCTGATGAAATGCCAAAAAAAGTTCTTTAACATTTTGAATGCTACCATACTGTTACATACTAGCTATAAATTTTTCTCATGTTTCATATACAGATTTTACCTTTCTTATTATCACTTAAAAAAAAAAAAATCAAGTCTAGCTTTCTTCTGCTTTTTATATTCTTTCACAGGACACAGGTTATTTGCCAGGAGCATAACATTATTTTAATGAATTTCAAGTAGCCTCAGTAATATATAACTTTTCAAATTATTTCTGAAATAAAATAGATAAAGAACAGAGTGTCACACACACTGATTTTGTGTTTTCAAAGTGCATCTTAAATCAAGCCTGGAAACGAGGTGAGAAGACCACTGAATGATACATTGATTAGGATAATATCATGCATACTTGCCACAGAAAATCACATGTAACTGTGCTGACTTCATTTTCCCTTGGCATTCAGCAATAACTGTCAACTTCCAGAACATCTGATAACAGTGTGGTAGTGGGAGAAAATAGCTAAGCATACTGGAACTGAATATAAAATAGGAGCCTTTGAAATGAAAATGTAGGTTCAGGGAATGAGGAAAGACATTTGTGTCTCAAATGACACAGGAATATAGATAGCTAAAAGTGACTTTAAGAGGCTTTCTGTTTGAGAGATCTTGAAGTACGTGTTCAGTTTAGCAAACATGACCTGGGAAGTAATTTTCTTATGTAACAACGTTACCTTTTCTAGCTTAGAGTGGAAATCTCATTAGTAATGGAATACTGTTGGAAAAGTTTGAGTTTTCTACTGGCAACATTTGTCGCTTTTTCTGGTTGTTTTAGAAAATGAATTACATCATTGCAGAGTTATGCATCTCCTGTGATTGGATGACTTGTTGGCCTTGCCACTGCAAACAGAAACTGAGCTTTTCTCAACAGAAGGCACAGGAATGCTCAAATAGAAATACTACATTTTGGTTCTCCCTGAGAATTGGCAAAGCCCAGAAGAAGAGAGACTAATTGAACTCATTTTTACAAACTCTTTGTGCTACTTAGGCAAACTCTGCAGAGAACCTCTGCATTAAAATGCAAGCAGTGCAGTTGCTGTTGAAGGCAAGGGCAGTGGCAGACGGATGCAGATGTGTTTACACGGATGTGAGCATTCAGAACCAGTACACATCCCTGAGACTGCAGAGCACTCTCATTACTGCAGCCCTGCACGTGTCCCCCCAGCCAACCCTTTCATCTTAAATTTCTGCAAAGCACCAGCACTGAACTCTAGTTCTCTTTGGCAGTGAAAGAATAGATCAGTTGGGACACAAAGCCAGTATGTGTTTTTTCAGATATGTCTTTTGGTGCATATTAGAATAGAACCACAGTGGAATCAACAGATTAGCCATTTCCATATTCATTCTCTAAATATTTAAACAAAAATTAAGGCTTCCCATGTTGCAGATATAGCTGTCTTTATGGATATTAAAGCCTGCCTGGATCCACACATCACAGTGTGATAATAATCTGATATACAGCTCGTCAGTCTGGAAAATAAAAGATATTATTATTGATGAGCATGTTTTCCTATTTATGCCTCATTCCGCTGACCTTTATTGGAAGGTCTAAAACAGATGGCATCGATTGGATTTCATGCCATCTTGCAGACCACACCATTGTTAAATCAACAGTTATGAAGCTTTTTATTTGTAAACAAATAAATGAGAAATATCAGCATTAGGTTGGTGACCTCTGCTCTCTCTAGCCACTTGCATTTTACAATGTACAGAAAACAGGCTCATCCACAGTGGAAGGTATGGTCATTTTGCCTGCAGGAAGAAATATTTAATGCTCTCACTGTTAGACCCAGGAATATCTGGTGCATTTATGTTGGGTGGCTATTACGGATCATGCAGAGGGAATCAACTAAGTGGCTTTAGGGGGAGCCACAGATGTTCACATCCCAGCTTCTCTCGGCACAGCAATTACTCAGAGGATGTGAAGCATAAAAAGGCCACAACATATAAGCATAATGCCCGAGGTAACTGTGACTCTTGCTAATGAGGGGGAGGAGGCTAATTTCCTCTGCTCTGTGTGTGTGTGAGAGAGAGTACATGTGGGTGTGTGCTTTCCTTCCTCCTTAAAACAAATAACGGCATTAACTTTGAACCCAATAACCTTTTAAAAACTCCATGGTGACTAATTATAAAAGAACTAGGAGTGCCTCCTATTAGCAGAAATAGGATTGTTGTTCAATAACCTTGGGAGACTGCACAGCCAATGATGCTCTGAATCCGTAGTTATTAGATAGGGGGTCTGTGAAGGTTGTTTCAGATTGCTGCTGGCACCTTGCTGCTGAGCTGTGTATATTCAGTGCCACAATGTCAGCAGCTTGAAATTCCCTGTCTGGATTTTATGCAGCTGATAATCTCCAATTTAGTACTGTTTGCAAAGAAAAAGCATACAAGCAAGGTGTTGCAAAGGAGAAGAGTTCTCTGCAGCTCTCTTTCCACAGGCGGCTCTGACAGTGTGTTGTCAGGCATCGCTCACCTGCACCACTGAGTCATGAACTGAAAAGGCAATTTACTTAAGCTGCTCTGATGCAGACGGATGCTGATTAACCAAATGCAGACATTTTAAATTGCCTTTGTATTGTAACATGGCTTTGTTCGAACAAAAGGTAGCAACAGGAGGAATTAAACATCTGACAGCGATTTCAACCTACATCCACATCTTAACCTTCTCCAGCTCCATAAATGCAGGAACACCATCGGATTTCATTGTTACAGAAGCAGGGAGGCTACATTTCATTTTCACACTGCATGGATGCTGATGAGGAAGGAACAAACTGGCAAACAAGAGAACAGACTGGTCTTTACAGAGAACACTCTTTGGGGTACTAGTTTAATTCCATTCCAGAATTGGACAAACAAAGCCACAGAATTAATTTCCAGTTCCATCATCTGTGTTTTTGTAATAAGAGATTGACATCTCCCAGATAATTCTTGGACAAATGACGGAAATATTGTTTTCTTGTTTTCTCTGGAAAGAGAAGCCAGTCCTATCCATTCCTTCACAGAAGTTCTGTTCCATGAATTGTTTCAGCAGTAGTTTTTTTAAATTTGGAATAAGACCAGATAAGAAAGTGACACTAGAAGAAAATGCACCAATTACAACATATGTCAATCTCATTAGGAATCTGTACTTAAGTTAGAAAAACAAAAAGATGGCCAAACACCAGTCAAAGACCCAATTTCTGAGAGGACAGAGGCACATTTCCACATAACAGCAATGCAGTTACCACAGCTTGGGCATAGCACTGTTCTGAGCAGATTGACAGGCGTGAAAATGAAGACTCTGCCTTCTTCCATCTTTCAAGAATGATTTCAGGGGGATTTCTACAGTGAATGAAAAGCTAAGTCCTTTGGCAAACTGAAATAATTTCCCAGCTCTTATGTACTTGTTTTTTATCAATAAATTACAAGCTTTGATCTGAATTAACAAATGTTTCTGTTTGTGAATATGTGCAATACAAGCTCAAATGCAGTGAGATTAATCTGACTTTGCAAACTGTACTTGTGGCAGAAATTCAAAGCTCTTAGTTTAGTTCTGATCAAATTAACTTGTTCTGAAATTAATGTGTTATAGTAGCCTGTTTCTTTTCAGCTATGCCATGACACTTGGTAAACTTCTGTCACTATGTATGAGTTGTTATATAAACAGTTCCAGTCAAGAATTAATCAGTATATTGTTTCTCAAATATGAGAGCTGTGAAGAATGTAGTTTTTATTTTATTTTATTTCTTATTTCACTTGGCTGTGTAGAAGACATTTGCAGCTGACTGAAATGAGAACTCAATTACCATATACCTTTTCAATTCTAATTAAAATATTAATTGGTACTGATGCCTCTTCATACCTGACATTTAGCATCAGTAAATAGCAGCATAGTAAACAGCAACAATAAAAACAGCATTATTTTTCCCTTGAAAAACTCTGAAATCAATATTTCCTTAAATTTTGCAAGCTCTTTTGATGTCAGTGTTAAAGCATAATTTGCTCAAAATTCTCCAGCACTCTGTGGGTGGAAAACTGCATTTGTAATTAGATATTTCTGCAAGTAGCAAGTGCATATCATATACTGCCACACAAACAAAGTCTAAATAGGTTGTGCTGAGTAAAGAACAATACAGAATTTGATAGTTTAGTCATGAAGTTAAATGCAAACCTGGCGACAGAATTCAAAAAGCGTGAAAATAACAGCATGCAGCAGTAATGTGAAAAGGAGATAAACAATACCACAGCTAAAATTCAAAAAAGACCTCTCTTTACAAAACAAGAATAAATACTGTTTGCTAACATGTCTTTCTCCCTGACAAGCTGAAGTTTGGTTTAAAATACATGCGAGTGCAGCATACACAAAAAATACCAGAATGAAATCTATCCTTGAATCAACCATAGGGTATATGAAAGCAAATATTTATCTCATCCTGTCATTTGTTTATAGCTGCTGATATCACTGAAGAAAATTTGCTTTTCCAGCTTGTGAAAGAGCATTTCTTACAGAAGTGTTTTTTATCTATAATTTTCTTTTCAGGTATTCATTGAAAATGCAAATGAATCCACGATAATATTGTTTAACATAAAATGGAGAGAGAAAAACATATTTCTTGTCTCCATTTTAATTCGTAAACTGTTACTGTTTGTTTTAAAATGGAAAATACAGAAATATAACAAGAAAAAGAAAGAATAGCCCCAAAGAGGAAAATATTAAGTTTGTACTTGTCCTAATCCCAGACTGACACTATTACTTCTGATCATTTATAATCAGATAAATCAAACTCAGCATGGACAAACTTAGATCTAGTTAGTTCTTTTAAAATTATCATGTTTATTTTTATTAAACGTGTTATACTATAGCCTCACATAACGCTTACGCATTATGAACTGAGATGCTCTCTCAAGGCCACTATCTACAAATAAATAGTTGCTGAAATCCCATCTTACTTCATCTCTCACTTAAATTATCCTGCGAAAGACCCTGGGGTTGCTCAAGCAGACACAGGCTATATGAACAAGAAAAAATTGCATGGTTCTCTGATTATTATTAACATGTATGTTTACCTTATTCAGTACAGATGAATTACTTTTCTTGCAGTGCATTTCCATAACTGACAAAACCAATTTGTTTATATTTTCTAGTTCACAAAGTTCTCTGCAGAAAGCTCACTGAAGGCTTATATTACATTTGAAGTTCATCTACATTCTGAATTTGGCAAGCAGCTTCTTAACATGGGAAAATGATATTTAAATTATCCATGCTAAATGATAGATTTTGCTTGCGCTTTGTACTGTTCTTTTCTCTTTTTGCACTATAGATGATTTGGAATATTGAGCAAGCATGTTAAATTCCTGACATGTAGTGAGATTTCATTCAAAATTTAAATGGTACTGACTTGGAATACGCCCATTGTTTTCATCAAAGTTTGCTATCATATTCTCTCAGGGTTCAATCCTGCACGATTCTTCTTGATTGTACATGTGGATGACTGAGTCTGCAACACTTTCAAGCTATGCTTTCCAAGGACAGAACCATAATGCATATTTACATATTGATTCCAACTTACTTCAGTGACAAAAGATTATTTACACGGGTACAATTTTTCCAGACTGATTTTTTCTCATTTAACAGACCAAAATCAAAGATAGATGACATGTTGAACAGATTGATTTTTAGCTCCTATCTAAATCCCCTTACTAATTCAGTTAATAAATTCTCTGATATTTTAAATTTGCTTCACCCCCTCTGCTTAATTTTAGGATAGCAAAAGAACTTTTCAGCTATTTTACTCTCAAATAATAAAAAGGTATTAAGGTAAATATGAAATCAGTTTCACAGAACAAATGAGATATGCAGTGGTCTGAAATATGATAATTTCTTGAGGATAGGAAAAGAAAGATAAGAGAAAAAGGTAGCTACCTTTTTACTGACATCACAGAAATCTGCTGTATTAAGGATCAAGTGACCTTAAAAGCCACAGGGCCATTAGAAGTAATGGGATGTGATCTCAAGTCAGTGAGTGATGTGAAGCCAATTCCTTCTCAGGGGCTCAAGCTGTAACATCCACATTAATGTATTAGTATCAGTAGATGAAACATAACGAATACCACATCTCATTTACATAATGGATGAGACTGGGGAAGCAGTTCCAGATGGCTGATGAGCACCTTGAGCCAAAAGAGGAACTTTTTTTTGACTTATCAGCATCTCCGAGTCTAAAGTGCTGAGATTAGGTCAAGTTGATGAGAATATGAACTTTGAGTGCTTTGTTATCCTTAAGTATGAAGAAAGTTAAACTACTCCTTAAGAACAACAGCGTTACATACAGCTGTGGGACTATCTCTGCTTGTTGTCATTGGCTCAGGAATTTGCCTCAGGTAGTAGAAAGGAAATTAGCAGTGTAGACTTTAGGAAAAGTCTTATTCTCTGACCTGTCTGGCTAAATATGTATTCAAAGAGATCAGTAATATGTTCAAAGTCAAAGCTGTATTTATGCTTTGTGCTGGATTAGGACCTTAGTGCACATAATACACATTGTAAATGTTAAATGTTGGATTGTTCATAAACTCAGTACAATGCTCAAACATTCAAAAAGTTTATGCAATTCTTTTCACAGTGAAGGGTTTTCTTTATAAATCATCTGTCCAAGCCTAGCATAGTCATAAAATCAAATGTATTGGTTTGGCTCTATTAATGCACTGAATTATTGTAGTTTTTGCTGGAAAGAGTCTCTCTGGTCACTGAAAGAAAGAAATGCTGTTTTTGATGACTTATTCTTGAAGCAAGGTGTTTTTCTGCAAATTAAATGCAGAATTGTAAGAAATGTCTTTGCTCAGTCCTGAAAACTGTTATGTCTTCAATACAGCTGTGGGAGATTCAGTTGTTTAGCCTCGAAAAAAGGAAGGTGAGGGGAGAATTCATTGCTCTCTGTTCACTACCTGAACTAACTCATTTCACTACCTGAAATGTCTCAAGATGAGGCTGAACAAGGTGCTATGCTGGACCTTGCCCTCACCAACGAGAAGGGGGTGGTGATTAATGTGAAGTTCAAGGGCAGACTTAGCTGAAGTGACCATGAAATTGTGGAGTTTAAATCCTTAGGGTTTAAATCCTCAAAGAGCAATGCTGGTTGCTCTGGAACTTGCTACTGTGGACTGTAGGAGAGCAGACTTTGACCTTTTCAGGGAACTGTTTGGCAGAGTGACATGAGATAAAGCCCTGGAGAGAAGAGGGGCCCAAGAAAGTTGGTCAGTATTCAAGGGCCATCTCTTTCAAGCCCAGGAACAGAGCATCCCAAGAAAGAGGAAGGCAAGCAAGAATGCCTGAAGGCCTCCGTAAATGAACAAGCAGCTTCAAGACTTACTTTGATGCAAAAAGAAAGCAAGAACTAGTTATGTGGGAGGACTACAGTGAAGCTGTCCGAGCAGCCTGGGATCAGGTTAGGAAAGCTAAAACTCAGATTTTGTATCCTTAAGCAGATCAACACTTCTGCCCAAATCAGTGTCATTTACAGACTGAGGGTGTACTCAATCCCCTCATTAAGATTGTTAATTAAAAAGCTAAAATAACTGGCCCCAGTACTGAACCCTGGGGACTGGTCCGAACAAGATTTTACTTTATTCACAACAGCCTTTTTGGCCCAGTCATCCAGCCGTTTTTTTATCCAGTCCACAACACATCCATAAAAGCCATAAGCAACCAGTTTCTACAGGAGAATGCTGAGGGAAACAGTTTCAAATGAATTACTGAAGTATGAATAATGATTAAAAAAAGAAAAAGTTAATGGAATCATTTAAAGTACTTTTTCCACCTTTTTACTATTTTTCCCCATTCTTCTCTATTCTTGAAAATAAATTTAAAAAAATGCTGTTAATTTGATGTATTTTCCCTTGCCTCTGTGGTTCATAACCACAATTATGGGTTTTGTATCACTGGGAAGAAGTAATCAAAATGATAACAATGTTGGGAGTTGAGGTGAAATTAGGAAGGTATGATACAAATGCATCCCTTTGTGCTACATGAAGCATAAAATGAAAGCATACTTCATTTCAGGGAACTGGCTTTGAAGCACATTTGAGAACAGCAGCTAGATTTATTTTGATTTAATATTAAATTAATATTGATTGAGGTTAAATGACTAAAACATGAATAAAATACACTAATTCATATTATTACGTACTTTTAGCAACTCTATTTTTTGTAGGCTTAATGAAAAATACAATCCAACAAATTCATAGCTAGAAATCTGCTTTATTTAGAGATCTCATACTAGCTGCTTTGTCTATCTTCTCTTAATTTGTTCAAACATTTTTTTGATTCTTAAATTAAGTTGGCTTTTTCTTTTCCCTCAAGACAATTGCACATCATTAGGGAGGTGGTAAAACAAGTACAATTGCAAACATCTGCTACTATAGTACAGTGATGCCGTGAGCTGATCTGCAACCAATGTGACTATCAGTACTACAAGTTTATCTAAAGGTCATATTGTTTAACTGTGGATAAATGACCCTGAGATTTCATGCCATCTTTGTGAGCATATGACCCCATTTTGATTACTCAGTAAATTTGTTATATGAAGGGAGAAACTATATAAAATAGTCAAGTAAGTGTTCAAAATTGTTTTCCCTATGTGTTTTTAATTACTTATGACTTGATCATTTATTTATCATTTATTTTTTGGAAATATCATTTATTTATGGAAATATCATTTATGATATTTCCAGTACTGATACCTAGACCTTTGAAGAACTTTTTTGTTCTTTTTATTGTGAATATTAAAAAGTGATTGTTTTGTAATTGCTAACTACTATCTTCTATAGCCTGGTAACTTGTGTACAATCCTACAACAATATCTGCCTAACATATAGAAAGAAGACCACAACTAATTACAGAAGTTGATTATACAAAAAATTCTAAAATGTTCCCAGGCACACAGCTGTGTGTTCCCAGCACACAGAGAAGCTATGTACCTACTTCTTTTTAAGGATCAGGTTCTTTGTTTTGTTTGGATAGATCTTCAGTTGTTGTAAATTGGAATTGCTTCATTGTCTTCAAAAGGGTAGTAACAATTTACACCAGCTTAAAATGTGGTGCTTAATCTCAGTACAGATAGAGGAAGGTGAAAAAAAAAAGAAAAGGAACACTCCATATCAACTTAAAAAATAGAGCCTTCGATCTTAAAACAAGGCAATGGAAAATTTAATGCAAGTTATAAATAGTGTCATTAATTTGATATACAATGCTCTGGCTGCATACTCCATTAAGTGTCCGTATTTATTTTGCTGCAACTATGCTACCAACGTGACGTGGCAAAGTTACTATGTGAAACCTTTCCATTATGTCATATTAGTAGTGTGTTTCAGACTTAGTTAAAATACGGTTTTTAGATTTGTGAAGTGCCAAGTTGATATTGTAATGACTTGCTTTAAAATAAAGAAATTTCTTCGATTTGATTCTGAATCTACTTGGTCTGTGTAAATTTTCAAATAATGTCAAATTCTACTTTGGATGGAAAAAGAGGAAAAGCTTGTGAGAAAAATATAGAAATGATAAGAAGACATTTTTAAAGCACAAATAAAGAAGAATACATGAAAAAAAAAACAGAGAAGAGTGAAAAAAAACAAATGTTGGGGTTAGATGATAATTTAATGAAGCTAATTAGAGTTTCAGCCTCAGAGGACAAAGGCCAAGGGCAGCCTTTCCACAGTTGTGATCAAAAAGACAGAATGAAAGACTAGCAAGAATCACCAAGGTTTTTAACTTCTAATTACTACTCCTAAAAATTTCTGAGATATCAGTTACCCTGCTTCCCACTCTGTTCAGTAAACAGTACACAAGAACCTGAATCATGGAATACAAATGTAAAATTGTATACTGCAAATGTATATAGTGCAAATACATTCAGATTAGATGCTGCAATGTTCCCTTCTGGCCCATTTTCACATTTTCCGTTGATCAGCTCAATAGCAGTGATTGTAGAGGATTAAAAGTTGAAATAAGAGAGTGTTGTAATAAGATCCTCATAATTTACTTCCCAGTGGGGAGGTTACCTTTCCCCTCTCTAACTAAGGATTTTATAAAATCTTATTTGCTGTTTTCTGGGGGTTTTTTTGTGTTGTTGTTGTAATGGGTATGTTGTCTGACATGAAATATAAGAAAGTTTTCTCGTTTCTTGTTGAATCTTTAACTTTTATGCAGTTAAGTAAACCAGAGAGATTCAATCAAGGACACGCATTAACAATATAATTCACAGAAACATATTTTTAATAGTTAAAGAAAGATTTGGAATATCTCCTACAGATCCATAGTTAAGAGCATAAGCATCTTCCCACTAAGGAACTGGGTGTACATAATATACTTATTTTTCCATGGTAGCAACTTTACTTCTTTAATCCATCCAAAGACTGGAAGAGAGTTCTGGTTTGTTGCAATGTGTGAAAGTAATTAAAATACTACTGATGAAAGATTAGCCTGTTTTCACTAGCAGCATCTTTTTTGCTGATATTAAAATTCAACAATCTGGGTATGCTACCTATACCTCAGAAGATGAAATTAAATTGGTCCAAATGAAAAAATTATCTAGTATCTTTTGTCATACATTTACAGTCACATAATCAATGATTTCACCCTGAGCATTTCTGTACCAGCTATTCTGTATCAACTCCATCTAGCTCTTGTTCCCGTAACCACATGCTATACTTTATACCAGTTCTAACCTTTGTCTCCAGAGGTGTTTTCACACTCAGTATTCCTTAAGGATATAAATAAGGGACCCATTGCCAGACTTGAACTATTTACAATCCTAACAAAACCAAAAAAAACCAAACAACAACAACAACAAAAAATCTTTTAATTGCCTAATTTACTTTTGGCATCCTAAATATTTAAAATCTCTTAGTTCACATGAAAAAGAAAGAATATGCAGATGTAATGAAAAGCTCAAAAAAATTATATTTTTCCATATTCCCCATTAACAAGAAGTAATAAAAAATCAATTTCCCATCTTAAAGTACAAAGGAATCATTCTAAAGTGGTGTAACAAGCTTTGAGTTTTCCTGAATGCATATTGATAAATCTTACCAGCTGTTTTTCAAAAATTCTCAGTGATCTAGAAAATACTCTAAACATTCCTTGAGGGCTATCTCATTCTTCAGCGTGTAGCACGTGAGCTAATAGAAAGCTTTATTCAATCTAAGTGAAACTTAAGTCAGCTTGAAATTAGTTTTTGATCATAATTTCAGTTTGGAGAAATCAATAGAAAGTTAGAGAACATTGTATCCATTCCAAAAAAGTTTTTAAATGCTATATTCGTATTGTATAATTGTCTCTTTCATATCCATATAATAGGTGTTACAAAGAGTCGATTAATTCCAGTCTGGCTAATGAAGGTAGTTTCCGAACACTTCAGAGCTATCAAACACAGTACATTTGAATGCAGTTATGCTGACAATACTTTTTGAAAGCTCCAGGGTCCAGGATATGGATGAAAGTTACAGAGCAAATAAATAATGGAATGAAAAATAAAAATGGGAGATAAACTGATAAATTGTCTACATGCCTTTTATCTCTACATGTTAGTTCTTCAGTTCTGCATTAGAATCCACGCTGAAAATACAAGGGCTGCTCTGAAAATAATGCCTCCTGTTTTATTATGTTGGCCCACAGTGTCAGAGGCAGGTGTTGGTAGAATGGCAGTAGAGATTGAACCTGCATGACAATATTCTATTATATTTTCTTGCTGTCTGAGAGATGGCAGCAGAGGGGCAGTATGACAAAATGATGTCTGACATGGAAGTGCATATGAAGCAAAGCTGTGGAATTGAATTGCTCCATATGGAAATGCACCCCTTGATATTCATCAGTGTTTACTGAATGTTTCTGGAGATCAAAGAGTGAATGTCAGCACAGTGAGGTGGTGGGTGGTACATTTCAGTAGTGGTGACAGTATCAGTGGGTCACCTCCACTCCACTGGTACAGATTTTTACAAACACTGTACGAAGACTCTTGTTCATCACTGGAAAAAAAATGCATAGTTAATGGTGGTGGCTATGTTGAAAAATAGTGTTTTGTAGCTGAGAATTTATTGTATCAAATAGTGTTATTGTGCTCTTTGTGTGTTGTAGTTTCCATGGAAATAATTCAGAAGCATTGCTTTCAGAGCAATCTAAATATATTGTACTTACATTATGGTCAACAGTTTGTTGTTATACTGCAAATTTCACCTACACCATTAAGAATGACATCTATTTTTCTCCTAAAGAAAGATGTAGAACAGGAATAGCTGGGGACATGTCATAGATCAGGACTGATGTATGTTGACAGAGCAACATGAGAAGCCTGTACGTCTGTAATAGCCAGAGGACTAAATATAGCTTAAGATGTGCTAGAAGAGGATATCAAGAACCCTGTATGGCCTCTCTCTGCCCAATAATGCCAATATTCAGATCTTTGCTTCATGAGCACTATTTTCATTAGTATCGTTACCAATAATAATAAATTAATGTATATCTGAAGATCAGGAGCCTATGGCAGTTTGTCTCCTACAAGGCTGGGATTCTGGCTGCAAATCACAGAAGACTCTACCTTTTACTTTTCCAGATCTAAAAGTGAAATAAAATGAGAGTGGGCTACATTTTAGAAATATTACAATAATAATAGTGAATTAATACCATTGTAGGGTTTACTGAGCATTTTTTCCAGACGCTGTGGAAAGATGAGGCTCGTACAAATGAGATCTTGATTTATCACAAGTAATAATATCAAGCATTTTTAGGAGTGTGTTCTTGATCAGTGTCTTCTACATCACAAAGTGTTTTGTAGCATATTTTATTTATATTTTATTCCATCTGTTATATTTTGGTATTTAGTTCAAGTTTAATCTTTTTGTACCAGCACTTTCATTCCCACGGGCTGTTTCTATTGTTCTTCAGATATTCATTCATAGTGCTGTCTTTTATAGTTACATTAACTCTCACTGCATCTGAGATCTTGTAAGTGACAGAGCTGATCCATTTATGAATGTAACTCTAGGAATTCTCAGTGGCTGAATTTTTTAATGTAGCTGTCTCCAAGCTTGTCTCTCATATACCATGGGTACCATGTTTCCCAAGAGGCCTTCTGATATTGCTTGCAACTAGAGGTAGTCAAAAAAGTTTAAACTTGAAGATGTCAACAAAAGCAATCTTAAGAGTATTGCCTGTGTTGTATCAGATACTGATAGTCATTCGGGAGTAATTCCTGGGTTCTGCTGCTGAAAGATTTCTTAGGAGCTCCAGAAAATTTCTATCTGCAAAACTGCAACAGTGAAGCACTGAATGTCCCTCTCCCAAGTCTAAGAGAGCTGGGGCTCTTCAGCCTGGAATAGAGAAGGCTCCAGGGGCCCCTTATAGCAGCCTTCCAGTACCTGAAGGGGGCCTACAGGAAAGCTGGAGAGGGACTATTTGTAAGGGGATGTAGTGACAAGATGAGGGGAAATGGCTATAAGCTGGAAGAGGGTAGATTTAGACTAGGTATTAGTAAGAAATTCTTTACTGTAAAGGTGGTGAGACACTGGAACAGGTTGCCCAGAGAGGTTGTGAATGTCCCCTCCCTGGAGATGTTCAAGGCCAGGCTAGATGGGTCTTTGAGCAACCTGGTCTAGTGGGAGGTGTCCCTGCCTATAGCAGGGGGATTAGAACTAGATGATCTTAAATGTCCCTTCCAACCCAAACCATTCTATGATTTTATGATTCTAAGTACAGTATCTTAGATCAACTACAAAGTTATGGTTGGCTTACCATACACAAAGGACAACCTTAAGATTAAGAGTGAAAACTGTAGCAAGTTACTGCTACTGTGATATCACGGAATCACAGAATCATCCAATGTCTTGGGTTGGAAGGGACATCGAGGTAACTTAGGTTCCAACCACCCTGCCACAGGCACGGTTGCCAACTGCTAGATCAAGTACTAGATCAAATTGCTCAGTGCCCCATCCAGCCTGGCCATGAAGACCTCCAGGGATGGGACGTCCACAACCTCTCTGGGCAACCTGTTCTAGCACCTGACCACCCTCTCAGTAAAATACTTCCCCCGACATATAATCTAAGTCTCCCTTCCATTGCGCCTTGTCCTATCACTATCTATCAGTATAAAAAGGTGATTTCCTTCATGTTTATAAACTGACTTTAAATACTGGAAGGCTGCAATGAGGTCTCCCTGCAGCCTTCTCTTTTCCAAGCTGAGCATATCGAGTTCATTCAGCCTATCTTCATAGGAGAGGTGCTCCAGCCCTCTGATCATCTTCATGACCCTCCGGTGGACCCTCTTCAAAAGCTCCACATCTTTCCTGTGTTGGGGATCCCAGACTTGGACACATTACTCCAGCTGGGCCTCAGGAGGGCAGAGTAGAAGGGGACAATCATCTCCCTCACCCTGTTGGCCATCTCTCTTCTGATGGAACCCAGAATATATACCACTGGCCTTCTGGGCTGCAAGTGCACACTGAATTTCTATACTAGTCCGCATTCAGAGTATCAGCCTGCAAATACTTGCAGAAACCTTAATTTTTCACATTTCTTGCAATGGATTCCATAGAAGAGCACAATTTATCTATTTGTTTGTTTATTTATTTTCTACCAAAAAAAAAAAAAAGATTCATAATTCTTATGAGGTCACCTCCCACTTGCAGGGAAAACTTGCAGCCTTCATATCTTTAATATTTGACAAGAAACTCAGTGTGAAATAACAACCCTATACAAAGTAATGTACTTCTAACATTGACCTCGTTATGGCCAACAGTTGGTGCTCTTAAAGCCTGAACTCATTACCATAACTGTTAAACTGATGCAATTACTAAAGGTTAATTTGAAGGAAGATTCCTTGTATTTCACCTTTCCCACCACTCTGAATCATCACTAGTTTCAACATGGAAGAGAGTCAAAGAATTAATCCTATTTCCTTTTGGCAGGTAAACAGGATGAACAGGATGCAAACCAAGAGCAATGGCACTGTAAAGAACTTATAATATAAAGCACAAAGAGAAGGTGGAAGGAAAACTAGAAGAGGAGAAAGGGAGATAATTTATCCCCAAGTCCTGAGTGTGCTGGTGTATGATGGGTTTGGCTATGAGCAACAATAGTTGATCTTTTCCATGGCCTTCGAGTTCTACATCCAACACGTCCTTCCTTTTAAAAAAGAATAATAAAAAGAAATTTATTTGGGGGAAGAAGGGGATATGTTGAGCAAGTATGTAAAAGGAATAGTTTTGTCTTTTATGCTCTTAAAACCAAAATACTCTCTATAAACCTTTCTGTATTCTGAAACAAACATATAATTAAAAAAAAAATGCTGTTAAAATGAAGCATTTTCCTTGGTAACAAGGTTTCATACTGAGCACGCTTATGCTGAAATACCAGCTGTGAAATGTTTTGCATGAAGTCAAGAAAATGTCTAATCTTCCAGTCACTGGTAGTTTGCTAATGTATTCAGCATATGTTATTCTTGTTCTTACTGTTATTAAAGAACATGGTTTAAAAACTAGCATTGTCTTTGTTCAGTGACAATGGTTTGAACGAATTAGAGTTCAAAAATCTATTCTTTTTTCTTACTTGAGATTCAAAGACAGAATCTTTCATACACTGAGTGATTTCAAATTGCACTTGGCAGAAGTATAGAAAAATACAGTAATAAAAATACCATAGTAACATTACATAGATAGATAGATAGATAGATAGATAGATAGCTATGTACATACTCTAGTTATTCCAGGTGGATCTCTGCAAATTGCTCACAATGTAACCTTAGGATGACATGACAATTTCTACAAGCAAATATGTAGAACTTCTTTTTATTAATCACAGGCTTTTATGAAAACCACAGGAAGCTTATGGACTTGACATTAAACATAGGAAAACTGTGTTCTGACTGGTGTTGGCTTCTTTCCATCCTGAAACTTACAGTCATAGTCGTGGCAGCTTTACTTCTAAGGTTCTATTCAACCTCAGTACAGATCTATTGAGGTCACTGATCTTTTCTCTGCAATTAATTAGATAATTAGAAACTCATGTTTTTCCATAGATAATTTGGAATTTTAGATTATCAAGTTGTTTCCATTATTCTGGACAACGGGTTGACCCAGCCAGCGGTGACACCAGAACAGGCTGCCCAGAGAGACTGTGAATTTTCTTTCTCTCTGGATTTTCAAAACCTGCCTGGATGCTTTCCTGTGTAACTCACTCTAGGGAACCTGTTTTAGCAAGGGGGTTGAACTAGATGACCTCCACAGATCCCTTCCAACCCCTACGATTATGCGTTTCTCCCATTAATAAGTAAGAATACAAAGCTGTTTTTTTGCTTCCCTAAGTTAATTCCCTGTGTTTTTCTGAAGCATCATAACTAGAAATTGTCATGGAATCTTTGCTTCTGCATCAGGAAATAGAACTGTATCAACATATTTCATCTGTGGGAAGGCTTTGCTCTAGTGATGACAGTGGATGAAAAGTCAGTTGACTGTGCTGCATATGGATGTGAGCTGGAGCACTGCATTGTATAACTGTGAGAAAAAACATTTTCCAATGTAACTTGAGTGAGGTTTAGACAATAGCTCAGAAGAAAGTCTGTTATTGTAAAATTTAAAGCAAATTTTGCAGTCCTATAGAATCTGGCTGGTTACAGATGTGCTCAGTTAGATACTGACATACTTCAGTGGTTATACTGACTGCTACTCCTAGTCTATTATGGTTTGTCCTTTTGACAATAACAGTAAGTATTGGAGATGACAGATATAGACATTAGGATTATATTTTTCAAGCTGATGCGCACAGAGCAATTTTAAAAGATTATTAAAATTTATCAAATTAAATTTGAAAGATCAGAATCCACAAAAAAATAATATCATTTGGTATTAGCAAGTTTTTTCCCTACATGTTCGGTTTTATCCCCCCCAAAAAAGCAAACAAACAAACAAACAAACAAAAAAGCATAAACAGTACTACACAGAATTGAAAAGAAAATAAAACTATATATTTTAGGATTCAGAGGGGTTTTTTTACTTTTATTTTTTTTTTGTAAATTTTACCAGAATTGTGACCAGTTACCTAAAAGAAAGGAAAGCTCTGTGATCACAGCCATATCTGCTGCTAATGTTACTTCACTGCTCCAGCATTTCAGACATAATTTTAAGTCTGGAAAATCTGAGTGCATCTCTGGATTTTTATGGTCTCTCTGCCAATGATTCTATGGAAGAAAAATTCTGGTTAATATTGCAATTGTTTTAGTATTCTCCAAGCTCACTACAGCTACATGGGCTGTTGCATTCACTCTGAAGCTCAAAATATGTCCTAACATGCCTTGTATCTACTTGTAAGGACATGCCTGTGCCTGTGCAGACATGATTGCCAGCAGCAGTCCTCAAGGTGACATCCACTACCATAGATTTGCATCCCACTCCTGCATTTCACTGTTCATCATCAAGAGGAGAGCTTGTTCTTCTAGTGCTAACTAACTACTTCTCCTTCCCTCCCTGTTGCCACAGAAAATTGCTTATACAGGCCTTCTGGATAGTCTTAATAAATAAATAAATAAATAAATCAAATACATACGAATACTTGTAAAACATTTCAAATATGTTCTAAGGGAGGAAAAAAGATCTCAGAATTGTTCAGGAAAATGGGCTCCGTTGGTGTGAAATTGTGCTGTCTGCCAGCATTTTCACTCATTGCTTGTAACAGACTCTGAGGTGGAAGGGGAAGGCAGATTAAGAAGGAGAGTGGAGTACTGTTGACAAGTCATTTAATTCACTGCCTTTAAGAAGAGGAAGGCAGCAACTACTGCCTGACTGACTTTCATGTATTTAGGAGGGGCCCCTATTCAGAATGCAAATCTTGGCTATGGACATTAATACGACCTGAAGAGGCTCCTGACCAGGATGTAAGCCTTGATTACTTTTTATGTCCATCTGGCATGACAACGAATATACTGACTGGGGCCAATTTAGCACAGAGAAAATCGTATGATGCAAAGAAAAATATAATACATTTGAAAATTGTAACTGAGATCAGGAGTTGTCACAGTCAGCATCTTTCTGATGAAGGAAGAGAAGTATTTACACAGTCTAGTTTCCGACGTGTAAATTCAGGTGCTTATCTCAAAATCTTTATTTCCCTAGGCACTCTGTAATCAGTGGAGCTAAATAGATCAGATGCAGAAATATTAATTTAGTACCTAACAGCACAGATAGATTACAGAGAATGTTATTCAAGGTGGAGTTTGCTCCATTTCCTCTAGGTAAAATTCCAGTATTTTGAGATTATCTCACAATCTTTCCCTTTTGCTGTCCTTTCAGCTATGTTCTCTCTCCTTCAAAGAGCATTTGCAAGCCCCTTGGAGTAGGAATGCCATGTGCATCCTCGCTTGTATCATTTGTAAGAGTAGCCCTATCTCTTCCAGTTGCTTTAAAAATGTAAAATATGATAGGGTAAATGTAATATTTATGGGATGAAAGAAAACTTTTAAAAGAATTTTTGAATAGATGCCTGTGTACTGCCAACAAAAATAAGGAAAATTATAGCACTAAAGAAAAGAAGAAATCACACCTGTCCAAGTACAGCACTGTATCAAGGAAGAATAATTCATTTTGTCCTACCTTGGGGTTAAATGCTCACTGCTGCTTGGGAAAGCTTGTGTTTCTTTTGTGCTGTGTATGTCTGTGAATGTTTTATGAACCCAAGCAAGCTTAGGAATCAAGTTTCTTAGACAGACACAGTTTATTCAGAAGAATAAAGATACAGCAGAAAATTATTGATTTTTGAGGAAACTACGCCTTGTGAAAAATTAACCAGACATTCCTTCCAAATCAATATGATTACCCTTGCTGTTTCAGGACTTCTTAATCAGAGCCACAGAGCACTCCCAGTGAAAAATATGTAGGTCACTCCAGAAGTAATGCTTCCTATTTATTTCCATGGAAACTGCAACACATACAAAGAGCACAATAACACTATTTGATAGAGCAAACTCTCAATTACAAAACACTATTTTTCAATATAGCTACCACCATTAGCTATGCATTTTCACCAGTGACAGACAGTCTGCGTTCCGCGCTTGTAAAAATGTGCACCAGCAGAGGTGACCCACTGTCATTGTCACCACTGCTGAAACACACCACCCACTGCCTCAGTGTGCTCACATCCACAGTTTGGTCCCCATTAAAGTTCAGAAAGCACTGGTGAATGTCAAAGGGTGCAATCATTTCTATATGGAAAAATTCAATTCCACACCTTTGCTTCATTCACACTTCCACATCAGATGCCATTTTGTCAGACTGACCTTTGCTGCCATCTATTGCACAGCAAAAACATGTAAGGAATATTGGCGGGAAGGTGTGTGGAAAAATATAGATCATGCCCGAATGGGTGACTAGCCCATGAGAAAGAGCTCATACTATCGTGGGAACACAAGTAAACTGCCTCTAGCTTCTGCAGGTAGAAGAAATTTGTTTGTGAGAAACTCCTCTGTAGCTGTAACTAGGTATCCTTGTTTTCTGTGAATGACCTTAACTATCCTAATGTGTGGTGCTTTACTGCCTCTGCTGTTACATATGGCCACAGTACTAAAAGAGGTTAGCAGACATCTTGCCAGCCAGCTGCCACCAGTATCTGATGGGGGTAATCCCAGGGTGGACTCTATATCTACTCTCTGCCATTGGTACTGAGAAATTGGCGAAGACTGACCTGTTCTCTGCCTCCAGTAACTTACCTATCTATTAAACTGGTGAATGTTAACTTGCCTCTGTATACTTTCTTTGGGATCGGTAAACTTTAGACAGAAGTGCTGGTGTTTTTGCATTACAAAAGATTCAACCTCTACTGCCATCCTACCAACATCTACCTCTGACATCATAGGCAACATAATAAAATAGGAAGCATTTCTTTCAAAGCAGTCTTCATAATCTGCACCATCATTCCTTTCACACAAGCTGACTTTTGTTGTTCCCTTCATAGAGATCTGTATTTCCTACTAGTGTTTCTGTATGTGCATGCATGAGTGTTTCGGTATAGGATACAGGTTCTCATGAGAAGAGAGACTGTTCTTAACGTGTTTGACAAATTTAGGTGTGTGACAAATGCAAGAACCTTTTATAATAAAGACAAAATATCTTTTTAGTGGATGAATTGAAAACACAAAATTTATACTATTTTTTGTGATAACTAAATGCTGGTTTTTAGGAAACATTACAAGGAGATAAATAGTATGTTCACTCTCCATTCCCAGGGAAGTCTCTGTTGAAAATCATCAATAAAGCTGACAACTACAGGCACCAATTCTTGGTAAGATTTTTGGTATCCAATGCAGAAACATGCTGTAGTTGCCTGTCAACTAAAGAAATTTCAGCTAGTAACTGGTAGCTTGCGGTCATAGAATGCCGTTTCTTTATAGACCTAGAGCAATTATTTCCCCGCTGTTCACAAGCCTTGTTCTATAACTGCTCTCCTGTTTCAAAATGACATCTTTTTAAAATCACATTTATTTGAGTTTCTCTCACAGTTATTCAATGTCATCTTTCTTGAACTTTCTGGAGGCCGGTTGGCTTTGAAATAATTTCGTCATGTTGACAAGAGTAAATTTTATGTGAAAAGGCACTGGTAATATTCCTTCATGTTTAATATCTTCTGTGACTGTGCTGCAGTAGTTTTATACATCTTCATGTCTCATTTTGCAAAATCTACTGATGTTTTCTACTTGATAATACATATAAATTGGCAGAAAATAATAGAATTAATAGCTGCTACTACCTAAATTTGACATAGGACTGAACAGAAAAAAAGTATGCATTCTTTTTAATACTAACATTTTTCTGTCTAAGTTTATTAATCATGAATGGATTTGCTCCTGTATATTAACCACTGATGTAGCAAACTTTTCTGAGACCATGGTGGGAACTGGTCCTTATAACAGATGTTTCGTAACAGAAATTTAATCTGTGTGACCGGAGTGAACTTTCTGCAGAAGCCTAAAGGACTTGGCTTGGGTAAAAATAAAAAGTATTTTTGACCGTTGCTTGAACACGACTTCAGTAGGAACACATGAAACCCACAGATTTTAAACCCTTGTCAAAACTTGCTTTGCTGCAGTTTTTAATCCGTAACTGTCAGATCTCACCAGATGAACAAAATTACACCTGCTTGTACCTTAAATCTCTAAAGATAGTTATGCTCATTCTTGAGATCTGTTTATAAATTCCCAGGGCATATTCTCATTTATTGTGGGAGAAGTCTAATCTGAGAAGACAGATTTTAATTGTATGTGTCATCTTGGGCATCAGATATTACTGCAGAACCTTTGATAAGGCGCTAGTGTAGAAGTGCTGCTATCTAAACCAAACTTCTCCCTGACTGATTCAACACTTCTTTTCACAAAGCATATTCATTATATTGTATTGTTTTCTGCCTCTTTGTTTGCTATATAGTTTAAATAGCCAGAGTGCTGAAACATTTGAATCACCAGAAGCTAAGCTAAGAGATCATTTTTGTATATAATTTGTAAAGCGCTTTGGAATTCACCTGGGTGAAATGTGCTATGTTAATAGCACAATAAGAAATTAAGATCTAAAAGATTTTTTTTGTATGTGTTTGATGAGTCCATAAACTACTACAGAAAAGAAATTACTTTATGACTTGGGAATATATATCTTGGCCAGGAAAGGCCAGAAAGGTCCAGAAGAGAGCAGCCAAGCTGCAAAGGTCAGATCTTCCTGGAGTAGTGAGTTACAGATCAGGAATTGAGAAACAGTCTTAATCTGTCTGGAGTAATTTAACCATATATGCATAATGTATGTGTATGTGAATCTATGTATGCATTTTAAATAAACTACTAAAATGGAAAAGGTAAGAAACTTCAAAATGTTTCAAAAGAAAACAACAAAACAGAGGAATATTTCAAAACAAGAGGTATGGAACACTAGAAATAGTCTGCACCAGGAGTATAAAATTGTATATGTCTTAGTTTAGAAGCAATACACAATATGCCTAGTATTTAAAAAAAATAAAAAATAGAGAAATAGAGAAATGTGTAAATTGTAATGTGTCTTTTCATTGCATAGAATCAGATGTCAGGCAAGGGAGACAAGTATTTAATATCAACTGATATGACATGTACATAACAGAGAGTTTTTAAGAGCTTGTGTTTTTTCTTTTCTGCAATCAGTCCAAGTAGTGCTGTATAGGAGTATTTTCAGGTAGCCCTCTTAATAGCACCCCTTAAATGCTGCACAAATATTAAACTACATCAGTCTAAAATATACATAGAGGTGTTACATTCTGCCTGTGGAGGGGGATAGGTGACCAGATTTGTAAATCCCCCCAGGTTAGATTAAGGTGAATTGTCACTCAGAAGGAAAAAAGATCAACTTTAATAGGAGATTCCTGCAAAAGGATTATTCTATTTGCATTGGCACTCTCAAAATTATATCTACATGAGCTGTGCTGTTTTATGAGAAGTTCAAATAAGCCTTGCATTATTAAAAATTTTAAGAGGAAAAGGAAAAAGAGAGAAAAAAAAAAAAAAAGAGATAGAGAGAGAACCAGTCCCGCATCTAGTGTCAGGCCTTCTGACAGGGATGATCCAAAAGGCATAGAATGAAGAAGGGAAGCAGCAGCAATAAGAAGCAGCAGTGAAGGACTGGGCCACCATCCCTCCCCCAACTGCTATTTATTGTATCTAAAGTAAAAAAGGGAAGGGTTGGTCCCCTGCCAGCTCTTATTTATAGTACCAAAGAGAAAAGGGAGGGGTGACCCCCCCCAGCTCCTATTTGGAATTGTAGGTGTCTCCATTTCCAGGATTGGCTGAGGCACTGGACACCAGTTAATTCAAAGGAGGTGACGACCTACCATTTCTCAGATATTGTTCGGAACTCTTCCAGAAATTGAGACATCAGTCAAACTAACTGAAGGAACACTCAACTCCTCCCTTATCTTAATTGTCTTGGGGCATGGTCTGGTCTTGTCCATTACAAGACAAAATAGTGATGTTGTTATGGTTCAGGTCACTATGCCTCACTGGAAGTGAAGATTATTAAAAGTCATTGGATAATATACAAAAACAATGAAGAGAATCATCATAGTTTTTCTGAAGCTGTCATGTTTTGGTTTTGATTTTTTTCCTAGAACATGCTTCTTTTTTTGGTGTGAATGGCCTCAGCTTTCCTCCAGTGTAACTTCTGCATTTGTTTTTTAATTCCTTGCTGGAAGCAGGAAGATAGATGACGTACTGTAGCATACCTCCAAGAGTAAGTGTTTAACAGCCCAAAGGACCCTATGGTCCATGAGGACAGAGTTACTTTCATGGGTTGATTCACGTAACAAAAAGAGAAACATCTATGAAATTTGGCTTTCCCCGAGCATGTATCACCTGAACACTAAAGCAGGAGCCTTTGGGCAACAGTGTGGACCTGCACATATCAGTTGCTGATGCTTTTCCAAAATAATCCCTATCCCACTTGTCAGTCAAGAAAAATTATACCCATGTGGTCATCTGATATATACTGTCAAGAGCTCATGCATAGTGCAAGAATACACAGTCCTCTAAAACATCATCTGTCACTACCTGCTGCTGAAGAGAAGCTATCGCAACTAGTTTTGTATTCTCTACAGTATCAGGAAGCCTAGCAGTTATAAAAAGGTCAGTAGCAAACTCCTGAAAGACTTGTTTATTGCTGCTTAGATACCCATTAAGAGTTTTATTTTGATAGGACTGTAAGCAAATTAAATGCATCTATTTGCATATTGTTCCAAAACTGTAAACCCTTTATAGCTTTTAATAAAGATTTACACAATACCATAAACTTGGTACATATCCAGTACTTGTATAATTGAGAGATGCTAGACAAACTGTGCTCACAATATCAATTTCTTTCATTATTTATGGTTTTGAGTAACAACATCAGTCACAAACATATGCTATTGTAAGACACTGAATAATATTCTTCCCTCCCACACACGCCTAGATCCCAGTTCAATTCTGCTGGGATATCACTTACATAGCGTTTGTCAAGGCAAACACAGGGAGAAGGATACATTTGCAAGTGGCCTGTAACCAGAGGAAATGCCCTGGACTTTTCTGACCCCCTTGAGGTAATTTTATTATTTATCATGGCAAAAAAATTGATTTCTATAGTAATTGTAATGCCAAAATTATAATGTAGTGAATGCTTATAACTGGAGCTGCAAATGAACCATGCAAGAAGTAGTATTAAAACCTAGGGGAAGTAAAGACTGATCTTCATTTTATGTTCAATTCAATTAGGACATATATATTGATCCAGAAAAATTGGAACACCAATATTCAGAAATATAAAAGTAAAAAACTGATAATTACGTGTCCATTGATTTTTTCATCAGCAGTGAACGTAGATCTTCTTTACTAGAAGGCAAGGGGAGGAAAGAAAGTTACCTATATCTATAGGTAATAACAGGAAAATGGGCCTGAAAAAGAGAAAAATAAAACAAGGGAGAAAAACTATTTGCCACTAAGTTGATGGTAATGACCAATATGACTCCCTCAGAAGTGTATAAAATTATTATAAGGTTGCTACCTCCAACTTTAAAGTTAACTACTACCATTTGGTATTGATAGCACAAGTGGTTCTAAGCTATGAAAGAAGGATGTAGCTTCATGGATGTATCTTGGATCTTAGGCTTACAGCAAAGCAGGCAGATGGTACCATTTTTTTAGTAGTCTTTCAGCTACTTATAATGTTTTTAGCCCTTGCAGTGCAACAAGAGCTTTGTTCACTCCCTTGTGCTAGGCCTTCATATCTGTAAAATGGTGATAATGATACAGTCCTTATTACTTAGCGCTATGACGCTTAATTTATCAGGAGGCACTCAGAATGATTCGTGCTATAAAGATGTCAAATAAACAAAGACTATGATTCAGACTCACAATGATAGATATAACTTTCCAAAATAATAGTAGATTTTTTGTTGTTAAATAAATTTGTCACAAGCACCTGTTTAGCTTTACGCTGGCAGAATTGAAAACCGGCAAGAAAATCTGTATTCATACTTTCTGGCAATATACCTCTGTTATGTCTGGAAGAGTGCTGTGTGCACCTAACTACAGCTGTTTGTACAATAAAATGATTTAAAATGGGCCACTTATACCTGCTGAGAGATCTAACATTGCAGATTGGGTCCTTTCATTTGTGAGCCAAAGGGAAACCTCATTTGGGTTTTGTTTTTATAAGACCTTTCTGAAAACACAAGCTGTTTATTTCTTACAAATCCAAAACTGTGGATCTAAGCTACTTCAAGTGTCTGTGATCAGAAACAAAGAAAATATAATTGCTGGATATTTCTAAGATATTCAATACTGTGGCATCAAGGCTGCATGTAGGCACTAGGAGAATATGTCATGAAGAGTCATGGTGGCATTTTTAAAATTGTCTTTGAAGCTTTCTTAGAAGTAAAAATAAAAATTAACAGTTGAAAAAGACTAGAGAGGTCAGTTCTATTCCATTCCAAACTAGTGTTGTCACCACCTGCTGAATTATTGCTATTCACAAAGCTACCTTAACTGCCCTGAATGTGGTTTCAATTACTTTGCATGTTACAAATGTCAAGGGAAAGAAAATGGGCATGCATTTTTGAACAAATGACCCTACCTCTCCCTACTGATGTAATTTTTAAGTCCAGAATTTTAGAACATCCAGTTGAACTTATAAAGTTCTCCAGGAAGGTTGCTTATTAGCTTTCAGGCTTCAGCTGTCTTCCTTCTTTTACAGTCCTCTATGAATACCATGTTGTCTATGCATCTAGGAGAGGCAACTTGGATTAACTGACTAATATTGCACAAGTATTTGGTGACATCTAGGTGAAGGTAACAGGTCCAGAGTTTACGTTAGCAAAAATGGCTTATACACCTGACTGCTTTTCAGGAACTGAAGTTGCTGAAGGAACTGAAGTTATTGTATTTTTTCCTTGTGGAGAATGGAGTAGAAAATGCAAAGATTAAAATATATTCAGAATGTCACGCCATCAAAGTTAGAAGAAATACAAGGAAGTTCTATTGGCCATCAGCTGACTCATAAGCATATATGGGGTGCCTTATCTGATACTTCCCTTATTTTTCTAATGCTTTTTGCAGTCTTCCATTCTTTCAGTAGCTAGTTTGGCACTGCTACTACATGTAAGGTAATTTAATACAAGAGACACATTGGAGTAAAGTACGGAGTAAACCTTTTTATCAGTCTGAGGCTAATAGTGAAGATAATTATAAATAATGTGTATAGATATTAAAAATATGTATATATGTTATTTTTTTCTCAGGGGAATTACTATTAACCTACTACTTTGTATGACTGAATTAAAAGATCATTAAATTCGAATCCAATTTTACTTCCAACCAGCATGCACAAAAATGAGGGAGGACTATGTTTGGACTTTACAATTTGCCTTCCTTTTTTAGTGGATATAGGTTTGCATTTGCAATGCTGTAGCATTTTAAATAGCTACATGCACATTTTAATTCTACAAGAAACAGCTGTTTGGAGACTTGAGTAATCCAAGGTTCAGGTTCAACATAAAAATAATATCTTCCTTCTAGTTATCAATAGTTGTAGTTTACATACTATACAAGAAAGAAACTGAAGGATCAAATATTTCAAAAACCCTAGCACAAGATATTTTCTCCTGAAACCATAGCAAAGCAAAAGCAAAAGCAATAGCAAAGTTCACAATAACACAACTCACAGCTCTAATATTACTAAATATTACTAAATATACTAAATATACTATTACTAAATATTTTTCAAATGCCACATTTTATTCCATGACAGTCTGATTATATCAATGTGTTTCATAGATATTTTTTTATAAGACACAGGGAGTCCCTTTTCACTTAGAGCTTTCCTTCTGGTCCTTTGTTTCTGCGGCCTTTGCCAGACATCCCAACATGCCAACCACAATGCTCAAGCCTTTTCTATCTGTCTCAACATATCCTTATTCTTCTCTTCCTCATGTTCCCATCTTTCCATGTCAAGAAGCACTTGCCTCATAGATGTCGGTTCCAGCTGTAGGTTTATCCAGTGCAGTGGAAACACTCTCTTCTTGTCACCTCATAATACTGGCAGAACCAGGTAGTGAAGGAGACAAAAGCTTCCTGTTCATTTGCTGCATTCTGGAGATGGAGAGTGTGAAGTCCTGCTGGAACTTTGTCCCACAGGATCTGTAAGGGGATGGAGAGCACTTGGTGAGGGTAGCTCTGCAATGAACAATTTTTCAAGGCTTCAGAAGCTAGCATTTTCTAAAAGTGTTTTTTTTCCCCACTCATACATATTATGCAGGAGCAAACCCACCAGAGTGGCATGTCTGTCAAAGTAGTCTGCTATCAAATACCATCCATGCTATCTGCAGAGAACAGAAGAGTTCTTCAAAAGTTATGAGATATTTCCATCACACACAAATATAATTCTTCCAGCCTTCCCAATTTCACTTTCTATACTCATCAGGTCTAAACAAAGAGGGGTGTTAGGATGAAAAAGTAAAACATCATAATTTTGTTTATAACCTGCTCAGTACTAAATTTATTTCTAGTTTAAGGCATAAGCCCTTGCTTAAGTTAAAAAATTTAACATGGTCACACAGTATGCTAATATATCAATATATACTTCTGGCATACTGTGCAAAATTACATTAACAAATAACCAAAAAAGATTATAATGATCTCAGATATTTTTGCTAGGGTTCATTTTAACTTATCTGAATCACCCCAGCAGAAGTTTATCTGAAATTTTTAAAAGAACAAAGCCTCTCTTGAGACTCTATTATTACTTCAAAACTTCAGCTGCATCGGCAACACCTGGGAAGCATCACTGCCCTGAAAGTTCAGCTCTCATTAAATAAGTGAGAGCAGAACATGCTTATGTGAAGACAGAATTCGACCTTTGTTCTCTCACCTATTCAGCTCTCATGCCAAGTGAATACCAGAACAGAAGCAATTTGAATAAATACACATATAAAAGTATAGCATATCTGTAATGGCATACAGGCGTCTTCAAAACAACTCCAGTTGTGAATTACAGCTTCAATTTTTTTTTCAACTTGCCTGAGTTGTTTTCCATTACCTTAGCTTTATTTCTACACACAGTTTTGAAACTTCTAAATGGACATTATCTAACCAGCTTCTCACACCATTCTTTTTTTTAACTTGTTTTGTTTAGTTGAAAAGGTGCAATTTGTCAAAGAAAAAAACATTAAATAATTGCACAATGCTGAAATGCTAGCTCATTCAAAATGAACATCTCTTTTCCCTAGAAGGAAAGAGAAAATCTATGTCAAGAATCTCCCATGGAAAATCTTCCAGTGTCCCTCATATTCAGTAGAAATACCTTTCTTCAAAGAGGATATTTTCTGCTTTTAAACAGCTCTTTTTATTATTTTATAATGCAAACGCATTACAAGATTAAATCAGCTGTAAAGGGCAGGATATGTAACAGCTCCTTGGAAACATTAAGAGAAGAAGTTGCCCATAAAGAGAGAGTGAGGTGACAAGATTCTCGAGGATTAAGGTGAAATTACACTTAAGAGGGAAAAAGACCAAGTTTAGTACGAGACTTCTATAAAATAGTTATCCTATATGCATCGACCCTCCCCTTTTTTTATTCCCTGTACTTCTAGTTCTGATACCTTGGACTTGCCTATGAAACAAGGATTTATGAGGAGAAAATATTTTTACTGTGCAGTAATTGGTAAATTTGTCCATGTTCAAGAGGATTTGTCTTAATTTGTTTTCTTTCCTCTGCACAATCAGCAATAATTGTAAAAAATATTCTAAATGGGAAATCTTTTATTTATTAAAACAAATCATCTCAACTGAAACAATAACTTGAAGGAGACAAATAGTGACAATTAATATATCTTCACATACAGTAAGAGAAACGAGAAGACAGAAAAAAAAAATTGTATAGAAGAAGTTGGAAAATGCCACCAAAGTGATTGGAAATTGTTAAGTTGTAGAATAATAGATTAGATAACTGTTTGCTTCCAGTTTGCTTCATAATTCATTAAAGGGAAGTGTTAAACTATCAGAGAGTCAAAACCGAAACTAAAATTATCTCACTGCTATAACATAAAGGTAACACTTACATAAAGGAACACTGTGTCAAATTAAAAACTTTGATGTTAAGATGTTAAATACTGTAAAAGATCAAAGCTTTTCTCACTCACATGAAAACCTGAAAGAGCATTTCATGAAATAAAACAATAGAAATACCATTTCTTTCACACCTTATCTCAACTTTAAAATGTTATTTCTAATGATTAAATGAGCACAGTTTTGTTGTTTATTCAACTTGGACACCCATCAGAGTAGTTTTTTTTAAGACGTTCATATTTTGAGGTGTAGTGATGTTTTATCAAGGTGTTTGGCAGACACTCAAAGATAGCATGGAAATAGTAAAAATTTCTGTCATCTTACATACTGGGGAGTGACTATCTGGAAAGCAGCTTTGCAGAAAAGGACTTGAGGGTCCTGGTGGACACCAAGTTGAATATGAGGAAACAATTTGCCACTGCTGCAAAAGAGGCTATTAGCCTCTGGGCTGCATTAGCAAGAGTGTTGCCAGCAGATCAAAGGAGTTGATTTCTTGTTGTCTACTTAGTACTGGAGTAAAGGAGCCACAGATGGAGTGCTGTGTCCATTTCTAGACTCCCCAGTACAGGAGAGAGATCAAAATGCCAGAGAAAGTGCAAATGATGAATGGACTAGAGAACACATGTCCTACCCACTAGTTTTATGTGTGTTGCTCTCTTTTGTTAATATTTTAATAAAAAATAGAAAAATAAGCTTTGTAACTCACATACATTAGCTATATTATGTATTTTATATGTGGCTCAAGGAAGTTCCACTTCACTCAGTGAGATTTAGCAAACTCAAAAGGTTAGACGCCCATGGACATGAGAGCAGGGGCTGTTCATCCTAGGGAAGTGAAGGCTCAAGGGGGAATATCTTAGTACATTTCTAAATACCTGAAGGGAAGATGCAAAGAGGATGGAGTCAAGCTCTTTTCATTTGTTCCAGTGATCTAACAAGAGGCAATGACTATAAACTGGAACACCAGAGATTCCCTTTGAACATCAGGAAACACTGTGAGAATGACAGAGCACTGGAACAAGTTGCCAGTATTTTCATTCTTGGAAATACTCAAAGGCCACCTGCATGTGGACGTAGGCAACATGCTCTAGGTGGCACTGCTTGAGTGGGGGAACTGGACAAGATGACCTCCAGAAGTACCTTCCAACCTCAACTATTCTGTGAATTTTTAAATTTTGGCAATTGTGGTACAAATAAACAAACATACAAAAGATTTCAATTGTATGGCTCACTGAATATAGCTCACAAGTAGAAGATGAAAAGTTTCATCAAGATGTACATAATTTATGATTAGTATGTATGTTAAATTTAGGACCAGGTTTTTAAAGCAAAGAGGTTTTAATACTAAAGCCAGTACGATCCTAAATCTCTGTTTAGTTGATGAAACTCTTACGTTCAATTATAGCTAGAATCAAGAGGAAAATGTATGATTAAAATACTCCAGTCACCTTAGAAGTCATCTGCTTTTGCAGACTATTGAAACATTTAACAAGATTGCATGACTCTTGTTAAATTGTGCTCATTATAGAAACTATTTTAGCATTGAACAATAATCAGTATTAAAAATGTTCATCATTTTAGTACCATTAGTAAATTTTACTGATAATAATTTTGGGAAAAAAAACACCAGTTAGTGACAGGAATTTACAGAATGAACTAAAAAGAAATTATCAGTTGATAAGACTTCAAATATTCTACTAACTCAATTTCTGTTATATAGGCCCCCGGCTTTTCTAGCAACATTTGATCCCCTCATCAATTAGTACTACTTATTTAGTAAAGAATATAAAGAATGCATATTTGTTAACAGAAGCCAAGAATAGTTAAACAAGGAATACAGTAGAATTGTTCATATGTTTTTTTCTGAATAAAGTGAAATGATATAAAAATATATTTGATGGGTTCTAGATAATTGTATCTCAAATGTTCCAAGTATAACTTCACTCCTATTATCAAGATCAAACATGGACACCGTACTAAGATTTCAAATTAAGATAATGATTCTGTAAGCTAGCTTACTAGCATTGTCAGTAGTATCAGAAACACAGATTACACTCTTATGAGGAACTAGTATCCTTGAGCCCATTTAAGAGGAATGAACACAGGCCAGGTACGCCAAAACATGAAAATTCAGTGATAGAACAAGTGCCCAGAAAGTTAAAGAAAGGCTTAATTCCTATCTCTTTTTGTAGAGATATGAATCTAGACATTCCCTCTCTTACTGGCTACTAAATTATAAACTGTCCGAGTAAATTCAGACACAAGGCAGATGCTCATACAGAGTCCAGAAAGAGCTAAAAGGGTAGGAAAAGGGAAGAAAAAGGTCCCTGATGAAAAAAAAAAAGTAATTTGGAACGTCAGCATTATCCTATCCTTGAATCGGTTTGTGGTAATTCCAAGAAATCTGTTTAAGAACAAGTTACGTTAACTTTAAGAATCTTTCTCTTATTCTTCATTAGCACACCTATCACTTGGCATATTGGAAAGAGTGGGTATGTGTGTTGAGAACATCTCCTAGAAAATAAGGATTTGAAATTTGTTTCAAACAGAACTGAGAAAGCAACTTCTTTAAGAATAAAAACAGGTTCTTAGATACCATTTACAAGCTTAATGCCATGGGCTGCCAATGACTCCAGGCATGCTTTTTAAGAAAAACCTTTTTCTGAGAACAAAAATATTCCCTCCTAGAATACTTTACATTCTGATTTGCAAGACTAGATTGCTAATGCATAATTGTTAAACTTGATCATTTGATGGACAGAAGCTGCAGTGACAGACTGGGAAAAGAAAAGGAACTGCAGCAATTCTCACTGGGCCACAGCCTGAACTGAGAAAATGTACTGCATCTTTTAATCATCCTTGTTGATTATTTCTTTTGCTAAGACTTTCATGCTACCAGCTGACAAGTAGATGATGAATGACTGTGAAGACCTGTGTGACAATCAGTTTCAGATGAACAGTTCACAGACTACCTGAATCAATCTCAGTACTACATGTTTCTGTTGTGTCCATGCCACATCAGGTAGAATATGCATTATAAATGCTGTCACCTGAAAAAGGAGTCTGGCTGTTTCTTGCTGACAGTTATTATGGAACAGGACATAATATTTCAGGACTCATATCAGACCTGTTCATTGCAGGATGCTTTGGTTTTATGGAGGCCCGAAGTGGTCTCTTTAGTCTCCTGTGTATCTGCCTACTGTAATTTTTTTTAAGAAGATGGAAACAAAAAACTCTGCTAGTTTGGGAACTAGGGATCCCAGCCTACTCACCTACTTACATAAAGTTTGTAAAGTTAATAGGATGGATTTTTTTTTTTCCTACAGGAAACAGAGAGCTTTAAGCCATAATAGCATTTGACAGGTGTTGTTTCATTGTAGCACTGATGCACTTGAAATCAGAGATGCCATGTGTGATTGTCAAAGTGTCTAATGCAATCACAAAATTACTACAGATTCTTTGTCTTCTTCAGAAATTACTTGCACATTTCTGTTTTTTTGTTTGTTTGTTTGTTTGTTTTTAAGAGGAAAAATTGCATTTTTAGTTATTTTCAACTATCAGGAAAAAAAAGAAGAAAAGAAAATCCCTCTTAAAATGTAACTTCTACTATCTTGGAAACACTAAATGAAAATGACTAGCTTCTGAGAGAAGTGATCAGGTTGAGCTTTAGTCCCATTCTCTCTCCAGTGGGCCCACTGACATCACTATGAAACGCAGGTAAATTTGAAAGTAATGCCTCTTCTTTATTTCCATGGAAACTGCTATGGATACAAAGAACATATGAACATTACTTGATAGAGCAAATTCTCAGCAACAAAACACAGTTTTTCAACATAAAGAGTCACCACCATTAGCTATGTATTTTTTCCAGCAATTAGCAAGAGCCTGCATGCTTCACTCAAAAATCTGCACAAGAGGTGACCCCCGTTTCACAGCTGTTATGACAGCATCGTTGCTGGATCACAACACCCACAGCCTCACTGTGTTAACAGCCACTGTTTTGTCTCCATAAACTTTCAGCAAGCTTCAGTGAATGTCAATGGGTGCCATTTTTTCTGCATGGAGGAATAGAATTTCACACCTTTGCTCACATGTACTTTCATGTCAGACCCCATTTTGTCAGACATTTGACACTTGGCAACAAAATTTAATGGAATATTGCTGGGAAGGTTCAACCTCTACCATCATACCAGCAAAACCTGCCTCTGATATTGTAGACTAGCATAATAAAACAGGAGGCATTACTTTCAGAGCAGCTCTAGTACACACCATGCAGATATAAAACTGCATATATCCTTGATCAAAAACAAATGACGAAATGGAACAGAGAATGGAACAGGCATCATTTGTTTCTATGCCTCAAAGGAGAAGGATTGTTTTCTGCACTAATCTAAGGACAAAAAAATTTTTCCAATACATAATACTATGTTCTTAAAATGAAATTTTTAGGCTTTGTATATTTCTGATCTTTCATATCATATGAGAAAAAAGTCAATTCATGGAGAAAATATATCTGCTTTGCCAGCTGACATCACCATAGATAGGGAAGAATAGATAAATGGCAGAGCACTAACAGCTTGTTTTTAGATAAGGATTTTAGGAAATCAATTATAGTGCAAATGAGCTTAAACCAGAATTATTTATAGGTTGTACTGTATCCTCTGTCTAATATAGGTTATTGTCTCTTTCTTTATATTTAGAATTTCGGTTTCAGGCCTAGGGTTGTGTTCCAAACACAAGCACAAACGTGATAAATGATTACCTCACTTTACAATTTTTGTCACATATGTTTGTCAGGCTATTCTTTGCATATTTAACTCTTAAATATTTAAATGTGGAATTAACCTCGAAGTGATGATGATCTCCATTTCAGTTTATTTCATATGAAGTAAGCCAGGAAAATATATTCCTTATTTACTGTTTCAGCAGTGCCTAAAAAAAGTGGATATCTCGCAATGCAGCATCACTGCATATACATATTTACATATAGATATGTTCGAATGAGAGAAAACTGGCATATGACAGATAAGAAAGAAGACAATACTGATCTACAACGGCACATCACATCTTAGTCTCTTAACATAATGCTTACAATGGTTGCAAGGCAAATGGGTTTGACTAGGCTCTGTGTACTGGGAGTTAGAAGAAGGTGCTGTTCTTGGTAATGCAAGCAAATCCTGAGGTCTTGCACGTAGCATGAGTAAAAAGAAACTCTTCCAAAGAACAGTTTTTAGGCAGATGTAGTGTCTCTTACTTGACATCATTAAATAACATGCTGCTTTTTTGTTAGTGCTGGTCAGCAAGCACAAGGACATTCTTTTGCAGCATAACACACATTTGCTCCATGGTTAATTTGTTGTGAGTTCAGCTATAAGAGCTTTTCTGTCCTCTGGGGCATACAAGAATTGATTATCTGGAATTTCACTGAGAAAGCAAGCTCCCTTAGTAGAGAGAAACACATGTTCTTTGTCAGTTCACAGGGCATTTGTTGGCATTGCATGAGTCTTTTGATGTTAGTAGAAAAGCTAGAAGCCTTCTGTAGTTATCAGAGGCCTGGGAGGTTTGTCTGAAATAGAGCCAATAAGTTTGAACAACTCTGATTCCTTCCTATCCTTGATAAAGTGATTGCTTCAAGGTTCCAATAACAGTTGTAACAAGCATTTGTTGTTACTTCATACATGAAAGTTGTTTCATTGTACCCTATATACCTCAATGCCTCAGCCTTAGTAGAGATAAGGACCTGCTATTACAGCAATGTAACCTCTCATTTAGGCCACTGAGGCAGTGTTTTCTTAGAGTCTCTGTGAGTGTTTTTCTAGGGTTTTTTTTTTTTTTCTGTTCTTATGCTGTTTTTCCCATGTTGTTGCTCTCATTGCCATATACCTGCAAATCCCAGCAACGTTATGGAGAGTTTGTCTACCACTTTCATGAGAATTTCCTCTCTTTTCCCTTCTGACCTCCACTCCCTAATATAACATGAACCAAATTATATGGTAAGAATTAGTCAAGATGAGAGATCATCATAAAGTGTCATGGGTGTGCATTAATGTGTCCACATGTATTTGCATGAATTGGCCATCACAGCCAACATATTGTTTTTGGAAAGAGCAATTCACAAACAAGATTAGACATAGTACATAAGAGATTTTCAGGACAGGAAGCTGAGCTGGTTATCCAGTCACTAATTTGTTAGCCTCCTGAAATTTTATGAAACATTATATTGTAGACACAGCACAAAACTGATCCAACATTGACATTGACGTGGAAGAATGCACTGGTCAATCTGAAAACTCATGGCCTATCTAATTAAACGAGGCTTTTTAAAAACATATACTGTCTTTCTATTTAAGGTCTAAATCTGCTAACACTTCGGTTTAGTGAATGCTTAATACTATTTCTTAAAGTAGCTACTTTAAGAAATATTGCAGTTAAAGAATTAAGATGTCTTCACTTTGAGTAAGACAAACCTGAGGTTAAGAGCAGATCTAAATCATTACAGTGTGTGTTAGGTGTGCTTCCAGTAATTCTAATGGGCTTTAGAGCGAGAATCAAGTGTTAATAAACCTTATAACAGAAATAGGTGGCTATTTAATTGCAGCTGTATTTTGATGAAAGATTAGTAGCCTATTAACACATATTTCATCAACATCTGAAAAGCTACCCATGTGAATGCCAAATTGTCATTTAAGCAATACGTAATGAAATCCTTTGAGATGGGGCACCATTTGTAAATGATTTTTTTTTTTTTTTTTTACTCTAGCGTTTTCCATAACACCTAATACAAGGTATTATTTTAAGCACAGTTGAATTATAGTTGATGTGTCTTTTTACATGGGGTTTTGAAAAGATAAGCTACAATTGTGCTAGCTGATTTCCAAAACGAGAACTCTCAAATAACAAAACATAATTTCTCTGAAGCACTTACAAAAGGCACCATGGTCAATTTACTCAAGTATTTTCTGACTTCAGCTAAGTAGATGCGTGTTAGAAGATTCGTTAAGGATTCACAGTTTTACTTTTTAGCCTATCAAATGCTGGATATAACACTTCATCTAAATGCGTCCCATTTTTTCCAAGTTTTAGCAACTTCTTGACTTTATTATATTCCAAAAGTAAATTTCACCATTCAGACACGTAATCAATACTGTACTCATTTTTCATCGTAATGTTTCAACTGAATTACTTTTTCCTGGTTCTTGAATTGAAAGAAAACTATTAAATAACATACTT
Source organism: Pavo muticus (assembly GCA_016647715.1). Taxonomy (NCBI): domain Eukaryota; kingdom Metazoa; phylum Chordata; class Aves; order Galliformes; family Phasianidae; genus Pavo; species Pavo muticus. The sequence continues at coordinate 804,769 of JACDJE010000136.1, read as the reverse complement.
TCACAATTCATTGTGTCCTCCACACACACTCTTTCATCTCTCACCATCCAGTTATCACACAATTAATGCTGTTTACACTCATGGGACTTCTGAGAGAACTTATCAGTGTGTATGAAAAGGGAACATCTGAGAAATTCAAATCACTGGATTCTTCATATTCAAATTCTGAAATCCCATTTCATAGGTAACCTATTGCCACATGTAACAGCAATGTAACAGCTATGAAAATAAGAGTCTCAAAAACAAATATAATTAATAAATAATAATATAATAAACAAATTAACGAATTTGAAAACAAACAAAATTAGATAATGCAAACTGACCTCTCATCCTCTTCTATCATTTTGATTGTTTTATAGAGGATTCTGCAATTAGCTTTTGGCGATCAGTAAGGAATTCTAACCCCACTACTTGAATTTAAGAATATCGCTCAAAAATCTTAAGCTTCCAATCTATGTAACATTGTATTTAAAACACATATATAGAATCCTATTGGATTCATTTAATAAATGATACACGTTCCTGTCAGGGTTGTATTTGTGTGCTGCCTCCCTGGGGCCCGGGTCAGGGATATTTCTAGGAAAACTTCCTAGTTTGATCCGCTCCTCTGATTATTATCCCTTATTGAGGGATGGCAGTGATGAGGTCACTGACGGAAGCCTGAGGACTATGAAAAATGACTTTAGGAGACTGGGGAGGTTAGTTGAAGGAGCAGGCGTACAGGTAGTATTTGCCTGTATTCCTACAGTGGCAGGGAAGGATGCTGAGACGACCAGAAGAACACACCTTATAAACACGTGGCTGAAAGGCTGGTGCAAAAGCAAGAATTTTGGGTTCTTTGATCATGGGGCGGTCTACTCGGCACCTGGCCTGGGGTCTGCCGATGGGTCTCACCTGTCTCGAAGGGGGAAACGGATCCTTGCCCAGGAGCTGGCAGGACTTGTAGAGAGGGCTTTAAACTAGATATGAAGGGGGTAGGGGATAAAACCAGGCCTGCTAGAGATGAGCCTGGGGGAGCGGCAATGGGATTAGGGATGAGGCGAGGGGCTCGGCTGAAGTGCATCTACACCAATGCACGCAGCATGGGCAACAAACAAGAAGAGTTGGAAGCCATGGTGCGGCAGGCAAGCTATGACCTAGTCGCCATTACGGAAACATGGTGGGACTGCTCCCATGACTGGAGTGCTGCAATGGATGGCTACAAGCTCTTCAGGAAGGATAGGCAAGGAAGAAGGGGTGGCGGTGTGGCTCTGTATGTTAGAGAGTGCTTTGATGCTACTGAGCTTGTGGCTGGGGATGATAAGGTTGAATCCCTATGGGTAAAGATCAGGGGAAGGGCTGACAAGGCAGACATATTGGTGGGCGTCTGCTATAGACCGCCGAACCAGGATGAAGAGACAGATGAGGTGTTCTATGAGCAGCTGGCAGAAGCTGCGAGATCGCCGGCCCTTGTCCTCATGGGGGACTTCAACTTCCCTGACATATGCTGGGAATACAACGCAGCGCAGAAGAAGCAGTCTAGGAGGTTTCTGGAGTGTATGGAGGATAACTTTCTGATGCAGCTGGTGAGAGAGCCTACGAGAGGAGCTGCCCCGCTAGACCTGCTGTTCACAAACAGAGAAGGTCTGGTGGAAGATGTGGAGGTCGGGGGCTGTCTTGGACAGAGTGACCATGAGATGGTAGAGTTCTCGATTCTTGGTGGAGCCAGGAGGAAGAACAGCAAAACTGCTACCTTGGACTTCCGGAGGGCGGACTTTGAATTGTTTAGAAGACTAGTAGGGGGAGTCCCCTGGGATTCAGTCTTAGAGGGTAAAGGGGTCCAAGACAACTGGTTGCTCTTCAAGAAGGTAGTCTTACAGGCGCAGGAGCAGGCTGTCCCCCTGAGCTGCAAAATGAGCCGGCGGGGAAGGAGACCGGCGTGGATGAATAGGGAACTATTCTTGAGGCTCCGGGAGAAAAAGAGAATCTACATCCTGTGGAAGAAGGGACGGGCAACTCAGAAAGAGTACAGAGAAGTTGTTAAGATGTGCAGGGAGAAAATCAGAAAGGCGAAAGCCCAGCTCGAACTCAACCTGGCCGCTGGGATAAAAAGAAACAAGAAACCCTTTTACAAATATATCAACAGTAAGAGGAGGACTAAGGAGAATCTCCATTCTTTACTGGATGAGGCTGGGAATATGACTACTGGGGATAAGGAAAAGGCAGAGGTCCTGAATGCCTTCTTTACGTCTGTCTTTAAAGGTCAGACCAGTTATCCTCAGGGTACTCCACTTTTTGACCTGGTAGTCTCGGCTGGGGAGCAGACTAAACCACCCACGATTCAGGAGGAAACAGTCAGAGACCTGCTACTCCAACTGGACTGTCACAAGTCCATGGGGCCGGATGAGATTCACCCGAGAGTGCTGAGGGAACTGGCGGAGGTGATAGCCGAGCCGCTTTCCATCATCTATCAGCGCTCCTTGTTGACTGGTGAAGTACCGGAAGACTGGAGGCTTGCCAATGTGACTCCCATCTACAAGAAGGGCTGTAAGGAGGACCCGGGGAACTACAGGCCTGTTAGCCTGACCTCGGTGCCAGGGAAGGTTATGGAACAGATTGTCTTGAGGGAGATCACGCGGCAAGTGCGGGACAACCGGGGGATCAGGCCTAGCCAGCATGGGTTCACGAAGGGCAGGTCCTGCTTGACCAACCTGATCTCCTTCTATGATCTAGTGACCCGCCTGGTGGATGAGGGAAAGGCTGTTGATGTAGTCTACCTAGACTTCAGCAAAGCCTTTGACACTGTCTCCCACACTATTCTCCTGCAGAAGCTGGCAGTCCGTGGCTTGGACAGGTACACTCTTGGCTGGGTAAGGAACTGGCTGGAGGGCCGGGCCCAGAGAGTGGTGGTCAATGGAGCTAAATCCAGCTGGCGACCGGTCACGAGTGGTGTTCCCCAGGGGTCGGTGCTGGGGCCTGTCCTCTTCAATATCTTTATTGATGACCTGGATGAGGGCATTGAGTGCACCCTCAGTAAGTTTGCAGATGACACCAAGTTGGCTGGAAGTGTCGATCTGCCTGGGGGTAGCGAGGCCCTACAGAGGGATCTGGACAGGCTGGATAGCTGGGCTGAAGCCAATGGGATGAGGTTTAATAAGACCAAATGTCGGGTCCTACACTTTGGCCACAGCAACCCCAAGCAACGCTACAGGCTTGGGGCGGAGTGGCTAGAAGACTGTGTAGAGGAAATGGACCTGGGGGTGTTGGTTGACGCTCGGCTGAACATGAGCCAGCAGTGTGCCTGGGTGGCCAAGAAGGCCAATGGCATCCTGGCTTGTATCAGAAGTAGTGTGACCAGCAGGAGCAGGGAAGTAATTGTCCCCCTGTACTCAGCTCTGGTGAGGCCGCACCTTGAGTACTGTGTCCAGTTCTGGGCCCCTCACTGCAAGAAAGACATTGAGGCCCTGGAACGTGTTCAAAGAAGGGCAACAAAGCTGGTGAGGGGTCTGGAGCACAGGCCTTATGAGGAGCGGCTGAGGGAGCTGGGATTGTTCAGTCTGGAGAAGAGGAGGCTCAGGGGAGACCTTATTGCTCTCTATAACTACCTGAAGGGAGGTTGTAGTGAGCTGGGGGTCGGCCTCTTCTCTCGTGTAACTGGTGATAGGACTAGAGGGAATGGTTTCAAGCTGTGCCAGGGAAGATTCAGGCTGGATATTAGGAAATACTACTTCTCTGAAAGAGTGGTCAGGCACTGGAATGGGCTGCCCAGGGAGGTGGTGGAGTCACCGACCCTGGAGGTGTTCAAGGAACGTTTGGATGCTGTGATGAGGGATATGGTTTAGCGAGAACCATTGGTGATAGGTGGATGGTTGGACTAGATGATCTTATAGGTCCTTTCCAACCTTAGTGATTCTGTGATTCTGTGATTCAAGAAACCAACCACTTGCAAGATAGAAAACTTTTCTTTTGCCCAAAAGTTTTTGAATCTCAGAGACTCTTGTTCAGCTGTCAACTTAAAGCATAAGCAGTGATTTTTCATCATATAAGAAAGAGCTGAAGCAACTGAAATTCAAGGTAAGTTTTCTTTATTCATTCTGTGTATTACCAGATTTCGTTCACAAATCACTTTTTATGTAGGAATATCTTTGAGCTCTCTTCCTTTATTCTGCTAAGCCTCTATTTCCTCCATGTAATCTTAGAGACAGCTGCACTCAACTGTGACAGGACTAGATAAGGACTGTAAGTTAAGCTTATCAATTGGCAGAGTGTGAAAACTCAAAAGTAAATCATAAAATATCTAAACGTATATGTACCAATAATTAATTCTTCAGTAGTTGATGGAAACATGGAGACATAATATAACTGGAACTTTTTGCATTGGAGTGAAGACTTGCAAAAATTTTTGAAGACATTCACTTTTCAAAAAACTCCTAATGTTGTCTCCTTCTCAGTTTCACGACTACCAGGACTCTCAGGCTCTTTTCTGCAAAGCTGCTTTCCAGATGATCAGCCCCCTGCATGTAACAGTGCAAGGTCTTTATCCTTCTCAGGTGTAAAGCTTCACACTCCCCGTTGCTGAGCTTCAGGATGTTCCTGTTGGCCCATTTCTCAAACCTGTCCAGGTCCATCTTCGCAGCACATCTCTCTGGGGTGTCAGCAATTCCTCATGGTTTTGTGTCATCAGAAAGTCTACTCCCTCTATGGAGCATTTCCAAAAAATACTTTTAGAGAGAATCACCTAACATACAGATACCAGTATTGGACTGTTATTTGAAAATATCTCTTACACCTCTTGATCATATAGAAAGCCAAATAATCAACTACCAGATGTTGACCATAAGCTCAGAATGATATACATAGGTTGCTTTGAAAGTAACGCCTCTTATTTATTTCCATGGAAACTACAATAGATACAAAGAGCACAGGAACATTATCTGATACAGCAAATTCTCAGCTAGAAAAACTATTTTAAAACAGTCACCACCTTCCATAGCTATGTATTTTTTGCCAGCAATGAACAAGATCCTGCATAACACACTCAGAAAAATCTGCACCAACAGGGGTGACTCTCTGCTACCACTGCACCACCCACTGCCTCACTGTGCTTGCATCCACTGGTCTCCATAAATGTTCAGTGTCAATGAATTGATACTCATCAGTGCCATTTTTTCCACATGGAAGAATTCAGTTCCACAGCTTTGCTTCATATGTACTTTCATTTCAGCTGACATTTTATCAGACTGCCCTTCTGCTGCCATCTGTTGCATAACAACAAAACGTCATGGAATATTGGTGGGAAGGTTCAGTCTCTACTGCCATACCATCAACTTCCACCTCTGATACTGTGGGCCAAAACAATAAAAAGGAGGCATTATTTTCGAAGTAGCCCTTATATTTAAGTCTGGTAATTAACTTTCCCTGTGAAGAATTTACTTTGGAGAATTAACATTCCCTGTGTCTTACCTATGGATCTGGCCACTTTTTCTACAAAAGTTTTCTCATCTGTTAGCCTTGGGTTGTTTAGCAGTCTTTCCAAGGCTTGCATAAACTGAAATCAAAGATAAAATCTACAAGTTCTGAGTCATTATCTTTTTTTTTAAGCTATCTCCAAATTTCACCCAAGGACTTTCAAGTTTTCTACTCATTCACATCCCTTTTCAACTAAGAACAATCCACGTTTCGTTAATACTATTTACCTTGATGCTGATCAAAATACAGAAGAAAAGCCCACATAATTTTCACTATGGTCTTTCATAGAAAAACATTGTTTTTTTCCGTTTCTTTTTTTTTCCTCTCATGAAATGAAGCTTAAATATTATTTTTATGTCTTGTGTTCCTTATTCTATTCACATACACATTTCATAGCTTTGAATAATTTGCTCAGTGCTATTACAACTGTCTCTAATATTAAATTTTAACCTGCTAATTTTCACAAAATATATTTGATATCCTTTTTCTTTTTTCTTTTTTCTTTTTTTAAACAATATTTCACTTCACATTTTCTTGCTTTCTCTTTTTTATTATTATTCTTTTCAAGCCTTTAAGTATGGACAGAAATACCAAACCATGTCTACTTTACTTCATATAAATAAGCAGCTCTGAAGGAAAATTATATGAGAGTATTATCTGCTGATCTCAGAGAGAGGTGTTAAGCCCTGAAATACTACCTAGGATATTTGAATTTATGCTATCATCTGTATTATGATGATATAATTTCTGTATATGGAAGAATGCTACCAGCTTTCCTCAAAAACCATTTCACACAAGCACCAACTTAAATGCCAGAAAGAGCAAGTAAGACCACAAAGGCTCGCTGTCTGTGTAAGTAAGTGTTGTGGTTTAACCCGATAGGCAGCTAAGCAACATACAACTTTTACTTGCTCTCCCCCAGGTGGGATGAGGGAGAGAATTGGAAACAAAACATAAGGTTTGAGATAAAAACAGAAAAGGATAATGAAACGAAAATTTGATAATATATCTATTCACAATTCATTTACCTGCCATTTGACACCTGGATAACCACACAACTGCCAGCCAACTCACATCCTGCTAGCAAGGGGTCGTGAGCATGCTCCCATCTCTCAGCAACAGCCAAAACATCAGTGTGCTGTTAACACTGCAACCAGCTGCAACCAGCACAATAATATACTACTTTGAGTTTCACAATTTGTGACACAAACTATAAAAATGATTTCTAATTAACCTGTGCACTCTGTAGCTAAACGTAAATAGAACTGTAATGCCTCCCTTTTTGTTTACTTGATTGTTACTTTTAAGATAAAAATTGCTATACCCTTAAAATATGTTAAATTCTCCTCACAGGAAGAGCTAGAGGTTAACAATTGTATCAAGAAAAAAATTTAACTTACTACTGACCTAGAAAGTATGAAATACTTTATAAGATTTTAGAAGCTGAAGAATTATAAAGAATAAATGGTAATGACTTTAGCTTCCTAATAGTTTAATAATAGGCTGCTTGCTTCACTCTAATTCTGTTTAATTTAACATTCTCATTTTGATTAAGTCAAGTACTTCCAGGTTATGTAAGTTCCAACACACTCTTTACAGTGGTGCCAAATCATTTTGTACCCAAAGATTATGCAAAGCCTATTAGATGAAAAGAGCAGATAAAAGCTGCTATGCCCTTAATACCTCTCTACTTAGCACACTTCTAAGGCTTATATCAGATTTTGCTTACAATCTACCCCAGAGTTTATATATCATCAGGTGTAAAATATTTATAAATGGAACTGAATCAAATATTCTCACAAAACCCTAATCATTACAGGTGGTTAATTTTGTATTCTAGACTCCATTGGGCATCTTTGCAGATATTTTTTCCAGATCCAGTTCTCTAATTTATTTCCCCTTTTCCCTTCATCTCCTAACAGCGCAGGGTCACGCTGGGATATTCATTAGTTTTACACTAGCAGTTCTTACAGGCAGCCTCAGAGGCATCAGCATCACCTCAGAAATCATTAAAGTAACTGGTGCTGCAATCTAAAACTGACAAGTATAGAATAATCATTTAGGAGCTGAAACACATTCTTCTGTAAATGAATATTTTGCAGGAAAAAAAAGTAAGTGTTCCAGTCATCCTCTGGAGACAAAATGAGATCTTAATAAATCAAATCCAAAGCCACTTTTGTGTATACATCTTTGCCATGTCTGAGATAGCATCAAGTTTTTCAGACCTGTGATTTTTTTTTGCTAATGAAGTCCAGGAACACTGAATCACACATGACAGCAACAATGTTGGATCAGATTCATAACCTGACATTAGATTCTCTGAACCTGATTACTCTATTTGCATACTCTTCATGATAATTTTCATTTAAGATATCTGCTGCCTCTCTTACCACTATTAATGAGGTAAATTTTAACGAGAACAGGAAGAATTTACACACTCTTGTGTATGAAGTTACTGTCATAAACATTCATCTGTGGATCTGTGTGTCATTTGGGTTAAGCTACTTATAGGCAACTAAGAGTATCTGGGAACAGAAAGGAAATGTATATTACATGGCTTTGTGACTTGGTTCTTCAGGATCCTTATTCTCTTTCTGAGCTACAGAAACATCTACCATTTTCCCTCAAACACTTGCTACAGACACACACCCTTTTGGAACACCTGTCTGTTTCTTACTTCTTTTCCTCATAACTCCAACACCTTAACACTGATTTAGGATCATTCCCCATTGTCTTAATTTGGCTGAAAGAAGTAAGAATACAGCTACCACTCATCCATACTATCTATTCACTAAAACATGACTATACATCTATCAGCAATGATGTAAACAAAAAGAAAGACTTCTTTGAGACCATGGAAAGGCAACATTCTCTGATTAATTGTGTTACAGTTGGAAAGACTAGTGCAGTGAAAAGATGATACAAGAGTGAAATGGCAAAAGGGACAAACAGAGAAAGAAAGATCACCCATCTCCAAAGATCTAGGCTCACAGGGGAGGGGAAGAAGAAGAGAAAAAAAAAAAAAAAAAAAAAAAAAAAAAATCACAAGGGAGGAATCTCCAACCAGAGATCCTTCCCCAGTAGCAGTCAGCCCTGAAATGAGGTCTAAGAGAGGTGCAGCCAGGCTCCACCCCTTCCGATCACACAGATGAACTGCCTTCACCTGTGCTCCCATGGCTGACCAGGTCATTTCCTCAGGTGATAAATCAGCAGTTCAGGCCGTGACTCAACAGTTCCCATACAACTGTCACATTCTAAAACTCACTGATTATACCAATTAGATACCAGTGAGAGCTATGATACCTTGATCAGTAAGACACTTAGGGCTCAATTCAGTTGTGGACAGATTGGTGTCTAGCTCTGCTTGGGAACACCTGAAGTATCCATGGCATATTCTTGCTTTCTGGACAGGAGCGTTACAGACCTGCAGAAGGTCTGTACCCCTCTAAAGCTACACCCCTCTAAAGCAGCAAATGAAGGTTAAAGTGGTCATTTCAAATGATAAGAGATGCCCATATGAGGAAAAGTACAATCAAATCAAGCCCCCTAATGTTAGACAAGATCACCTGCAGTCCATCATTGTAATAGTTATACTTCTAAGTCAGGTCACTTCTCTATGTCCCAGTTCTCCATTTGTAAAATAAGTGCAAATAATAACATATTAAGCAATAGGAACATGAAAAATAATCATAAATAAAAGACACTAGACTGGTGTCAGGAAGTATATAAATGTATCTAAACAAATGGTATGATCAAAATAAAATTTCTCAAGTGGTTTTCCCCAGGATTTGATATTGAAGCCCATCCTGTTAAATATCTTCATTCATTATTTGGATGAGGAAATTGAGTGCACACCTAGTAAGTTTGTAGATGTCACCAAGCTGGGAGGAAGTATCTATCTGCCTGAGGGTAGGAAGGCCCTACAGAGGGATCTGGACAGCTGAGCTGAAGCCAATGGGATAAAGTTCAGCAAGACCAGGTGCCAGGTCCTGCACTTTGGCCACAACAGCCCTAGACAACGCTACAGGCTGGAAAGCCACATGGAGGAAAAGAACCTGGGGATGTTGGTCAACGCTCAAGTGAACATGTGACAAGAGTATGCCCAGGTGCATGTCCAAAAAGGCCAATGGCATCCTGGCTTGTATCAGAAATAGCGTAGCCAGTAGGACCGGGGAGGTGATCATCCTTCTGTACTCAGCACTAGTGAGGCTGCACCTTGGAGGAGGGGAGGAGGGGAAGGACATGGGGGAAGTGCTTAAAAGTAAAGATTGGTTTCCCTTTGAGAAGCAGAAAAGCTTTCCATTCGCAGCACAAGTGGGCTTGCAGAGAGAACCAGCTGACTTGAGAAAGTCTCTCTTCATCACTGGTGAGGCCGCTGCATGGAAAAGATGGCCCAGGCAGCAGAGGAATGAGGCTCAGATTTTACTTTCAAGGTCTCTGTTACTGTAACTCTCTTTCATTACATGTGAATGTATCAAAAAAGTAAATGGCAGCGTCACCAGTGACTTAGGGCTGGGTTGCCACTCCTCATCATTAGCAGAAACACATTGCTTTAAGTATTCGTTTTTGAGGAAGGCAAATACAGAAAATGTTTTGTGTGTTACCACTAACTGTACAACAGCATGTGCTTGAGTCAGTAGGAGACAGTGCTAATAATTCATTTAAACAGTGTAGTTTCTTCTGTGACACAACCCAGGCATTTAGACCATAGTGCTGACTCCAATTGTCAGATATTTAAAAGATCTGTGCTTTGTGAGGGGATGATGAACACAAGAAGTATCTGTGTAAAATCTGTATCCACAGCAAAGTACACATATTTGGGAAAGATCTGGTATGACAGAATTAAGTGTGTAAATAAACACCATGTAAGTGTCAGAGCTTTCCCCATTATAAATTGCTTTACGCCTTTCTGAGCATTGCATGCAGATTCTGATAACTAATTTCTCCCTTCAGTACCTCCTTTCACATTCCAAACCTCTGCACAGCATTAAGCTGAGATTTTCACTGAAAAATTGACTTGCCATAGAAATACTTCCTTCTTTTCTTCTAGGAATCTAGAGAAGAATCCGGTTATCTTGGGACTAGAATTTGCAAAGAGAGCTTCCAGCTGTCTGTGGGATCATTAGCAGAAAATTATTATTCTTTTAAACTGTAACTTATTTCAATTAAACTATCTCAGGATTTTAACAAAGACTTTAATGTAGTGGTTACTTCTTTATTGACGCATACACATGATCACATTAATCAAAGTGGGTGTCTCTTGTAGAGAGAGTATAGTCTCCAAACAGATGTTATTACCCACTTGAGATAAGGCCACACAATGTCCAAAAGCCCCCTTATGGGCTTATCATGCAGCATTCATGGGCTCGGAAGAAATTCAAGGAGCTCATCTTTTTGCACATTGCTTTTTATTTTTCACTTATTTTTGGTGCTCCCCTAGATGTTCTTTGTGAAAGCCCACCTCATAGCAGTGTGAGAACACTGTACGTGATGATAAGCATTTAAATGAAGAAATACAGTTTTACACGGGAAACCTGTATATAGCCAAAGCACCTTGCTCTTAGTGGGGCAAAGGTTTGTCTTTCATTACTGAGCTTTGAGTGTCCAGTACACAGTACTGAAGGGCTCATTCTCCCAGCAGAGGTAAAGATGGGGACAGTAGGAAAGAGGACAGAAAGATGTTCATTCATGCTGTCCTGGGGCCAAAACATTTCCAGAATATGACAGAGGGTAGGAGCTCTGGATTAATACCAGGTGGGAATAGAATTTTATTCAGAAGAGGAAAAAAAAAAAATTTCCTTCAGTTTGATGTTGTGTACCCCGCACACAAAAGCAGCAGAAAGGGTTTTATCTCAGGCTGAAGATCTGATCCCTAGGATCTGAAAAAATGAATAACATACTCAAACAAAGAGAAAACAATTCTTTAGCTGCTCTCCTGCAGTCACAAATCCATATTGTTTTTTCACTACTTTCCCAGAAAGGTTTCATCTGTTTTCACTTAAAAATTTGGGACCAGTGATGAAAACCAGAGTAGTATGTAACATGAAAATAAATGCCCTAGTTTTCTGATTTACATGAAAAGACTAGTTTAACAATGATATGATGAATATGTCAACGAGAAGCAGAAAGTGAAGAGGAAACTGGAGATATTTTGGAAAGGGTGAATACAAAAAACAAATAATGATAACCAGTGTCAGATATGTCTGATAAAGATGTAGATAATTATTTAATGTCAAGTTAATGTGATTTACAATATGTACTAGGAATATGTACACCACTGGACCGGCACATTGCCATAGATCCCATCTCAGATCAACAGAGGATGAAGGATTTACATGACTAAAATTGTGTTTAAAATTTCCCAGAAAAAAGAAAAATACGCATATATATATTAAATAAATAAAAAAGAAGGAAAACATCTCCGACTTGGAGTTTTCAAACAGTGGAAAAAAATATTAAAGGCGTACTTACCCTACAAGAGGAAACACGAATACAGCTCTGAGATTTGGACCCTTTATTTTTGCCATGAGCTTCCAATTCTTATATTGCCTTTTCCTTTCATCTGATATTTATTTGAAAATCCCATCTGTTCAGATCCAGAAATAATTGTAACACATATTAAATGTTACAACTATTTAAATAATATGAACATAATTGTCTGGGGTTACTTTGCTAAAATGATGTTTAAAGATCTTTTCTTAGTATACTATGAGTTTTCTTTATCATACCTGCTAAAGTTAATAATGTTGGTGAGATTAGATGAAAAGCAGAACACTAATCAAAACAGTCAAGAAATAAGAAGGAATAATTCAATCTCTACATTCTCTATATTTATATACTGAAATCCTCTAAGAGAACATACTAAACAAATCATGAAAAGCTTTAGATATCTCCATTATCTGAAGAACCAATCAAGCCCTATTTTGTAAATATACAAAATGTTGATAGAAAGAAGAAACTATTTTATTTGTTAAACAAGAAAATCAATGTCATTTTATTGTTTAGTGTAATTTTAGACATCAAGTGAAAAATACAATCTTTAATTTAGCTGCAAATCAGTCATGCAGTCACTTCACAGAGAATTAGCACCCTGTAGAAGCTATAGGACCAGGGGTTATATGTAACCTAATCGTTAACACCTTCAAAAAAACTCTAGTAACTGTAGTTCCACAGAGTCCACCAAAACCACATATCCATTCCCAAACACTATTTAAGCGTTAAAAAACACACCCAAAATAGTTGAGTAGAAGAGATGAAAATCTAAAGAAACAATAAACACAAGAAGAGATGTACAACAAATCAACAGAAGTTTTGGGAGTTTGCATCCACCTTTCTGGTCACAATTTAATTACACCATCTTGGTGGGACATATATTCAACGGCTTGTAGCTTAGAGCAGCTTGAAAACTCTTGATTGATCAATTTATTATGTGTCATAAAGTGTTCCTGAGCCTGTCATGAAGAATATTTGTAATCTGCTATTTGTATTCTGGTATATACAATTACGTGTTACTTTTTTAAGGCTCTGATGGGTTGACCAAAGTTGTAATGAGTGTTTGAAGAACAAATGAAGTCTTTGATACTTTTGTGGAAAGGGTTTAGCAGATAATAAATAAATCTACACAGTTGAGGGCATTTAAAATCTTTTCCTATTATCCTTGAACCAGCTGTAGAATTATGTTTATTTGGCTCCACACACAGACCCTAGATTTAAAAATAACCATATTCCTTCCTGAGTGAGGCAGTCAGAAAGATAAAAGCCAGATGTACTGGCTGTCTCAGAGATTTAACATTCATTTTTTTCTTGACATGTTCACACCAAGTAATGAAAGTGTGCAGTCCTACTTGTGAAATCTCTGGTTAGAGCCTGATTCTGGCCAGGAAGCTGAGAGATTTCTATTTCCATACCCCAAAAAATGTGCAACAGCATGTTTTTTCTCATACCTGGCAAGGATGTGTACTGAGCTGATTTTCATGTTGTGCTATCAACAACTACTTGTCACAGAATCACTTGTACATGGGAAGTGCTGCTGGCAAAGAAAGGTAATGATTTTGGGGTCACTGGACTTTGCTTGTTCATCAGTTTAAGAGAGTTTCACATAGATAACTCATCTTCAATTAAGTTCTTGAAATGTGACTGATTATTTGCCAGCTCACCTGCATGGCTTTTTGGCAGCTGGTCTACCAGACTAATGTCCCTCTGGAAATGAAGATTCTGAGGAGCTTAGCAGTGGTCTATTCAGTTATGGAGGAAATCCAAAATGTTCAGCTTTTCATCCAGATGAATCTGAAACTAAAAGTAAGAATATAAACAAATGTTCCTCATAAATAAATTAATTTTTATTGTCCCACTATGATCCTACTCATTTTTTATCTGTCCACCTTATTAATTCAGAATGCTGGTCTCTGTTTCTTTTTATGAAATTATTGGACAAGTGGGAAAGATGACATGGTACTTAAAGGTATAATTTTAAGACTTTGCATGGAAATAAGATTTTAAAGTGTAAGTCCCAAAAATAAGTAATATTATTTAGTTCTTAGAGACGTCTATAATCCAGGGACCTAATGTCTGTCACAGTCATTTGGGCTTTAAAACCTTTTGTAGAGATCTGGAAGCCATAGATTCAGTTGCTCGTTTTGACTTAGGAAGACTATGGGTAGAAAAAGTACAATAGGTGTGCACTTTCGTCACTGACTCTGTGAGCATAATCAAGTTATCCTCCACTCCAGTCAAAGATGTGTCACAGTGAATATCTTAAATTGAGATTTTTGGGCTGAAAATACAAAACAGTATGAACACATGAGACATTCTGTTTTTCCACCCTGATGGGATACTTACTTGGAAGTGGAGACCTGTGTTTCTCCCTCAGCTCAAGACATTTATTTATTTTGCCAAATGATTCTTTTTTTAATGAAAATTTATAAACAATCCTCCGCACAGAGAACACAATCTCAGTTGTCCCTCTCCTTAGCACGTGCCTCAGTAACAAAGTAATGACATTTTATTCTCTTTTTTTTTTTCTGATGTTGAGTTTTTTCTGGGGAATAGGGGCAGGGTGTCCTTAGGTAGCTTCAAAGGAACAATAATGAGTATCCTCAAGCCAAAGTCAGATAATCCACTGTTGTCACTGTTTTTACAGCAGACTTTCAGTCTTCTACATCTTGATGGGACAACTAAACCCGGAGCTTATGCAAATCTTTGGAACCGTTTCTCATGCCGATGTGAAGGGCAGTGGCACAGCCATTTGAAAAGAAAGGTAATAACTCTAGTTTTAGAAGGCTAATCCTTTCAGAGAGCTTTTGACATATAAGGAATATTTTCCAAAAGTATCTGTGAGATCAAATTGCTAGGAAAGCAAATGCCTGTCTACTTCCTGTTTGAAAATACGAGCTTCGAAGTGTGATTTACTGTTGTTGCAATAAATCATGCAATAAAGTGTGTTTCAGAATATGGATATAAAAGGAAGTATTTTTTATACCTCCTGTGGTCATGAGGAACTTAGGCTCTACAAGCATTAGAGACCAAGTAAGCAGAGGACCCTGGTCCTTAAATACCATTTCGGTCTCATGATATTCGCCTATACAGCTTGACTTTGGAGTCTTTTGAAAAGTTTTGCCCTATTGTGTTCAGATATTGCCTTGTTATGTTCAAACACTGTTTAATTCAATACACCGTGAGTTCTTTCGGGAAAATCTATGCTCCCTGAAATGCAAATTCATTATTTTTATTATTGTGGTTATTAGTATTATTAGCATTAGCATTATTATTATGAATACTTACTATCATTTTTACTACATTTCTTCTTTCTTTAAAATCATCTCACATTTGACTTTATTTTGCAACTGCTTTGAGCTGTTCTGTTTGTAAATCTCACAGGTTTATCTTAAAGAAGTGCTATTTTTTGCCAAAGTTAGACAGCTATGTAAATTACTGAGAGATAAGTCAGCACAGTGTTTGTGGGCAGTGACAGTTTCAAAATTGAAATGATCAAATCTTTTTTATCCACTCTTATATTTGGTTTTACAGGCCAAATTAATCACAAATATTATTGTATATATTCACACATTTTAGTGCAAATTTTTATATACATTCTCTGTCCTCATATACATATGCTATACCTCAAATAATTGATACAATACATAGACCATACAAGAGGGAAATAAAACACACAAATAAATGCAGTAGCAAGTGTACTGCATAACACTACAATGTCTGCTGTACTGAAGAATCCAGCAGTCTGGATTACAATAATAACAAAATGCTGCAATGCATTGTAAAGCATTAAGCAACATCATTTTCCACTGGCACCTTACTTAGGGGTTTCCATGGCTGAAATCTTGACCCCACTGAATTCAAGAGAGTAATTCCATACAGAGCTATGATACTGCCTAGTAGTGAAGGATCTGGATTCCAGTGCTGTGACTGTTAGTTCATCTAGTCATCATCTCAGTTCCGTTCATCTGGTTCTTCACAAAGTAACTTTCAAAGGAAGACCTTATGAAAAGAAATCTTTAAACCAAGAGGGCTGAGAAAAATTCCCATTTACATATGCAGCAGTAATCCCAGCAATGGTGACAACAAGCTATCGTATATTATGTGAAATCATAAAACAGACGTGATACTGTGAAGTAGTGTATTGTAGATAAGAAAACAAGTAAGCCTGTAACAGCTTATAAAAGGAATATTTTTTTCATAAAGTTTTCCAGCTTTGGTTTTTCAGTCTCTATGCTTCTATGCCGAGTTCGGAGTAGAATTCACATATCTGATTCCTTTCCTAGCTCCCCTTCCTAATAGAAACATTAACTGGAATTGAAACACTTTGATCTGCTCTTAAAATTGGATCTGATTTTAACAGGAAGCAGCTATGCAAAAAGTAAGGGCTTAATCCAAAGCTGTCATTGTTTTATGCATATATCATCAGTGCATGAAAATCTGTCTAGAGATTTTAAGATTATCATTTAAGATGCAGAACACTAAGATGTAAATTTTATAGATTTCTGCAAAGGTAGAAAGGAAAGAACCATGGATGTTGTAAGCATATAAGGAAGCTTAGAGATCATGTTCCATCTTAGATGGTATTTTGACTAACTTTCTCTTGCCCAATTTAACCACTTACTACATACAACATGTGCATCGCATTTGCAGTCATTTTGAAATATTCATCTTACTTTATTTAAGATGTTAGTTGTGTAGTAACCTGAAACTTTGTGGTGTGTTGTTATCTATTTGAAACGTACACTGAAATCCATACACTGGAGAAGTCTAGTTTCTTGTTGCTGTTTGATTCTGTGACAGACAAAATAGAAAATAGTTCTGAAGTAAGAAAACAATTTTCAATGAAAATCTGCTTTTAACTGTTCAGGGTTTACTCCCTGCTCCTCAGATATTTATTATCTGAGTTATAGATACAATCCTTCCAGACATGTTTATATCAAGTTTCCCAAGTAATGATCAACATGAATATCTTTTCCAATTACTTTCATATAACAAATCTATTCTGAATTTTATCACATCAGGATTTTTATCTCTTCATTGAAAACACAGTCAAGAAAGAATCGAAATGAGACTTGAGGAAATAAAATCTTAACAAGACCGTCTGCTTCAGGAATTTTGAGCACACTTTTACATCGTACAGTGTTTACCAAGCAGTATAGAAGGAATATTTTATTTCTTCAGACCCAGCACTTATTTTTAAGTGCTGTTTCTGTTGCTTTTAAGATAGAGTAGCAAAGTCCATAAGTATTCCTTCTGCTGAGCTGTGTAAGCAGTTGGCATTCTCCTGCAGTCAACTGTGGTCTGTTATTGGATACCATTTTGGTAAACCTTAAGACACAAAAAAAACCCATAGTGTTCTTGTGGTTTTGGATATAAGATGTAAGTTGTTTTGGACATGCAATTACTTCAAATAGCTGTTGTCTGCAACTAAGAAGCATTCCTTATCTGTTTTAGAATGGCTTGTTAGATTACGTTACAGTACTCAAGTACTGTTTCAATCATTGCAAAGATACATGCTCTTACTGTTAAACAAACTCCTCATCTGCTGCTCAATCTCTTTATTAAATCTTGGTTACCAGAAACAGTTTCTTATTAAAACTATCATTTGACACTTTCTGAAGTGTTTTTCCAGGCAGATCTTCAAACAGTTCAGCTCGGTTACAACTAAGAATTTATCACTCCAAACTCCCCAAGCAAGTACCCTTGCTCACTGAAGAGCAGACTCTTGATTGCAGGTCTACAGCAGCAGCTGCTTATAATTAATATAAGGTTCAGCTGATTTTATAATTAATAATTAAGGTCGTGTTCAGCAGTTAATTTAACAAGTATTCAACCATTGAGCTTTGTACAAGGAATGCATTTTTTTAATGTTTATTCTGTGAATAAATATAAAATTGTGTATTTTCAACTCACCTTGTTGTTTGCTCTAGGGGTAATTTAAGGGTTAGGAATGATCAAATGCATAGCTTTTAAAAGAACTTATTCCTACATACCAGTTCTCTTCAGATCCCTACTAATAACGAAAGGTCAGTTTGCTATCATTTAAGATTCCAAAACAGTTATTATACAGTAAAACCTCATAAGAAAATTCAGTTTCATTCTCTTAAAGAGCTATGCTTATTTTGCTAACAATATATATATATGATGGCTGATGTTTGTTTTTGCTGCCCTTATAATTTTCCTTAATTTGCCCTTGTGACAGTTCACAGTGTCTCAATATGCTTGTTACTATCAAATGGATTGATACTCTTCATAATCATGAGCCTCCATTAAAGACCAGAAGTCAAGAGGAAGATAGTCTCCAGTAAAGGTAGTCATTAGAAAAATGAAGCGTTTGATTAATGTACTTTTTTTTGTTCCTAAATCAGAAGGTCTCATTTCTTTTTTTTTAATTATTATTTTTTTCTTCATAGAGAAAGAAATAAAGCAGTATAGTTCCTGGAGACTCTCAAGGCAAGGCTGGATCAGGCCCTGAGCAACCTGATCCAATTGTGCATGTCCTTGTTCATTGCGGGTGAGTTGGACTAGATGACCTTTAAATGTCCCTTCCAACTCTAAGAATTCTATGATTCTATGCTTATTCAATAATGAATAGGAAATGAACTATAATAAGTATAAATTTTCACTGTTAAGAAACCTGTTTGAAGCTAGATTTGCCATATAACCTGTTACTTGTAACTAAAGAAGGCCAGTCCCTGGAATCCAAGGTCGCATTATTTTGACCTTTAAAAATAGTCCTTTATCAGTTATCTAAGGACTTTCTTGCAAATGTTTCTTTAATCAACAGCATCTGCTTGACCAAATTAACCCGTATATCTCACCTCATCTTTAAACATATGAGGTGGGGGTAGGAAATCTGATCTACTTTATCTAAATTCTATGTGATTTCTGAGCTACTGCTGAGGTGCCAATATATCCCTCAAATGAACAAATACTGAAAATCTCATCTAAATCTAAATTTCATTGGGCTGTTGTATGTTAATAACATATTCGTGTCATTCAATTCACTCAGCTTCCTGAAATCAATAGAATAATCCCTCTTGGAGAGGTCTGGATAAGGTGCGCACTTCCTACTGGCTCATAAGTGGATATGCTGTCATTAGTCACTCATACCTGACAGTGTTTGTGGAGTCTGTGGTTTTCTTCATTCAGTCAGTGGTACAGTCAGCCCCTTAGAGAAACATACTTTTTGTTTTCACAAATAAGAATGTTCCTTTAAAAGGACCTACAGAAAACTTTTATGGAGAAAAGCTATTTTCTCACCCAATATTGTTATCAAGAATTATGCTACATGAACTTACTTTTATATAAAGCAGAGCACATGTATGCAGCAGTAAAAAATATTCACTTCAACGCAAATGACTGGATATTTATGTTATTATATATGTTTACATCAAAAAGCTTTTAAAAAATATATCAAAACATTTTTAAAATAAAGACTCCCTAGCATGCCAAAAAATAAAGATGTCCATCTGTACGTTTTCTAGATTTTGTACTTAATCATACAGTGTTTGCATTGGGAAAGCATTACAAGCCATGGATCCCATGTGATACCTAATTATAGTGTGGATGTGGGCTGAGAAATGTCCTGGCATTATGCAGATAGAATGTCTTTCTTGCAATTCCTTCTGAAATATTTGCTTCATTTCTCACTCTGATTATTTTATGCCATCTGCTTTGAGTTCTTTCCAAACTTATTTGATAAAGGATAAGGATACAAGCAGTTTAGAAAGCAGGAAAACTTTAAAAAGAAAAAAGAAAAAAAATAGAACACCTTCTGTTAAAAAAAGAATCAAAAACAGCACACTAAGAAAACCTGATAAGAATCATGGCAAACAATCGCATTAAGGTGAATAGATAGAGCAGTTTTCTGTTTCCTTTNTTTTTTTTTTTTTTAATGGCTTGATAGTTTGTGTAAATGAAAGAATGTTTATATGCATATAAATATATTTATTTTTAATATCACAACAATATCGCCAATGTTGTTTGTTGGGATTTTTTTCCAGTGTATTTGGAAGCTCTGTGCTGAGAGAATTCTGTTTGTGCCTACAATACATTATTTTTTTTCTACTATAGTTTTAAACTATATATTGGTTTAAATGTATAAATGTTACACAGTTTCATATGGAATGTGTACTATATCTATTTTATAAGTGAGAAGAAAAGTATCTGTGCTTGAATACTTAGCACTTATATCAATATGGACAAGTGGTGTCAAGTGTAATCATTCAGAACCTTGAAAAAATCTGGTCTTAATATAGTATATTGCCAAGAATCATAGAAGTTATTGTCTAAAATTTAAATTAAAATTACTGGAAAGTCAGTATTTTTGGTTTTGTACGTTCACTCTTTATTAAAAGCACTGTGTATATCTCAACTAATATCAATAACACTATTCACATCATGGAAACATGCTAGCTCCTAGAATGACAAAAAAAAAAAAAAAAAAAAATGATATGCAGGTATCCCCTGGAAGTAGATCAAGAAAATCTTGAAAAACAACAAGAGCCATTAAACATAGCATTAATATTAAAATGATTTTTCTGTACTATATATTTGTTCTTTCTGTGACTTCCTGATAGTGATTTTTACAGGCCATAAAACTTCAAATTCTAATTTTGAAATATACTATGACTACAGTGTTCAAACATGCTCAGGATCCAGAAATGGAATGGGGATAAATATGATATAGCTTAGACATGAGTGAGGAAGCATCTCTCCATCAGCCTCTATCAGTTCTACAAAGTTGGTTAAAGCTGGAAGATTCAAAAGTAGTCTCATTTCAGACTGACTGGTAGAAAAAGTGAAGATTGAATAGTAAATTGGTGCTGATAAGATAGTATTATGTTTGTTTGTTTGTTTATGTCATAAATGACTGTTGCTGCTGTATAAGTCCTCACCTATTTTTAAGGTATTTGAAACCAAGAGTCATGTTTAATTCACATGTTGCAATTTGTTATCTCAGACATTCCATAGGGAAGAAGTTGAATATAGCTATCAGGAAGATTTTTTATCACACATCAGCTACTCCATTAGACTGCCTGTCCTTAGCGAATGCAAAGTAACTCAATCTGCCTTATTCTTATAATATTATTCTCCGTAGATGCAAAACACATTTAACTGTCATTAATAAGGTAAGTCCAAAATACATTTTGGACTATAAACTTTTAGAAAAATCATGGGTCACCTAAAACTCAGGTTTATCTTTTACCCAGCTGAATATGTCTGTATTTGTACGTTATACAGCCTCAGATTATTTAAAAGACCAGTGTTTCCTGAGATAATACCACTGCTGAATACTGAATGCTGTGAGATACTGCAGCCTTTTCTAAGTAAATGAAAGGTCACGAAAATTTACTGCATTATATAAATGGAATGATCTCTCCATATGCAGCTTCTCTGCAGGAAAATAAAGAATAGTGTTATATGAATTTTTTCCACTCTAATCTTACTTTCTCTACACTGAAAATCATTGCCAATGGCAAGAGAAGCTAGTAAGGGGGTTAGGGAATATCACAGTTTTTATTTAAAAGAAAAAGAAAAAAAAGAAAAAAGGTAAAAAGTAAACATTAATTTGTTTATGTTATTGACAAAATGTTTAATGTTGACATTTAAATATCAACGTCCTCAGGTATTTTTACCATTTTTATTGAGAGCATGGCCTTTTTAAAATAGCTTCTATCTGTTTTTAAAGCATATTAAAAATAGCAGAGAAAGTAAAGTATCTATTTGTAATTGAAATATAGCTGATAAACATCTGTAAAATAGATTTCCTTTGCAATGTAAAGTTAGTATAAATTTCTGTATTTTTTAGAAATAATATTTTACATTATGAAATATGAAATGAGGCATTTGCCATACAGAAAAAGCACTTCGGGAGAAAAAAAAAATGATAGTTTTAAAGTTAAGTTGAGCTTATTTTGTTTTTTCTTATATGTATGCTTTCGTAGTGTGACACATAGCACTGCTGCATACCATATTATGTGACAGAATAAAGTTAGTAAAAGTTTTCAAAATAGTTTGTAATATGGCTTTTTATTTATGCAAAACATACAGAACCTTAGCTAGTACGGATAAAACGCTTTGTTGGAAACTGAATTGCTTTCTGTTCTTTTTCTTCCTTGTGTGCCTCAGTTCATATTTAGGTATAGATAACAGTTGTATGGGGTGCAGCATCCACACAGGGAATTGGAATCAATGATCCTTGTGGATCCCTTCCAACTCAGGATACTCTATTTCTTTCCATTCCATTTCGTTCTAATTAATATAGATTTTCAAAATCCCTTTGTTTCTACTGTCATTTTTACTCATCTCCAAAGGAGTTTAACTTGGTAGAATACAAGGAGAAAGCCCAGCAGATCTCAGCCAGAAACACTGATGCAGATTTAAATATCCTTTACAAGTACAGCCTGATTCTGTGCTCAGGAATAGGGACTGAACAGATAGGAAATCCTAATACCTCATCTAAATTGCCTGTAGCAATTGTTTTTCTTCAGCATGTTTCCTTCTTTCTTCTATCTTTCCCTTTCTCAGCCAGATTTATTTTTTAAGCAAAACAGAAACAACATTTTCTGAGTGCTTGGCAATTAATTTCAGTGCAGACATTTGTTCTGCACAGTTCTGCTGTGTTCAGATTTATTCACATTTCCCAGGATATGGTACTGCTGAGCTTGGGCATCTGTAGCAGACTCCATGGCTTCATGTTTATCACTGTGCAGAGAACAGGGCATGGCAGTATGTAGCAATTCTGCCCTCTCCCATAAGCTGGGTGCTATACTGCTGCCAATTTATTTGGAACCATCTCCTGTGTAAGATGACAGCATTCCTGTTGCTTCACCAGGAAGTCCTCAAGGTCAGCATGGGTCGAGGACAGACTGGCCATTTTAAAACAACATGGCATAACAAATGGAAGTGTCCCATTTCAGCAAGTCGGCATGAAGTTTATTCCTGTCACTGTTGTCACCAAATCAAATCTGCTTGTGAAAGTCAAAGCTATCAAAGTTTTCCTTGTTGATAATTCAGGAATTAGACAGCCATCTACTGGTGCTTTTTCTACCCATAGGTGTGATACTAACATATTTAGAAGAAAATATAGGTGAGCCTTGAAACTATAAGAGACATTCACCCAAGTTAAAGTGGTAAATTTTGCCCTTGCGATTGAAATGTTAAGAAGAAAAACAAGGAGGAGATGTGGCAACCAGAGTTCAACTGTTAAAATTCATAAAAATAATGAGCAAAATAATAAAGGGCATGTTAGTGACTGATAATGATGAAAGTAAAGCTTAAATGGAGGCTGAAATAAAAATATATATATATCCATTTGTGTGTGTGTATTTGACAACTAATTGCAGTGATTTTTATAGTGTAAATAGCTGCTACCTTAAAACATAGTAGAGATATACTCCCAGGCAGCCAAATTGTCTTTTTTCTTACCGGGGGGGGAGGAGGGGGGAAGAAAAAAAAAAGAAAAAAAAAAAAAAGAGAGAGAGAGAAGAAAGAAAGAAAAGAAAAAAAGATAAAAATTTGTATTTGTGGGATTTGTGGGAAATAAACTCCTCTTTTAGGCACAATCAAAGGTAAGGCAATAGAGGATATCTTTCTACATAAATTAAAACTCCACCAGCAACCATCTTCTTTCCCTTAAATAAGCATCCTTGCAATCCGTTTATTACATTTTCAGTTTCTCTCACAAAGATGTTCTCTGTTAGGCTTAACTGTAACCATACATTAAGGTGGCAACGTCTGTTCAGATATAGAACTACTTAAATTTTTCAAGTTTTAACAGTCACTGCAACTAGCTGAAGATACATTGTGTCCTGGCCTGAACACCATGAGCCACACTCAGTAAAGCTGATGACTCCATGGCACTTCTTCATCTGGAGTATTCCTGGCATATCACTCACCCTAGGTGTGTCTGAACAGAGCATGCAGCTGGGGAAATCAGATGTGTTTGCAAAGCCAGTTCCTGGTTCTCCTTAATATAAACACACATTAATATGTAAAGCAGGCTGAGAACCATTTCTTGTTTAAGACACAGGCTGGCTCACAGCCACAGCGCTCTTTCTAAGGCGAGTATTACATGGAGCTTGGCCCTGGACCCTCACTGAGCCCCAAACAGAACTGCTGGAGCCCAAAGGCATTGTAAAACATAAATATATAATAGGTGAGATCAAAATATCTGATGTAATGTATGGTCTGTATTGTAACCTATCTGAGCAAAAGTGATGTTTTTATAGCTAAATACTTGAGAGCGTGATGGGTACCTAGATCTATGTCATGAGAGCAAGTGGTGGTCTTTGAGAGACCAACAAGTCATATATACTGTTGAACTACAGTGAAGGATAAAAGAACCAAAGTGTCCTGGCATTGTTCTTTCTGCTCACTGAGAATGTACTTGGCATATGCTATGTACTAAGCATTGCCTGTGCACCACCAGGAAAAGTACCTCTGGGCATCTTCCCAACTGTGCATGAGACCTTGGTGTTTATTAACCAGAGCTGAAGATCACAGATAAGTTTTATGCCATGCCATGGTCTTTTTCATTTTTTACTATGAGCAGAGAGATTTGCTGGAGTAAATGTAGCATGGACATTTAGTAGCAAGTAAAGAAATTGAAT
The DNA here is from genome assembly GCA_016647715.1 of Pavo muticus. Taxonomy (NCBI): domain Eukaryota; kingdom Metazoa; phylum Chordata; class Aves; order Galliformes; family Phasianidae; genus Pavo; species Pavo muticus. Next base: position 780,209 of record JACDJE010000136.1, on the reverse strand, counting down.
ATTATGTAGAGAGTAATTTGGCACAGATTCAGATAAAATTTGCTTTGAAAGCTAAGGGAAAGAAATAAGTAGCTCTCAAATTCAAGACAGGAAAGGAAAGAATGAGTCAGGGGCTCAAGTGGATAGAAATGAGGAAGCAGAAAAATGACACAAAATAAGACAAGAAAGACAGAGGTAACAGAAGACTAAATTAAGGGCCTCGCTGAACTCAGCAGACAGAGGTCACCACCAGTCAAGTGTGCAATCTGCTGGCATTTTCCTAATCTACTCTAATTCTTACTAGAACAGATATTTGTTTTATCTATTACCAGAACTAAGAAGCCTTCTTCTACCTTTGGGATGCAAACTGAAATATTCTCAGAAGCAAATCATGGCACATTAGCTATGTAGAAAGTAATGGCTTTCTCTTGGCTTTCTGCAAAGTGCTCTTGCAGCAAAGCCCTTCATCATTCCAAACTAGGTAATCTATCTGAATTTGGCAAAATATTTAACTAGTTATTTAATATTCGATGCTGACTTAAAAGTTCCATGTGTTAATGGATTTCAACTCTGCTGATTTAAGGCCTGTACTTGCATATTTTCCTTGAACTGAGACTTTCAGTGTGTGTTTTACCAACTATAACTTAGTCCCTGTATCTCTGAATCCACATTACGTGACCACATTATATAACCACAGACTGTTTAACGAATCTGTCATAGCAGAACTTTGGCTAATTCTGGAAGTTACAGCCTACTTCCACTCAGCTTCCACTAAAATGTGAAGGGATTGTGCCATCACCTTTTCAGAAACCATCTGTATTCAGCCAGAGCTCTCAGCATAATTGTGCTGCCAGAACTTGCAAGCAAGAGCTAAGGAGGAGGTGGGATTGCTTTGGAGATTTAACAGACTTTTTTGGATAGTTTCTTTCAGCCACACTGCATTCTGTAACATTAGAAGACACATCTACAGAGATATAGGAGTCCGCCCCACTCAGCCTCCATCAGCACGTTACCCACTGCCTGACCTTTCTCCTAGGGAAAATATGTAGATAAAGCTTCCAACTGAGTACAGTTGGTTTCAGAGGGTTCACCACTGATTTCATCTTATCTATGAATTTAGAAACATATATAAAATAAAATCACTGAAATATATTTGAAATAATAATTGAATAATTGAAAAAAATTGAAAACAATCTTCAGGTTTTCACTTATTATACCTCACCAAATCTCGTCCATAACTTGGTGGATTTCAGCTGACAAATCAATCTATAAAATTCAAGAACCAGTCTGCCTGAGATTGCCAGAGATCTGCTATTATGTGCCACTGAAGAAATGAGTCTATCTGAGGAGGTTTATCTTCTCTCTTTTATACATTTTAATGTTCTGAGTACGAGTTGTTAAGTATTATTGGATTTGCTAAATATACCCATACATTGCTATCTGCAGCACAGCTAAAACTTGCTCTTGTACTACATTGCTGCTGTCAAAGCATAATATATAATTAAAAGCTAAATAAAAACCATAAATGGAATAAAGCTTCATCTTAAAGTCTTAAAGTCCCTTCACAATGAAGCATTTAGGTCTTTGTAGATGCATTTAAATGGGAGGTATTTACTTGTCCTTATAATCTAATTCAAGTCTACAAAACAATTGCCTTGGGTGAGATTTCAGGAATCTCTTAATACAATAATAGTTCTTATCTAGTTGTGCTACACTAACACTGGGAAGTATCAGCTGGGAAAAGCTTTCTGAATGCACATTAAGAGAAAATTCCCCCACTCCAGAGTAAATAAGCAAGACAGATGCGCCACAGACCAGTTATATTTGTGCTTTGCATATATTCATGATCAGTTAAACAAAGGAATTTAAAAGACTGATAAATAAGGCTAAGGTCATACTTCAGACTTCATTGGACTGACACTCATTAACAATACGCATGGTTGATCATAGAATTATAGAATATCCTGAGTTGGAAGGGCTCCACAAGGATCAGAGTCCACTCCTGGCTCCACACAGGAGCCTAAAACCTAAACCAAATCATTCTTATAGATTCATAGAACCAATATAATCATAACTACTATGTAGCCAAACAATTAACCCATAATAATTTTATCCTAAATCAGCTGAGAGCAAATAACAATATAAAGCTGATGCCAACAGTGAGGGCATAGTTAGGGCTGATGGTTACCTAGACGGTGAGATGGAGGGAGCAATGTTTGAAACCTCTTTGGAGAGAGAAGCAGAGGCCAAAGTATAGATCACTTTCTTCTCCAACTTCACTCACTCATGCTTAGTTCCTAATACAAAAGGAAAAGGGGTGATTTCATTTTCTCTTGACTTTCATCTTTCTGAATAGGGATCAGGGCACACTGTAGTTTCATAGAATCATAAAATGGTTTGGTTTGGAAGGAACCTCTAAGATCATCTAGTTTCAACCCCCCTGCTATAGGCAGGGACACCTCCCACTACTTTGTGTGTGAAAAAGTTATGGTTACATTAGACCAGTCAAGCAGAACATCTTTAGCTATGCAAGCATACTGAACAAAAAAGAAATAAAAACTCTAGAAATCTAGGACCCTTAGAGATTTCTAGAATTAGATGGTAGATAAACATGAAACTTCAGAAATGGTATTTCAGATCTGAGCACTTATGTGTTTTCTAAGTCCTGTTTTATATGGATCGGGCTCTTAATAATAAGATCACCTTATGTTAAGTAAGGGATATAATCATGTAATCTACCAATGGAAAGATAAAGGTATAAGCAAGAAGGAAATGATAATTTTTCTCATTGTTTGTTGTTGTTGTTGTTTGTTTTGTCATATATACATCCAAATGTCTGATCGTATATGTTTCTTTTATCTGCAGATATTTTACTGCTTTATCTGACTGGGTAGTATAATGCCTTTCAAATGAGGATTGCAAAGGTTTTGCTAAACAATAATGAATCACTGAAATGTAGAAGAGCACGTTTTGTTATCTAGGTTCCAAAAATAATGTTCTAATGTTGCTCTCCTATTATTCAATTTGTCCACAAATATAGCTATTTTTGAAGCAGGTTCAAGTGGGTGGGCAAGCAGACAGCTACAAGACATTCATCTGTTAGTGTGAACTCCTTTATTTGTACACCTGACCAAATGTAGAGTATATAGAATATTATAAGAGATAATAGACAGCATATAATAAATATCAAATTAAAAGCCTATTCTGTCACTATTCAAAATATCAATTGTTTGTTTGTTTGTTTTTTGTTTGTTTGTTTGTTTTTTTCCACGTGGCTAGAGGGTTGGGGCTAGTTTGATGTTAAATTTCCTTAGTTTCTCCTGTATAAAAGAGGTTTTAGAAATTAGTTTGCCAAGAAATGGAAATGTGAAGTATTCATGCATTACACTGTAAGTGAAGAAATGCATTGGAATTCTACTAAAACACAGTGCATTCATTCCGCCTAGGCACCATGTCTTGGAAGCAACATTACTGCTGATGATTGAGTACATCTTATTGCAGCCAAAATGATATCAGACTTCAAAAACTTGTACTATAAAAAGGACTAAAAAGGACTGAATATCTGAGTGTCTTCTCATTGGATGCAAAGGAATATCAAAGCAATTCATACAAGGTTTATAAGGTTATAATGGAGATTAAATCAAATCCAAGAACAGCCCTCAAATATAAAGATGAAGAAACAGGCATTAATTCTCTCCAAATTTAAGAAATCAGAGAAAAAAAAATATAATTTATAGATTTTAAAATTCTTGGGTCACAAAGAGTAATAAAACTGTGAAATATTTCTATAGAAAGACACACTATTGCAACTCTATCAATGATGCTAACTGTGAAAAAGAAGTATTAAAGGCAAAAGAGTTAGAAGAAAAATCCTGTGCTCCTAAAATTAAAGAAACTGCCTTTTGGCTAAGATCAAGTATAGTGTAGTGTGTAGCGTTTCTGTGTTTGTTTGAATAATTGGATTTACTGAAGTTTTTTATGTAATAGGCTTCATCACGAGTTTACTCCCAACCAGCCCCAGCCCAAACAGTAGAGGTGGCACCTGTATAAAGAAGGAATAGCACAGTCTGTTTCTTGCCTCTTTTCTCTCTCTCCCTTCCTTATTAACATCAGTGGCAAACAAGGTCAGAATCTGTAAACAAATCTTATTAGAAACTAACAAAGCACTTCAAAATGTTCTTCATTTTAACAATGTCAGCTCTCCTCCTTATCTCAGTGATTCTTTATGCTTTTATCACCATCTTAATTATTCGTACTGTAAATACTTAATCAATGATCAGATTATTTAAATGAGTTATATCCTTCAACATTTTTGATGTGGAGCTCCTGGAGTGGGTCCAGAGGAGGGCCACTAAGATGATCAGAGGGCTGGAGAACCTCTCCAATGAGGAAAGGTTGAGGGAACTGGGATTGTTCAGCTTGGAGAAGAGAAGGCTCCAGGGAGACCTCACTGCAGCCTTCCAGTACTTGAAGGGAGCATATAAACAGGAAGGGGAATGGCTGTTTATGAGGGTGGATAGTGATAAGACAAGGGGGAATGGTTTTAAACTGAGACAGGGGAGGTTTAGATTAGATATTAGGAGGAAGTTTTTCCCACAGAGGGTAGTGACACACTGGAACAAGTTCCCCAAGGAGGTTGTGGATACCCCATCCCTGGAGGGATTCAATGCAAGGCTGGATGTGGCTCTGGGCAGCCTGGTCTAGTGGCTGGTGACCCTGCACATAGCAGGGGGGTTGAAACTAGATGATCATTGTGGTTCTTTTCAACCCAGGCCATTCTATGATTCTATGATTTTAGAACAGCCTGTTAATTTGGGGTATTCCTTCATGGCACATAATCTTTTGCTAAAGTCATATAGTAACCTTTCTGAGCCTGATGTTTGAACAGGTGAGTAGCAAACAGAATATATTACTGGTGTGGACCTTTCAGTGAACAGTTACACACTGTAGGACTTGCACTCATTTTCATGAATTAAGTAACTGTTGTTAGAATACAGTTAAATAATATACAATAAGATACACAGAGTAACAGCATAGCATATCAGTGTATACTCACAGAAATATTCATGTGGGATTTTTTGATAGCTAACAACCTCAAATAAGGAACGAAGAACAGCAATTAGGATGAAAATTATCAGGGTGGTCAGACACTGCATACATAAAGTTGCCATTAATATCATTTTAAAAAATAAAAACAAAGCAAAACTAAACCAAACAAACAAAACATCTTCATCAATGGCCTGGAAGAAAGCACAGAATGCACTCTGTGTAATTTTGCTGATGATACAAAGCTGGAAGGAGTGCCTGACACACCAGAATGCTGAGAGACCCAGGACTGTTCAGACTGGAAAAGAGAAGCCTGAAGGAGGAACTTATCAATGCTTATAAGTATCGAATAAGATGAAGTGGGTGGGGCCAGGCTCTTTTCAGCATTGCGCAGAGACAGAACAAGGGGCAATGGGCACAAACCAGAACATAGGAAGTTCCACGTGAATATGAGGAAGAACTTCACTGAGAAGGTGACAGAGCACTGGAACAGGCTGCCCAGAAATTGCTGCGTAACTTACTCTAGGGAATCTGCTTTATCAGGATTGCTGGACTCCAGGAGTCCCTTCCAGCCCTAGTGACTCTGTGATTATGTATAGTCTCAACCACGTTTTATCTCCCTTTTTCTTCATAGCTGCCTGTACATTTCACAGCAGAATGCTATAATGATTTACAATTTCCAGAAACAAGTAAAAATATTCATTTATAATAATAAGACAGATGTAGGACAATAAGGGATGTTTTTACTTCAGGTGTTCCAGGAACAATGGCCTCCTATCCAAGATTTTTTATTTGACAACAAAAAGCAAGAGCTGATAGTGCGTCAGTTCAAAGATGCAGAGCTTGATATGGTAGCATTGATGTCTGTGGGAAATTTCTTAAGAATTAGAAACAGCTTTGTTTTTTATACAATATTTTGATATTAACTTGAAGATCACAGTGTGAATTTTTGACCTACAAGACATTGCATAGATCTGTGTGTGACAGAATCAATAAAACCTTCATGTGGATGACAGAAATCTGCATGTGTTATAAAAGATTGTTTTGCAAACAGAAAGCAAGAAACAGAAAAAGTCTTACAAAAAAAAATTAGTGGAGCTTTTTCTTAAAATGAAATCACATTTTAGTACTCTGCTCTCCCTAGTTTTATTTTCATTTTGTATTAACAGCGTATTGCTAAAAGAGGAGAAGAAAAAGGCAGGTAAGAGAAATCAGATCTCAATTCAAAACAATCATCTGTGAGCCAACTATTTATTTCTAAAGAATTGCATGCTTGAGAGCAAATTTTCAGCTATGTATGAAGAAACTACATCTAGTGAAATTTTTCTGCAACTGTAACTGATCAAGTTTAAGATTGCTAAATTGGGATAAACGGAACTAGGTACCAAGAACTCCTATTGCCTTCAAGGTCTTGTTATTATTGCTATGAAAAAAACTAAATGAAGAAAAACAATTCAAAATTAATTTATCTTCGGCAATTAATTTTACTGGGACAGTTGAATGAAAAAAATGCTTATTTCTTACCAGGAAGAAAACTCAACTGTCAACAGTATCTGTTAGGCATTATATATGGGCTTGAACTCTTCTCATTACGACTTTTGTTCAACAGACATCATAGAAGAGCAGACATATTTACATGTTAGTTAGTACTGTGAAATTTGTATTTCCATAATACTGCAGTAGTTTTGTACAGCAAAGAATGCCGCCAATTGTTTTTCTTCATCTCTCATTGCACATAGCAGTGTCACTCCTTTACTCCAAGATAGAACTAAATCTCTTTTTAATCTTATTCAGACCGTATTATCATGAGCAGCAATGCAGAAAAATACCTTTTATCATATCACAGATCCTCTAGAAACTGCTGTCATCACACCGAACTAAGTAATCTGATGTCTGCGTCCCACATCTACTTCCCACATCATCACATTTGTTTAGCAAGTTTCTACAAATCTTCACCTAATTTCAAGGGAACATTCCTCACTGTTATCAGCCAAGCAAGCATTTAGCAAAACTTCATTTTAATATCATTATCTCATCTCAAATTATGGACAATTCTTTACTCTCTCACCTTTAAAACATACCTCTACTTAATTACATAGACAGACTAGGGTGGACAGAAATTTTTTCTTAACAGCCACTAGCTGAGTAGAAAAGACTAAAATATATGACTTACGGAATTCTGTATCTATTGATAAATAGGTTAAATAGCTGTAGGAAAGCTGAGATTTGAGATCTGAGTTATCTCTAGCATTTGAGTGCACAAATGCATGTGTGTTCACACATAGATTTTACCGAGTTAATTTAATAGGAATTTCCAAAATACCTTGTGAAAACGGAAATAAAATGCCTGAGAACTTGTTTATGATTTAGAAATTATTTCTCTGTAATATAAGAGTCTGGGAGAAAATAATTGAGAGTCCCTACAGACTACTAACAAAGGCCAGATGTGCTTAGCCACCCATGGAGATGCAAACATCTCCAAACCTCAAAAATGTAGACAGTCCAGGCATTACATAGTTCCTATTTTGATATTTTCTGCCAAACATCTTACTTGGATCATGAGCTCCGTTCTGTTAGATGTTACTAAAAAGAAATTTTTTCCTTATACTGTGTTTTAAAACTGAAGGAGGAAATGTGAGAATGATTACCTTACAATTGTATAATCTTCTCCTTCAAACGTCTTGGTCCAAAAAAAATAAGAAACAACAACAATAAAAGAAAAGCTTAGCAAATCACATCAATATGCACAACTTATTAAATTTAAAAAAATAAGGAAAGAAGGAAAGGAAAGAAAGAAAGAAAAAGAAAGAAAATAAAACAATCAAAAAAAGGAAAACACAAAGCAAAGCAGAGAGTTTTCTCCCAGTTTTCTCAGAAAGTAACACGTTTTCAAAAACTACCTTGCTCTTCTGAACAGGGGAAAGCATTAATTTCACTATGATCTCCACAACTGGCTAGCTAAATTCCTCAACCTTATCATGTATATTTCTCTATGACTTTTTGGAGCATAAAGTTTTTACAGTTTCTTGGAATTCCACATCAAATTACATCCAAAAAGTCTAAAAAACCCTTTTTTTTTTTTTAATTGTTGTTCAATATTTAGTTTAATATTGATTTTAATATTAAATATTATATGTATATTACTTTTAAATATTATGTATTTATTATGTATTTTAATATGTTTAAAGCTCAACAGCTTATAACACTATTTAAAGTACTTTTTGAAGTCATCAGATATAAACAGTATCTGGTGGAATTAAGCACTCACTTGCAAATGAACACCAGGGTGCATTTAGTATTTTATACTTCCCTCATATTATTAGAGACTAAGAACATAGAGACTTGCTTTAGTAAAGTTAGTTTAACCAGTGACAAATCTGCTGCAATAAAATGTGTCTTCTGAAAATTTTAAGAGGAGATAATTTCATAGTATATGTCTAGAAAACCTATGAGAGAAGATAAAAAAAATCAATAATTTTCCTAAAGGCTGCACATTTGACTTTTTCATGTGTTCTGAACACTCATATCCATACATTCCCTGAATTCCACTGTGATAAAATGAATAACATCTGGCTTTTTATTTGCTGCTGCTGAATGAGCACCCTCATCCCCACCACCTAGCTTCTTCTAACAGTATAAAGTTATTGAGCTATCTTAGTATACAGCTCAACATCCAAGTGTAAGAAGGCTTCGGCATCAGAGTAGGTTTCAGGAGCTCATTCAACTTGTAAGCTTGGTGGCACTCTGCCATCTACACAGAAAAAGCCAATGGATTTTTTCACACAGTGAGGCAGTAAAAACACAGAGGAGGACATACAATTAACAGTTCACAGATTCAACAGCACAAAGTGACCTATAACATCATCTTAACCCTCTGCAGAACTACCACACAAATAAATAATAATAAAGGCACTTTGCATTCAGAGGAAGTCTACTAGCAAATTTTGAAGGAACTGAAAACTAAATTATTTGCCCATATTTTATTGCAAGATCATGCACTGTCGTGCAGCAGAGAGCTCAGAGATCACTACATTGTTAACTTATAGGCAAAGCCTGCTAATTCTGAAGTGCCAGCAGTTCATGTGTTTCTGAACTGTGTGATTGTAGACTAAGTTGAAGAATGTCAACAATTCTGAAGGCAAAAAGATCCCATCATGCTGTCAAATTTAAGTACATAAGTGATAATGTGAAAAGCATTAAAATTGCATCACTTTTTCTTTCCTTTTAGAACAGAAGTGCAGATATCATTTTTTCAAGTTGAAATGATAAATAATAATACATTACAAGCCTTTTTTATTGGATGAAATTTGGCTTGCTTACTTGTAGAGGGAAAGGATGGCCTAAGTATTCTTTTTCTGTTATCAGACAAATATTCTCTCTCCAGATTAAAAATATTTAGGCTGAAACATTTGTGAACACTGATATTACTAAATCTAGAAGCCATTAGGTTTGACAACTCCCTCTTTGCGGTAACCCAAATCTATATATGTCTTGTAGCATCTCATTAGGAAAAAATGCCTCCTGGTAATAGCAGTACTTCATGGTACAGATAGGAGAAAGGTGACCAAAGATCATCAGTTTACAAACCTGATAGTTATAGAATGACCTTCTGAAAGTTAGAGAAGCATTCTCTTCAGTTAATTTTATCTGCATAAAAGTGTAGCAAATGCCTCTGAGATCAGCTGAAGAAACTCATTGCCTAAGTGTATTTAAAAATGTTCACTTTTCTAGATGGTTTCCTACTTTACATTGGTAATCCACTCTAAACTGGAGTGACTGCAAAAATGAGATGTCTCAGTAATTCCCTATTTATCATTTTCTCTTTCAGAGCTCTGCTGTACTGCAGTAACTCTTTTTCACCATATTCTCTGACTTAACTTAGAACTCACAACCCTGTTAAAAAGAAACCCTTATTAAAAAGAAAATAGAAATCTTATATTGACTCTAGTTTTGCTAATGCATATGAAGTAAAATAACTTTCTGTCAAATCATGTGATTTTTTTCCCCACTCTTTTTTATTCTCTAAGTAGTTCTTCCAAAAAACATTATTTTTAGACAGACAGATTTTTAGATGAGTGCATTCATTTAACACACCAAATAATGAAGGGATTTGCGATAAGCTGAAAGAATATTAAAAGCTTTTAGTATATCTTGCAAGAAGCTTCAAATCCATTGGGTATACTATTATGATCACTGTTCACTCAACAGTCACTGTGTCTTTAGCTCATGAATAAAGTAATGCCTTGAAATATTCTCAAGAGCCTCATTGTATTTCTGGCCATGAAGTCTACAGTACTTATCTTGAAGCCTCCCATATCTCATATTTTAAGGATCTTAATAAATGTCTTAGAGAATCAGGATGAGCTGGACTGCTTACTAAGGAAAGAAACATAAAAAGGGACAAAATGTAATAGCTGATATGATAGGTATTCATTTCTTGATATGTTAAATGTGTTTGCATCAATAGTTCAAGGAGTTGAAGGCACAAAGTATGAAAGGCGAGCATGGTTGGCTTCAGATATCAGAGGCTGGTAAAGAAACAGAAATATTTGTCTGGTTGTGAACTGACTGTCACAACTAAGTATTTGACTCAGACTTTGTCATAGGTATTTACTAACAAAAAAAATAAACAAACAAAAAAACCTCATCACGAAAATACAAAAAAATCACATCTGCTAGCATATTTAAATGCTTGAAAATTAACTTGTAGCAGGATTGAAGTTATTCATCCTCATGATGAAACCTTGAACCTAAAGAAAATTTCTAAAAACCAAGGCTAATCTCCAGTAAAGGATGTAATGCGTAAATTCAGAATTCATTCTCATCTTCATCTTTACTAATGAAACAGGATTTGTACCTACCAAGGGCAATTTAGTCCCCCGAGGATCTGAAATACAATATGGAAGTACATATTCCTCCCTACTGAATACAGAGGATACGTAGATGGATGGGGAATGTCAGGTAAATGTTACATACAATATGTCTGGACCTGGAAATTCATATATATACATGAAGAAATTTATGTCTACTCACTGTTATTCTGAACTGGATCTTATGCACAAACCCAAAAATTGAGTAAAAAATAAACTGACAGAAAATACCACAGTGTACTTCTTACATCCCTCCATCTTTCAAGCTGAAAAAAGTAACCTATGTTTTAGGGAAAGCTATCGCATTGGCACAGCACTCAACAGCAGCTGATAGAAGCAATGTACATTTTTCGCAGATGAAGTGGTAAAATGCAACTCAGATCTTGTCCCATAGAGGAAGAAGGATCAGCAAATGACATCCAATGATGAAAACTATTTTTCAATTCACATTTTTAATTATCTCTGGAGAAATTATAAAATTTTATTGCTTTTTTTTTTTTTTTCTCTGTAAAAGAAAAAAAATAAATCACCCTACAAATTTTAGAATCATGGAATTATTCAAGTTGGAAAAGACCCATAAGATCACCAAGTCCACAATACCAATTCCTGGTAAGTCCACTCCAATGCCTAGCTACTCTTCATGTGAATAAATTCTTCCTGACACCTGCAATGACACCTGACCCAGGTACAACTTGAGGCTGTTTCCTCACAGCATAGATTTATTGAAAATCTAAATTCTTTGTCACATGCTGAGCAGGGGATAGTGAAATCCTACTATTAACACTCAACAGTCTTTCAGTTGTAAGCAATTTTAGCAGATATTTTCAAACAAAACATAATTAATGGTGTAAAAAAAATGAAACACATTAGTACCTCAAGAACTATGGATTTTTTTTTTTTTTTTTTACTTTTTAAATGTTTATCTACTATTCTGAAGTCTTTTTTCTTTTCATTTATAGATTCATATCACAGAATAACTTAGGTTGGAAAAGACCTTAAAGATAAGATCACCTAGTTCCAACCATCTTGCCATGGGCAGGATTACCATCCACTAAATCAGGCTGCCCAGTATCCCATCCAACCCAGCCTTGAATGCCTCCGGGGATGGGGATGGGGCAACTGCAACGTCTCTGAGCAACATGTTTATGTTGCTCACCACTCTCTGAGTAAAAGATTTCTTCCAAACATCTAACCTAAATATACCCTCTTTTAATTTAAAACCATTCCTCCTTGACCTATCACTATAAGGCCATGTAAAAATCAGTTCCCCTCCTGCTTGTAAGCTCCCTTCAAGTACTGAAAGGCTGTGATGAAATCTCCCTGGAGCCTTGTCTTCTCCAAGCTAAGCAAGCCCAGCTCCCTAAACCTTTCTTCATCATCATGGCCCCCCTCTGGATCAGCTCCAACAGCTCCACATCATGTCATAGAACGACAAAAAGCTTCCATTGGAACGATTAATTCAAGAAAACATTTCATTCAGAGATCAAGATATATTAAAAAGAGATTTTTTGATTAAATTATCTGCCCCAGTTAGCTTAATAGTCAGATCATACTTATACTCAACTACAGCAAAAATTGTTCCATCCATACTTCTGCAAATTCATGAACATTTATGCTTCAAGAAGTTTTTAGAATATCAGATCACACTAATAGGTAAGGCACAGTTCCTTGGTTTTGCTAGTTATGGTCTAGTTTCCCTATCAAATATTCATAATAACCTAATTCTCTTCAGAAGAGAATATCACAGTCATTTTATCTACCTTAATGTAGGTTTTTCTCTGAGGTATACTATGTTTGCCTTTCACACAAAACACATGCTTCCTAAATTACAACAATTACTAAAAATATATCTCCCATCTTAAAATAATTGAATGCAGCAAGAGCTAAACTAGTGATATAGTATAAAAATTATAAAGCATTCATATACCCATCACTATTTTCAGCAGCAATCTATATGTAAATGCCCCCATTGTTTATAATGACTGCACAAGAATTACAAGCTCTTGTAATATATTTTGCTGCTATATTTTTGTTGCTATATTTGAAGCTTTACAAAGAGCCTTACAATCACTACGAAATTGTCTTTGGTAGAGGAAAGTTTGCTTTCAAGTCTCATTATAAATTGGTTTATGTATTAGTCACTATATTTTAGTTTTCTTATTCAAGTGATGCTATGCTATCTATATTTAAAAGAATATGTATCAGATTGTTATCTGAATTTCTCCAGAACACTGTAATGTTATGAATGGCTCCAAAGAGAACTGGGATTGATTGAGTTTTGAGGAGGATGAGTTCACTTCAGCTAGTATAATGCGTGAAATATCACCAGTTAGCACATTTATCATCTTGTGTGTGTTAACACTGCAGACTTAATAGCACTTTATGCTATTGTTTACAGACTGATGTTTGTCTACTTGTAGGCCATATGACATTATTTTCATGCTTTTCTATCAATCAAGTCCAGAAGAGGATATATACCAAAAACAACAGCTACAGAGTTGCCAATTGTAAGACATTAGACAAGTGTTTATACACAGAAGAAAAGCAGGAAAACAACAACAAAAATGAGCTATACTTACTTTGAATCCATCGTTTTTTCAGTGACATTTCTAGTGAAATAAAAAATCCAGTGATTCTTTAGACATGAGGCATACATACCATCAATGACAACTTCTGAAAAGGCATTCTGTTCCTATTTGACACAGTTTAAAATAGTAGTACACATTTTCTTGACTACTTCTGACTTTAATTACTGTTCTATGAAGTGCTTTGGCACATATTTTTGTGTAGCTGAGCATATCCAAAGAACCTCTCAGTAGGCAATATGAGTCTAAGGAGATGGTCATGATATGTGGAAATGGCCAGTGGTAGTTAGAGACGGCTCATTTTTATAGGACTACTTGAGAAATCACACCTTCACAAACAGTATGCGGAGTAGATCATTTCTTATGACATTTGAAGTACAGAAAACAATTCCAGTCCCATTAATGAACCTTCAAAATCTTTAAAAGTTTGTTTAGCTATTTGGTTCAACATTAGAGGAACTAATCCAAATGTTTTGGTCCTCCTTTGGACAATGAAGAGGTATTCCTACATATAAGTAAAACATACAGTACTTCTGACATCTTTACTTCTTCGGCAGAATTTGAATCACAGAGATAAAAATAAAATAAATCCATAATATCTTGAATGCTTTCCATTCTTTCTCTTCATCTCATGAAAAAGATGGGGTACTGGATGAAGATAATGGGAGGCAAGTTCCAAAGGAAATGGTTCTACTTGTAATAGGTTACAGAATTGCCTAGCTTCTCTCTGGAAAATGTAGTGGGCGCTAAAGGTTTATTTTTATATAAGTGAAGTCTAGACAAACTTGAAAATTCTGTTAAAACAGCCTGAAAGCTTGGTAAATTCAACAGATTCATCAAGGGTTTATGGACATAATAGTCATGTGAGAGCTCAGAAATGCCCTGAATTGAAAATGGAGAATATTAAAAGGATGTACCACATGTGACTGCTGTGCTTTTATACACTTTTCTAGACATCTACTATTTTTATTCATTCTCAGGGGAAAAAGAGATGTTTTTTTTGCTTGTTTGCTTTTATCTGATCAAGGCTATACAGATATTCTTATGGTTGTTTTATGTTATCACTTCATTTTGTCCATGATGTGGGGGAGGGTGCTGCTCGTTTGTGTTTGGGCCTTTCTCCTCTGTAAAAAGGCATGCAATTTAGTGCTAGTCCCATTCCCAGTTATCTATGACTCAATGACTCAATTTAGAGAGCTTTAAAATAATTTCCAAGGGAAAAACAGAAACACCGCACCTTCAATCAATAAGTCTTTTGAAGAAGCATTCTGGACATCTTACAGAGATTCAGGAGCTAGAATTTCTCTGTTTATTAAAGGTGAAAACAAGTACTTAAACAACATTCTAGCTATTTGTTTTAGTGGTATGATTAATGATTTTGAGTAGCGGCAAGATAGAGAATTCGTATCCACTGTTTAAAAATTAGTCCACTAAAATAGGCCACTGTAGATGTATCAAGAAGTAGAAGGGTATTTATTTAGTGAAATAAACCTGCAAATTGTTTTCCTCCATAAACTTAATATTTCTTGGCCTTGCTCCTTACAAGTCAAGGCTCTGACTGAGGGCATAGCAGGATTAGGTCTTCATATGTAACATAAATAGAGAATGGAGCTTATTTTGTTTGTTTGTTTGTCCAACTATTAATATTATTATTATTAAAAGGAGAATAAACTAAGAAAAGTTTCATTATAAAATACATTTAAGGAGAGATCACCGAGCAGTTTGCTGATACAGCTGTACTTGTAGGAGATTTAGATCTTGTTTAGGATGTCTAGCATAGTTCACCAATTATTACAAACTTTGACATGATGGAAACAAGCAAAAAAGTTGAGGCAGTGGGCCTGCCTCTAATTCCAGTAGTCTGTGTAACTCATTTCTAGTATCGAAATTATTTAAATAATTTCTTTAAAAAGGTTAAATATTTCAGTAATGACTAGAATAAACTCTCAGTAAGACTTTAATTTCTAGTTAATAATTTGGGGTGATTCAGAATATATTGTTCTTAATTCTATATCTAAAGAAATTTTTCCTATAACATGCTTTCAAAAAAACTCAGAAAAGCTTTCTGGTGGGAATGCTACTGAAGATAACAAATTAGAATATTGACTGTTTAGGACCAAGAAAAGGTGGCTTAATAAACTACTCAAGATTTCATTGTTAGATAAAATCTAGGTGAAATCTAATAAGTGAGGTCTACATTTAATTTATGTCTCAAAAATTGTTTATTTTTTTTAATAGGCTCAATGGATTATAAAACATATTGCTTTGCTCTTATCAACCTAATCCTGAACCTCTAAGGCAAGGCTTACTTTCAGCGATTTCTCTGGTGCTGTTCACACAATTTACTTCAGCCTGGTCCCCAATTTTCTGTATTGCTTCAGATAAGAAGAATGTGTTCATAAAATTCCATTCATGCAACAGAAGTACATAACTGGCCATAGGACTGCATTTTTTTCCTCCACTCTTTTGCTCTTTACATCATAGCTGTTGCAATTACTTTAACACACACTCTTTAAGAAAAGTAAGCATTTACAATTACACTGCATTCTGTCTTTACATGTTTATATTTCATCACTGTGCTGTGAACTACAAAAAGAACTCTATGTTAAACTGTGGAGCTAAACTCAGACCAATACATTAATAGCTAATGGGAAATTCTTACTAGACAATAGAGGCTGTGGCTGTTAAAACTGGGCCTGTAGTCCCCAAATCCCCTACGCAAGCTGATCTTCATGATCTGAATTTCAAACATAGCTCCTCAGTTTTTCTGGAAGCTCTTTTTGCCCTGCATTTTGGAAAAACAATTAGAGGTAACATGGAAAATTAGTGCCTTATTTCAGATATTCATCTTCTTTCATGCTACCATTTCTATGTTCCTTATGTTTTATATACTTTATCCTTCACCTCTTGTAGAAACAATCCAAATCCTGGTGGAAGTCTAAAGAAAAACAATTTTTTGCATGACTAAATTAAGTTCTTGTAGTTCTTCTTGACCCTAAACTACAGCTTATCTCACTACAGTTGTTCTTTTCTCTCAAATGGCACTGGAAATGGAGCAAAAGCATGACAGAAGAAGAAACAAGGAATCAGCCTTTCTTTTTATCCCCTATAAATACTAAAAGCATCCTTATCTCTGGCTCTGGAAGTATGCTTTGCTCTTTGGAGAAGGTGATTTAGTAAAAAGCTGCCAAATTTACTAATGAAATGAGAAAACGTTGCCAAAGAATCTTTATCAAAACCAAAAGTGTTAGCAAAATACTGTATATGCTTAAACTTTTAAAATATTTTACCTTGTTTTCTACTAGTTATTTTCCTGTGGCAAAACTAGCTTTTCTGAAGCAAAAAGTCTTGTTTATGTACTACTGTGGATTTCACAGAAAGAGGTGACTTTGAAATGTATTGTTTTTTAACTTGTTAAATCATCACTGACTTTAAAGTACTTCTCCACTTTATTAACTATAAAAACAGCCAAAGTCGCTACAAAAAAATAGAATAAATGGTAAATATTTATCAAGCAAGACATTCATCGGACAAGACACCACTAAGAAGCAGCTATACTACTATACATTCTCCTGGTTTTTATCTGTTATAATTCTCGTGTTTTTTTTCCCCGAGTGATTTTTTCAGCTGTTTCTTTTCGTATATCTGTTATCATCTAGTAGGAGAGTAGCAGAACGATCACCTGGGTCTATCAGATTTGGCAAGAAGCTGTTGATTGCCTTGAGGATGACAGGTGTTATTTTTCAGCCTAATTGTAACACAGTAACACAACAGTGAAAGAAAGCTGTATCTGCTTGTGGACTGCTGAAGTCCTCTTTGTATTAGACGAGGTAAACTAAGGCTTAAGCCAGCTGTCGACTCAGTAAACAGCTACAGAATTTGAAGACATTAAAATCTCCCAGTAATGCTATATCTCCTGTCTATTCCCCCTCAGAGTTTCTTGTAAGAAAACTTCTGTGAGCTCAATCTGACAGACTTTGTTTAAACCATTGGTGGTCCATTTTAACTCATTATTTGCATTAACCATCTGAGCTGGCACTCAGTTGGCAAAAGGTGAGCAACTTCTGGAAGCATCTTGACCTTCCGTATCCATATCATCTATACACACAGCTCATCTATATCTGCTGGCATAATGCAGCACATTGCTCCTGCTATATCCAGGGATTTATGAACATCTTTTGGAGAAGATCATGAAGGTCTTTTCCAACCTGAGCAATTCTATGATTCTAAGACAACTGGGAATCTCATATGGTAGTTAAGTCATTCTTTTAGAAGCTGGAAAAATAAGCTGAATTTTTTTAGTTTCAGTAGGAAATTGCACTTGATTTTCCCTATCTGTAATTGCTGCCTTGGCTCTCAGACAGCAGAGAAGCACCCCTCTGCACCTCAGGTACTTCAACACAGCAAAGAAAACCCATACACCAGACTGGCAGTTCTACAGAATACCTTGGGGCAGCTAAACTCTGACTGATTAGTATCATTGTACCTACCTTTTAATTCCTATTTTTTTTCTTCTAGAGTTCATGGATATACTCAGAGGGTAATGAAATGGAGAGAAAGTATTAGGAGGGAAAGGATGCAATATTGCAGACACGAATAAATGAAGACATAGCTTACTTAAATGAAGTTGTATCCTACTGGCTATAAAAGGCATTTTCTAGTCTTAATTGGTTACTCAGAGCCATCTCAAACCATGACAGGCATTTATGCCTGTGCCATAAAGGGAGAAGTTTTTTAAATATTGAACTACTAAAACTCCCTTAAGCTCCATTATCACCTCGACAATGAAGATTTATTCACTGATTTTCTCCAGGGACTCCAGTCACTGAACCTCCTAGCCGCTACTTGGGTAAAGCACAAGTTATCACTGGACTCATTCTCCTGGACAAAGCTTAATTCAATTTTTCTTCCATAACAGACATAAAATAAAATAAAGTTCAATATCTAAGAAGCTTCATCTCTGCAGACCATGATATTTTTTCAGTTTCTCAAAGGAAACATTTTTTTCATTGAAGTATTTGAAAAGTATCTATGTCCTGTTACTGTAGTCCAAAAGGCAAAAAATTCATAAAAATCTCGAAAAAAAATGTTACTAGAAAAAGATTTTTTAATTTTTTATGGCAAGTTTAAGATATAATGATACACAAAGACAGCTGAGGTTAAACAGATGAGACAAGAGCCCATGAAGGCTTTTTCAAGTCTTGCGGCATCGAAGGGAAAAATCTGTTCAAAAAGGAACAAAAATGCTTGTACCTATGTCTGGCTTTACTGGCAGTTGCTTAGACCTTGCAGTCTCCCTTTGTTAAAGTACAATATATATAATAGAGAATGTAAAATCCCATAGGGCATATAAATATGAAGGGAATGCAAAATCATATAGATCACTAAAATAAAAATTTCAATCTGGCAACACATTTTCACCTACAGAGAACAGAAGGACTTATTAATCTTGCAAATGTAAAGTCAAATGAGTACCCCAGGATCACAACCATAAAAAGATTTAAGCTTCTAAAAAGGGAATTCAGTTTCCTAAATCCATGGTCCTGACCCTCACTTTTCACCTAGCAACTGGGCGTGCTTTGTTCTGCGACAATAAAGTTCCCAGAAACTTTATTCTTGGTTTCTTGCATGTGTAAGAGATCCCTCAGTTATAATACGAATGGGTAGTTCTTACCTAAGCACTCTTGCCTTGTTCCTTTTTCTCTGGCCTCAGATAACTGCCTGCTGAACAGACCAGATCCATGTGAACAAGCAGAATTGCAGATGATAGTGCAAGTCAACAGCATTTACTGACCTTAACATCATCAAATCTGTTCCTGCCAGCAAACTAGGCATTCAGAGCACAAACCACAAAGAAAAGAGAATAAACAAGAATTGAAAGAACCAAAATTTTGAATAGCAAATCTTATTTTTCCAGAGTGATAGAAGCTTAAATTATTTTGAAAATACAAATTAGACTGATTCTGTCCATGACCCTTCCCCTGTGTGCAAACATACCCAATTAAAACTGAGTATTTCCAATTCTTTAAATTCTCAATTCTCTGCTAATACATTAACTGAGGTGGAAAAGGCGAACATTTTATCCATATACTGTTCTTGTCTCAGATAATGTTATGGTCTATCGATTATTTTCACCCTGCAGAACACCTGATACCAGTATTGGCTGCTGGATAGTCTAAAAATTTCAAGGTAGATATTTCTTCTCTCATATAGGTTTCTGAAAACAATGACTAGAGCATATTAAAACTCTCTTTGGCTCATGTATATTCACTGATAAACCAGGTGTCCTTAGGTCCTAATATGCAAATGTTGATGGTGCTGATAATCACTGGACCTTAGTTTCTATAATTGTTTTTACCTTCATTATCTTCTATTATGTCTCCTATGAAATCAGTTTTCCGATATGAAATCTGATGCACGCAATGCAGCACATATCAAGGGTTTAATGGCCTGCCTTTCGATAAATTGAATTTAATCTCTTTTATGATTCTTAGGAAGGACCAGAAGATAATAAGACCATTGCAACAGAACATTCAATGATAATTTTCAGCCACTGAAACCTAATATAGAGGCTAATTGATCCCTTGAAGCATGTCCACTTACTCTATGATATATGTATAAGGTATCCCATCATAAATATTCTCATAGCGGTTTCGTAGCTGCAGGATTAAGAAAAGATTTGCCTTAAATATGTTATGACAAAAAGAATAGAAAATATTGACAGCAAAGCTCTGTTCAAACTCTGTGGAGTCCAGCTGCAAAGCGATGGTCTTCAAACACACAGGTTAATTCTCAAATGAGAGATCTATAATAGGAATAAAGTAAATTATTATCATCTGCAAAGTAAATTTCTAGTGTTGTAAGAACATTCTCTCTCCTTTCAAATACTTCTGCTTCTTGGTCACTTTCTGATTTTTTCTCATCTGTTAAAACTGTGGCCAAATCCACCCTGCACACCCTTTTTTCCTGCATACTGCTCTTACAAAGATGAAACAATTAGGCACAAGTAATTGAAAAGAACTGACAGGTTCAGTTTTGGCCTCATAGTGTAAGTCTGCTGCCATCTATAGATAAATTGCAATATTCGCAAGCAGCAGTAATGTATGATTTGAAAGAAAATCGCAACGAAAACAGTGCCGCGTACTATAGGAACCTTCGTCTGCAGAAAAGTATAGTGGCAACAGAGTACTGTACAAAGAATTATCAGTTCTCAAGTTGATAAAATAATCTGCCCACCATCCACAAGTTCATGTCAATGGTAAGCGCTGCAAAATAGTACTAGTGGTGTTATGTAGTATACAAAGAGTAAATAAAAACAGAGAGAATGGAGAGGAAGTCATGTTTTAGGGATGTGATTTTTGTTTCTTCTATCGAATGCAGCAAGTTTACATTAGGACTATTCACCTTACATATATTATTGACAAGAAAGAGCATAGGAGGATTAGGCAGAATAGGAAACATGATCATAAAGGTTGTGTGCCAATCCTTCTTCATCTTCCTCTAGCCAATACTTTTATTTACATCACCTTTTATCCTAGGGCCTCAAATGCATCACAGGAGATCTGTTAATAAAGATTTCTGTTTGTTTTCTTGTCATACTTTAACTTACACTAGATACATTCAGAAAAAGGATGACAACTTTTTAAAAATAAAGACAACATACATTGTTTTCAGTATTCCAGTGAGATATTCTCATCCTACTTTTAATTGTCTACATCATACTTTATGGTTATTTTAAGACTGGTAAATCATCACTGATTTCATCAAGGATCGTGTGAAAAAAATGAACACATCTAGGTTATATTTATTATTATAATTTTGGGGGGAAAAAAAAACCAACATAGAATCAGGTTATTATCCAAACCATAAATCCCATGCCAAGCTGATTGCAAATGGATTAGAACATATCAGGTACTGGGAAAGAGAAAATTTAGGCCAACAGCTCCTAGAGAATAATTTCCTCTGATAATACATGACAATTTTTAACGAATATTAGCTGTAAAACAATTTGGATTAAAAAAAAATAAAATGTTTCCCAGACTTTGACTACTGATATTTTAAGAACTTTATAAGTAGACTCCTTGGAAATAGTTACTACTGCTTCAAGCGAACACCTCTGTGCAAATTCTCTTAAAATGTCCACTGAAGCCTCATTCTTTTCAGTTAAATGGGTAACCTCACTAGCTAGAGTAAATAGTGGCTGATATGGAAAAATAATAATAGGATGTTAACACTGTGAATTCTTGTTATGGATTTTGAGACCTGTTATATACTCGAATAAGCTCTAAGAATTGGATGAAATTCAGTAATTCAGCCTGATAAACTAAGTCAGATCAAGGTTACTGTAGGATGTTATATTTCATTCCAGATTTGCTATTGTCAGTTCTCTTTGAAGTTCTATAACATTGAGAGCTGAGAAAAGCAGAGCACTAACCCAAATGTAAATCATTTTAGTGCTAGAGAAGATTCAACATCTTTAATTCATTTTTATTGCATGCAAATGATTCAAAATTAACACAGTGGCTTGTCCCTTTTTGTGACAACCAATTTTCCTTTTTCAAGTCAATTATTTCCCTTGAATAATAAATATGGACTAGGGGTTAATAGCTATATTGGAATGGAGCACCTGAGACAATTGGTTCCCATGACAACCAATCTCACTTATTAATAATTTTAAGTCATTTTTGCCCCCTCAATTCCAAATGAATTTATTAGAACACCTAAAATACCTCACATGCAACTCTTGCAGCCAAGCCTTTCAGATGGGACATCACGGACTTCGTATATAATCAACAATTACCATAATCTGAAAATTAATTTAGAGAGCTAACAAACAAGGGCTAACCATTGTTTATGGAGTCTGTTTAGGGATCTCACTTTGATACCACACTTACTTTGGATTCTGAAAGTGTTCACAAAAGAGATAAGCCTTGCAAGACCTTGCATATTTTGAAAAATTATTAAGTTTGTAAGAAGGTAATGTTCTTGTTATTTTGTCTGAGGAAATAATGTAAGAAAGCACACAACGTACATCTGAGTGTCATATTTGGAGCAACATCCTGGGAAGCACAAAATATGTTGATGATGTAACTTGCCTTCTTATGGCCTTTGAAAATTCATGCAATTTCTATACTGTGTCAGTTATTCTAAGTAGTTACCCCAGTAGTCATAGACATCTTAAAATTTTACTGCTCTGAGCTAACATGGCCTGTTTCAGAATTTGTGACTCCAGTACCATGAACTAAGTAATATAGTCCGTGATGAGTGTTTCAAGAAAAAGTACTTGACAAGTCCTTGTATGAAGCTATGCCTTTTACCTTGGTTTTCTGTGTGTGCATTACTTAGTTCTCTTTCATATAAAATAAAGGAACCCAATATCCCAAGGGTTTCAGCAAATACCAGTTTCAGCAATACGCACTCTATGTACAAGTGCTACCCCTGTCCTCATGTATAAACTAATACTTTTAATGGTGATATCTTACATATAAACTAAGTGGTTTCTATGTAAATACACAGAACAGAAAGATCTGAATGACAATTTCTCTTACCCTCTCTTGCAATAAATCCTTGTAAGAAATAAGACTGTACATCCTGTTTTCTTTTAAAACAAAAAATTTCCACCTGTGGAGGTATTTCCATTAAGTAGTGGTACATTTATTCTATTGAGGCCATCCCAAACCTCATCCCATTAAAAATAAAAACACCAGAACCATAAAAACCTTGTGGAATTTCCTATAGAGTCTTCCTGAGGATTAGGAAAGATTAGGAAACAGGTGACATCTCAGTGTTTGGCCATTTATTCACCAAGTCCTTTTCAAAGTTGCTAAGTTCTGTGTTAATGTTCTTGAAATTCTCCATTCACACACTTCTTCACGTGCCTCTTACTTTCAGGCTACAATTGGGCACCAGATGTGCAAAACTTTGAGATGCCTGAGAGAAATTCTGGAAACAGGGGAGCAGTTCAGACCTGTACCAGAGCATGCCATCAGTTGTTCTGTCTCCCTCTTGTCTCCTCTTTCCCCAGGATGGCTAACAAGTGTCCGAACTCCAACCTTTTTTGGTTTTGGGAACAAATTTTTCCGGTATGGAAATCTCAGATCAGTGGCCGAGACACAAATGTTTGTGCTTTTAGATTCTGTAATAATTTCAGATTTTAGGGAGAAATGTTCCCAACTTCTACTATGTGATATTTATACTACCCAACCAGAAAGAACAAGTCATAGTTATAGGGGAAGAACATCTTCCTGAAATAACATACGAAGAAATCAACAGCATAAGGACACTGTTCTGCACCTACTTTTCTTTTTTTTCCTCTCATTGGAAAGCAGAAAAGATCCATCCCACTCTCCTCAACTTATCTGTCTCACATGCACACGTAGACTAGTGTTGGGCCTGGAAAGCAAAGTGCTACCTGATCTCCTTGAATTTCCCCCATCTGAATACAGTGCTCCAAGTTGAAGGCATGTACACATCTGCTCCTGGCACTTTGATCTGCTGCTAGGGGAAGGAGAAATAAGACAGAGCCCACAAATCTCTCCCTCACACCTTCTTTGCTCCCTCCCAACTACCTGCAGTCAGAGCTAGAATTTCACTGCTCTGAACACTGAATTAGACTGGATAGCAAGCATTCAAGCCAGTTGCTGCTGTGGTGCATGCACTATTTGCAAACATTGCCAAAGTACTGAGAAAGTCGGAGTTTCTTGGGCTCTTGTCGGAGGAGAATCAAATCCATTCAGACAGTAGTCTTGGCTATGCTGGCGCAGCTGGTTGTAATTTCTGCCTTTGCAGCTGTGTCTGCCTTACTCTCCAGTCTGCCACACACACTGGGAAGTTGTGTGATGGGGAAGAACATGTCGCCATAGAAGCCAGCAGATGGTAACTTGACTTTAACTAGGTATTTTTCGGCACTGCAATAAAATACTATGGTGAGAAGAAATGCATCACTTCTCAAAGAGTGGGGTGTAGGTGTGAGTGGAGCAGCAACAGTTCTGCATGGCTCTTGCTTGGCTGAGTTTCATTGTGCATTGTTGCCTTAAGCCGTACAAACATTAAAAACACTGAAAAAGAGAAAATGAAGCTGCTTTTTGCCTCCAAGGGGCAAGCGAAGAAGAATGACATAATTGTTGAATGGTGCTATTGGAAGCTGTATCTGATACTGGCCAACCTGTTATGTGAAACACAGACTGTGTCACAGGAGACCTGTAAATTCATTGTTATAGAGTTATGACTGCAACAATTCATTCTGCTGAAAGAAAATTACAAGAAACACTTGCTTTCAGAACTGAATAGATGAGACACAGACAACTTAGACAACCTCCTTTAATGGAGTGCTGTGGTCTTGCCAAACCAGCAACTTCCTAGTATAAAAAAAGCCAGGGAGCAACAACACAGGAGATTACCAACTGACCAAATGCTTCTTCATGAATGACACTATGCATCTGGCAAGATTTAGTAAAAAAAATAAATACCTGCATGCAGCTAGCCTCAAGAGCATCCTTCCATGTGCCATATAAGAAACATACTCTGCTCCCACTTCCGAATCATGCTCATAAACTCTCTAGTGTTTTCATAAAACATAACTCAAATACTCTTTTTCCTCCTTTTTAAATAACAAGCCTGTATGCAACAGCAAAGACGCTGTTGCTGACACACTGATACTGTTAATTGCAGTGAAAAGATTTGCCAGTATTTCCATATGACAAACTAGCATAATTGATTCTCCTATTTTCTGCCTTCTGCATCCTTGTATTTATACCACCTGTTCTCACCAGCAGCTCATTCTGGCCCCGATCCTGGGAGGAAGGTTCCCCAGGCTAACTCACTCGCTTAAATAGATGTTTGCATAAACGTAAAAATCTACATATGCTGGGTATCTTATGGGACTGGAGACATCCTGCAAAATCTGATATTAACATATCTGCTTCGTTTCTGTGCAAGCCCTCTGAATGTTCCCTCGGAATAAAAGTACATACAGCTAATGAACACTGCCTAACTGGACACGTTTTGTGACCCTGACCTGCTTTTTTCCAGACATCAACAGAAAATCAGTCTATCATAGCTTGTCCTAGATATCCACCATCACTGCCAGAAAGGTGGCCTTGCAGTGTTAGCTGTAATCTTCTCAGCTAAGGATTTCCTCAAACACAGCTCCGCAGGAATAATTCTGATGTGAACTGCCTTGAGCCATCTTTATAATGCAAATTAAAATGCGTAGGAAATGAATGATATTCAGTGGCTGAGTGGAAATCACACTGTAACTGTTAGTAATAAGGGCTTTTGGAGACAAAAATAGTCATATATATTTTATCCTGAAGAGAGTGCTTTATAGTGTTCAAATTGCAGTGTGTCCAGTCACTTAGTTTCGCTGAGTCAGATAAAGTGTTATTGTTGCTGCACATTCATATCTCCATAGAGGGCTGGTTTTCAGGCTTTTAGATTTTCTGAATTTTTGCCTCTTTCTAGTTTGCTACTATTTTAAAACAGTTTAATTCAAGTTTAGATTTTGGCTTTTAGACATGTAGGAAATCTAAAAAATAATCTACCACATAAAATAAGAACAGAACTGTATAGAAAATATTATTAAATATTTGAAACTTCATAGATTAATATAAACAAAGGAAGCTCAAAAGTATGCAGGAGAAAATTTTGGCACACCCGATGATTACCAGCCCTGTAAATTATGCTGTGTGACTTAAACAGAACAGGGCTAGGCCTGTGCTGAAGTTGGACATGATCTATATATAAAAAAAACAACTAGAGAGAAAGAGCAGCAAAGAATGATCTTGACGACTCATAAGGCCATGATATTTTGCAGTCAATGCTGAGTGTCTATCAAACACATGTTGATCTACAGAATGAGCAAACCTGTCTTTTGGAAGATGCAACAAATCTCACATTTAGATTTCTAGACTGTGTGAGCATTTTGCTCCTTATTCTTCTAGACAAAGTCCAAACTTCTGAAATTACTTTTTTCCCTCTTTTACATGTTAACACTATTTTTCTAAACCATTTGCTAGTACATTTTCAGCTGGAGACACAAGCATAGGTCATCACTATCTCCAAGACATTTAGTCTAAGTCAAAACCTTGAGAAAAACAATATCATTATAATTTTTGCCCTTAGCAAAACAAAAATCTTTGTGCTTTTTTTTCCCCTGCAAGCTAAACAGTTTTAGATAATATTCTTTACTGTTCAATTCTCTATTAGAAAATTGGAAAGACCATATTTATTTAGTCAGAACTGAGGTAATATTCTGATTGCAGAGTTTGATTGTATTGAGTCACTTGGAGAGACTGTCATCACAGTCAAACTAGTCATAGATCCGCTGGAGTATTGTCTATTCCTGTGGGATTCATCAGTGCTATCCATTCAGATTCCAATCAAGCCAGTTTTTTTCCCTTACTGCTGCAACGATCACTGAAAAGTACAGATACCAGTAAAATAGTATGTTCTGTATATAATTTTGAAAAGCAAATATGGAAAATTTGACATCTACATCGTGTCATTTTTTCATTGTGTTTCCATTTAGGTAAGAACAGTATTTAAGGGAAATTTTAAATAGCAAAAAAGTTGCTCAGGGAAACTAGCAAGAAACTCTACAGAAGACCAAAGCCAACACTGGAATGGGTTGCTTGTCATGCAGACAAACACTGCATCTAGAAAAATGCTGGGTGAGTAAATGAACAGAAATAATCTTATTGCATATCTTCAGATCTGTAAAAGCATGGGGAGGAAAGAAAATAAGCTAAGGACTGAACTGTATTAACAAAACTGGTGAAAGACGAATCTGACTTAAAAATACAGTATCAGTGCCTTCAGAGATGTTAAAGAATTATTCTGTAGAATAATGGTAGACTTGTATGGTACCTGTCCTCTGCTGAGTGATCTCACAGCTGTTAGCCTCATATCATTTTAGAGGCAAAGAGAAAAAAANCTTTTTTTTTTTTTTATACGCTAATCCACACAAAGCTGCCCCTGGCTTTATCTACTCCTTTTAGCAATGCTCCTGTAGTGTGGGATTCTGGTATTATATGATACTTGTTATACATAACTGCAACTGTGTTATACCTGCCCAGAGGGAATTCATCAACTACAATCCATCTGCTTATTCACAGCTCTCTCATTGATTATTCACGAAGCAGCTGCCTTAGAAAGCAGGTACTGGTCATATTAGTGATGATAACCTGCATGCTTCAAAAACTTAAGTGTTATCATCTCTGCTTTTGCCATCTGTGACCTTGTGAGCAGCTGGGCTCTATGGAAGAGCTTTGGGTTCAGTATGCTTACCTGGGCGCTGCTTTGCTGTAATGCATCAGTAACCTTTTACTCTTCAGTAAGAGTTTCTGTACACACGGAGTATGTTCTGACTGCTTTCACTCAACATGAAAAAAAAATATGCTTCAATTTCTTGGTTAATAAAAAGTTAAAATTCCTTAAACATTCCTTAACTTCTGGATTTACCCCCATGCATTTCCTATATATATGGGTATCCTCATCCCAGCTTTTCCTAGTGTATCATTTCTCCCTCAGATATCTCCATCCCACGTACAGTTTCATGTTACATGTTCTTTCTTCTTACTACAGAACACATTTTCTTCCCTAGAAAAAAACGTCATCAATCCCATTCTGATTTCCTATGCAGTAATCACAGCTATTTTATTAGTGGCAAAATAATGCTAAATAGGCCTTTACACTGCATTTCAATAACAAGATGCTAAATCCCTTTCAAACTATCAGCATGCAAAATGGTTTTAAAGGAAAACACTTTTCATTAAAGAAAAATAATTTTGCTTATATTTCATTTGGCAACCTTTACTTTCTCTTTTATGGGGGAAAAGATGCTCCATGAATGTCCATTTTACATTCTTATCTAGAAATTGATTTTACTAACAGATAAAAGGATGGATATTATTCAGGATGGAGAAAACAGTTACCTTTTTTACCACATATTATTCTTTCACATGTCATCACAGATTACTAGCATTTTCTATTATAGCTGTAATATGTAGCATTTCAGTAATTAAGTTTGGTGTCCTATCACCACAAGAGTATTTTTTTTTTTNAATAAAAAACACAGAAAATAAAGCAAAACAAAACAAATTATGTATTATTTATTTGCCTAAAATACCAACTCTGGTAGAAAATAAGATCTTAATAGATTAATAGTTTGAATTTGATAAGATTTTCCCCCAGCATGCTTATTTTCCAATATGAAACCAAATAACTTACATGGAAATATAAAGAAAAGGAAGTTGAGTTATTTCTGAATAAATTTTTGTTCCTATCTCCATTGGCTCATAAAATAGAAAGCAGGGAGCAGTATTTTTTCTAACTATCCTTAGTCTCTGAAACAATAACCCATTAGCCATGTAGCTTACCATAAATGGATTGCAAAACTGTCTGTTTCATGAATTACAGCAGTCTTCCAAGTAGTCAGAAGTAAAGTTGCAGCAATTTTCCATGCCTTTAATTTTACTGTCAAAAGATATGTAAGGGCGATGTTCTGGAACTGATGGATTTCAAGTAGAAAAACTAAATTTCTTCTATTAACTGGTAAAAAGAGGGGCTTTGCTATTATAATTTTAAGCTAATTATTAGCTCAAGAAAAAGGTTTTGTGAATTCAAATTAATATATACTGCACAATTCTGTTAATGGCCTACATATTTTCCAGACTGTAGGATAGGTAGAATCGTATTTCTTTGAGAAAGTAGATTTAGATTTTTAAAATAAGAAAAAGCAGGGTGAGAGGAGGAGAACAGCTATTTTTAAGCATAGCAACATTTTAGATTCTATGCCAGGGGACAATTTAATTCAGCTTTTTCATCTCTGTTTGCTACTGTTGTTACAATGAATGAGTGAACTTAATTAGCACTGCAAGGAAGGGGCTATGTTCCCAAAGCTCCCTTAATGGGAAAAATATTTAAAGAACATGGAGGAGAAAAGTATTAAAAATGCTTTGGAAGTAACAAAAGAACTGCACAACCTTTATGCACAGTTGCATATAATATCTGTAAAGAGCAGTTTCAGAAGTGTCTTTGATATTTTCCTAAAGCAAATGAGATGGCTCTTTTCTGCATGCACGATGCTCATAAAAAATGTGTTTAAAGAAATGAATAAAATGATTACTCCATTCTTAGTCCAAAAAATAAACTTTAAACATGCTGACAAAACCACATAATTTATATTGGACCCTTTTATCTTGTTCACTGAAACTCGCATGTGAGTGGGCATACAATATGGGCTCCTGATTACACAAGCCAACTTGTGAAGAAAGCAGGAATAGGGGTCTTTCCTTGGATCTACTTTCAATATGGCTTCGAGCAACATGTTCTGAAGATACCACAGAGTTCTTTCCTATTAATTTAACCGGGAGTTACATCAGCCAAGTCAAGTCTCACATCTCCTTTTGTAGATTAGAGATATTATTACACATTTCCTCTGAAATCTGCCTGTTCTTTAGGTTTATTTTTTAAACTGCAGCACAGGTATGAATATCATTTCCATTGCGGGGACCATGGTTCTCAGCTGGAGCCTCCTGGAGTCTTCTAGGAACTACTCCTACCAGCGAAAAGGATCCATCACTTACAGTAAGCAGAAAATATGAAAAATCCTTGTAGAGATGGATGAACGCTTTAGCATACCATGAGATTGCACTTTAAGGCTAAAAGCGAACAGATGGCCAAACACAAATGTATGTGCATTTGTTCATCTGTCATTTGTGCTCATAACGTTGTGATTCTGGGCTATGCAAGCCAAAACCACACAATCCCAGATACATCCTTAAATATCAAGCTTATCATGCTCTAAGACATTCTGTTCTAGTTGTTTAAAGTCTAAGGACAGTACGTTATACAAAAGCTACTCCTCATAAAACTATTTCTCATACTTCCTCTTCCTGGAAGCATTCAAGGCCAGGCTGGATAGGGCTTTGAGCAAACTGGTCTAGAGGGATGTGTCCCTGCCTATAGCAGGTGAATTGGAACTAGTTGATCTTAAAGGTCCCTTCCAACCCAAACCATTCTATCATTCTGTAATGGGGCCTCAAACCCACTTGTGAGCCGAGTGCCAAAGCGGTACACTTATTAAGAGAAAAAAGGTTTTTGGAGCAACAGTATTCAAAATGTCCCAAAGTGGAATAAACTCAAAATCTACAACAAAAGAGGCTATGAAGTCCTCACTAACCTTGTAAATGTGAAAGATTCAGCTGGTATATATACATACTTAGACAATCTGCTAACTGATACTCTGTGTTAAAATAAATAAAATATGTACCTGACAGCAGCAACTACAACAAATCTCTCCATGAATTTCTTTGGAATCTTTCCAGAATCATGTAGCAGATATTTTGTTGTGGTTTTGTTTTAATATTCTCTTCATGTCATATCATCTCCTGGAGAGAAATTTTCTGCATTATCTTAGAATAAGCGACTTCCTTTTTTTTTTTTTTTTTTTTTTTTTTTCAAAGGATAGAGATCATTATCCACACCTTATCATGGATCTTCCTGACACAACTGATTTGAAGTCATAATAATGCTGGTGATATAAACAGGAAGCAAATTCTAATTGTAAAATTCTGCTATGACTAGACAAAAACAAAGGCTGGGAAAAATGTAATATCACACTTTCATATTTTGGGAGGAGAATGTCTTGAGAGCAGCCCAGAGGAAGAAGGATTTGGGGGTGTCAGTTGATGAAAAACTCAACATGAGCCAGTAACATGCTCTTGCAACCCAGAAGGCCAACCATATCCTGGGTTAGCCCAGTCACGTAGCCAGCAGGTTGCATCAGCTGAAAAGTGACCCTCAGCTCTTATGAGACCCCACCTGGAGTACCGAGGTCAGTTCAGGGGCCTCCCCTATGGCAACAGGCTGAGAGAGTTGGGACTTTTCAGCCTGGAGAAGAGAAGGCTCAGGGAGGACCTTATAGCAGCCTTTCAATTTCTGAAGGGGGCCTGCAGGAAAGCTGGACAGGGGCTTTTTATAAGGGCACGTAGTGACAGAACAAGGGGAAATGGCTTTAAACTTGAAGATGGTAGGTTTAGACTAGATATTAGGAAGAAATTTTTTACTGGGCGGGTGATGAGACACTGTAACAGATTGCCCAGTGCGGTTGTGAACGCATCACCCTGGAGGCATTCAAGCCCAGGCTGGACAGGGCTCTGAGCAGCCTGGTCTAGTGGGAGGTGTCCCTGCCTATAGCAGGGGGGTTTAAACTAGGTGATCTAGGTCTCTTCCAACCCAAACCATTCTACAATTCTATGATTTAATGTGGAAGAATGTCACAAATGGACACGTGCAAGACTTATGTCTCTACTAAGAGGGGCTAACCGTGACTAAATTAAGCGATATTAGTATAATCATGCTGATAGTTATAGTTAGGGAAATTAGCAGCAAAGTGAAGTTTGAGAAGAAAAATGCAATATAACTTCCTTGTACATTCTGTAATCTTCCCTAAATAGTCTTATAATGCCATGTCCAATTCATATCTCTCTCCTCACGTATTTAAACAAAGCAGACAGTGATACATTGTTGTCTTTTCAAATAAAACAGTTCATGTGACATATCCTAATTTGCATTCAAAAGTAAATGCCTGATTCTTTACGAAAAGGTTATTCTCAGTCACCAATATATTTTCTTCTTGGGAAAAGGAGCTCTACCAAATTCTTTCTACATGCTCTCTGTATCTCTCCTCATACTGAAGTAATTTTCATTATTATAATACAAGTACATGGTAATTAATATTAGGTATTCAATATTTGCCAAACTATTCCATCCCACTTTCTCCATTCTTCTCTTCCTTATTCAGGCTAATCAGTGAGTTACTTCTCATTTAGGACCATGACCAGCACTTTGCTTTCCTGCGCTGAAACTACAAATTCCCACAGGTACCAAATGCCTTAGCACATCAAAAGAAAGAACACCTTTCCCATCTACACCTGGCATTATGCACTCCACATGAATTCCTCCATACTGACATGTTACCCCAACTTCCAGTGAAGGCATTTATATTTTAATGACTTTTTCTGCACCAGCTGTGACCATGATGCTTTGTTAGACATCTAGTAAATTCACAGTATTTCACAACTGAATATTTTTACAGATTCCTAGCTCTTAAAGTCAGCCATTAAATATTTTTAGTAGTGCTTAGTAATTTTTTTCTTCAAGAACTTCAGGACATTCCTGTACTTTGGATAACTGTGGATAAAGTCATCAAAATCAAACACTGATTTGAGAGATGAAGTATATTCAGGTGAATAACTAATTAAATGAATTCATAGGTTGCTACCCTTTGATCCTATAATGAAGTGCTGAAGTATTAATTTTCTGACTGTCTTGTAATTTGATTTCTCATAAACTTTAAAGCCAGTGCCATTAATAGCTACACACAGACATGGCAGGTGGTCAGGAATTTGTGCAGAGATGCTTTAACAGTCATGCATTATTCCCTGAAAGCTGTGAGATTAACGCATCTGTTGCAGATGCAGGAACAGCTAGACACTAATGGACAGTCTGTTTACTTTGCCACCACTCTATAAATTCTGTAGAAGGTTTTTTTTTTTTTTTTTTTTTTTTTTAACAGCTTAATCAAATATTCACATTTTAAAACTAAAAATAAAAAGGAGTGTAAAAGGCTAATTCCTGCCCTTGGCATTTAAGGCTAAATACTCCTCAGCTGTTACAGATGGGAAGTCTAGGAGACAGTGCACTTCCCTTGCAGCCATGCTGGGCCTATGACAGCATAGCACCACAGGGATTCCCAGGGATAGCAGTGGCTCCTCTCTGTCTTCCCTTGCACCTGCAGAGAATGTACCATGGTCTGTCACAGCAGAGGCACAGAACCAACATCCCCATCATGTGCAATGGTGATAGCATTCTCATGTCAGGGCTCCCACAGCAATGTACTTAACTGTTGGAAAAAATTGTATCACATGTTCTATGTCATCTCAGATATATTTAGAGTAAATATGATTCCAAATCAAAATGTTAGGCTTCAGTATGGCAAGCCTTCAATAACAAAAGCAACTTTTTCAGTACGAATGGAAGAGCTGACAGGAGAAGATACACTTTCAGTAGTCAGTGGTTTGCAAGACTCAGCCACATGCCTTAGGTACCTCAAGAGGGAGGCTCTTCATTTGGAATATTTAATATGTATTACAATTTCTAATGAATTTTAAATCAAGATGTATTTCAAAGTCATGTTTAAAACTGAAAGTTGTCAGCCACGTGGTCTGTATTTCTAATTTAAAAAATTAGATTCTTACTGTACCTTGGAAGGCTCTATTAAAGTGTCTTTTACTGTAACAGGTCTGTCAGTATCATACTCTAAGGAGTAAAGTTCACATTTTAAAGGACTGAATTTTCTCTGTAGAATCCATGCTAATAGTACATAATCCCTTAATGAAACAGGTCATAACCTATTGCTGCTCCAAGTAATAGGAAGGAGAAACTAAAAATAAATCACTGTCAATTAAAAAGTTTTATTTCCCTTTTACATAGACAATGAACTCATTTGACGGGAAAAAGCCTTTTTAATACAATACAGAGAGAAATTATTTATCTGAATAAAATGTGGGTAAAAAAAAGCCTCTTTATTACTGTCACTCAGGTTGTAGCTGCCTCATTATTCTAGTTTAGACATGTCACCTCTTATTAAAATGTTAAAATAGGGGGAAAAGTCTCTGAAACCAGCCTACAAGAGTCTTTGTTCCACTTGTCAAAGTAATTTCGTAATAATAATACGTCTTTGTGTGCAGAGATATTTATTTTGATGAAAATGTAAAAAATATACAGCAAAATGCGAAAAGACGATGCTTGTTGAGACACAAGCTGTGTGTAAGTGTGTATATAAGTATATGTCTGTGTGCTTCTATATGTCTGGTTATGTTCCTGGTTGATAGAAGCAGTAAACCGCTTGCCAATAATTAAGCTTTCCATAGAGGCAGCAATGTTGTTCTTGTATTTATAAGCTATTCAAAATGCATGAGAAAACGGGAAGGGGGGGATAGAAAAGCAAAGCAATAACTTAAAAATGAAAAGAATGGCTGCAGCGCTTCCTATGGATTTCAAGCAGGCAGGGACATGTCAGGTAGTATCTGCTGGAAACATTTGGATTATCCCCATCATCACATTATCTCTCAGGTAGCATTTCCTCCAATAAATAAAAAAAAAAAATCTGTGTTTCAAGATAAAAGTCAGATTAATTATTAACTTATTCAAAAGATCCATTTATGGACATTGCTTTTGTGGTGCTTCAGTGCTTGTTTATCCTTCCCCTTTGTTAATCTCAGCTGTTATTTCCTTGCTGAAGTTTTTTGTTTGTTTTAGGATGATTATGGTCTCTTACGCTCACAGTAGCTTCTGACCCAGGTAATTTCCCATTCACCTGGGTGACAACAAATGGATTTACTTTTCTCTCACATTTATTCTGTAATAAATGAAGCTAACATACAGAATCTCACTGTTCTCAATCTGTAGAATTTTTCTAAAAATCTGTATTTGCATAAATATCTAAAAACAGACTAAAGGGAAAATCACAGGGGAAACAGATCAGTTTCATCTTTGGCCTCCATCCAAGAAGGATGGATGTCCAACTGTATCCTTGTGCTTAAGGCACGAGAAGGCTGGAGCACGTGTGCCAGCAGTAGTACCGTAAAACAAAACTCAATAAGCTGGGCACATTACTAAGCTCTACTATTTAATGTTGAAGCACTTATTACTGCTAACATGTTTGAGTCTCATACAAGGATAGCACTTCATGCATCTGCTTTATATACAAGATCTACTGTCATTGGGTAGCCAGGATGGGTCATTTCATATTATGTATGTTTCTATGGCAATGTAGTAATCAAGTAAGAAACCCATGACCAAAGTTAGAGAAAAATAGTAAAAATAACTGTGGATCTACAGAAGATTTTAATTGAAGAAGAATATTTGTCTTTTCTTTTTTTAACTAAAGAATTGTAACTCTGGACTTTCACTATTATTATTATTAGGCCTGGCAGACTTAAAAAAACCTCCCCTCTCTCCCCAAAATAGACTTGTAACAAGATTATAGCTGTGATATACATATACTGCTGTAATATTGTGATGAAGTGGTGTCATAATGTCTGGATCTTACAAGATGGAAAATGTACCATACTACTAGTGAAGTGTACATTAACTACAGAACATTCTGTATCTAGGGAGGCATTTTGTATTTTGTAAAATTGGATCAGGTCACCACTGTATTGAGAGACTGATGATGAATAAAATCATGCTACAGAAAATATTGTTCACTAGTGGAGGTAGTTCATAATTTTCTCTTCTGGCATTTTTGAAAAATGAAATTGCCTATAGTATATAAACCAACTTTTCCCCAGCTCTTTATCCAGTGATTCCCTTCTCCCAAGAGGTATGCACACTCCATTTCCAAACCTCACTTCTTCATCAGTTCCACTCACCAAAAATTCTACTTTGTTTTTCTTCAAAAACCCAGTATCCTAGCCAAAGTCAACCTTACTTAATTATTGTCTATGTAGAATTTCTTTCTTCTTTGAGTTTGGGTAAATTCGTGCTCACTTTTTATTCATGAAGTAGTTAATTATATATGTCCATAAAGCATATCTGTGTTTCTCTTTAGACATGAATGTTCTTCAGTAGACAATTTGATTTGTTCTGATGCATTCTTCATCTATTTCAGCAAAGGATGTGAAAAGATCAATTTATTAAAAGCTAATTAATCCATTTATTAAAATGAGTTGGATCATCCTGACTACTGAGGGACCAAAATGATGAAATGACATCAATAATTGGATGCCTTAATTCAGATGAAACTTTCTATACTCTGTAGCTTGGGACAATAAAATCCACCTATAGAAAGTTGAAAATCTAGATACACAATATGACAAGAAGGATTTTTTTTTTTTTAAATCACAGAAAGTTGACAATCTAAGTATGAAATGTGACAAAAAATATTTATCATATTGTTCTTACTATTACTCTCTTTTTGCATCTCTTCAAACAAGCACGTAATGCTCCTCCTCTCTAAATATCCAGAGAGCATCTAGAGTTGGGATCTGAAAAACAACCTAAAATAAGCATCTAAATAAAACAACCTTAAAATCTATAGGGTGAATCTCTCACACCGCAAGTCCCTACTGGTGTCTAATATTTAATATAAAGATTTGGAACAACCAGTCAGTCTAACTTTTGATGGCTCATATGGAATCATAGGATAGAATCATAGAATCACCAAGGTTGGAAAAGACCTCTAAGATCATCCAGTCCAATCACCTACATATCACCAATATTTTCCACTAAACTATGACCCTTAGCACCACTTCTAAACTTTTCTTGAACAGCTCCAGGGAC
This sequence comes from Pavo muticus, assembly GCA_016647715.1. Taxonomy (NCBI): domain Eukaryota; kingdom Metazoa; phylum Chordata; class Aves; order Galliformes; family Phasianidae; genus Pavo; species Pavo muticus. The sequence continues at coordinate 743,380 of JACDJE010000136.1, read as the reverse complement.
AGTGACTCCACCACCTCCTTTGGCAGCCCGTTCCAGCACTTCACCACTCTTTCAGAAAAGAAATTTTTCCTAACGTCCAACCTGAATCTCCCCTGGTGCAACTTGAGGCCATTTCCTCTAGTCCCATTACTAGATACATGGGAGAAGAAGCTGACCCCCACCTCATCACAACCTCCTTTCAGGGAGTTGTAGGGAGCAATAAGGTCTCCTCTAGGCCTCCTCTTCTCCAGTCTAAACAATCCCAGTTCCCTCAGCCACTCTTCCTAATGCTTGTGCTACAGACTTCTCACCAGTTTCATTGCCCTTCTCTGGGCACACTTCAGCTCAAGGTGTTAAATGAGGTAACACATTACGTGACCTGTTGAAGGTCAAAGAGGAAGACTATAAAGATACAAATGCCTGAGGAGCATCTGAATGCTGCAGTTACTAGGCCAATTTCTTTATGTGGCCCTTAAAAATAAGGGCAAGAAGGACTTCTGTTTATTTCATTGAATGACAGAGAACACGTATTCCCAGAGGAAGATAAAACAAATGAAGGCAGTCACCAGTGTTGATTTTTCACTTGGTCTTTTCATTTGAATAACATGTCAAACAAATATATATCAGCCACTTTAATCTCTGTAATCCTTCAAAAAAAAAAAAAAAAAACCCACTACTATCTGCTTGTTTCCTTATACATTTACAACACCTTACATAATGTGTTCTCAGGTTCCTTTCATGTAGGGGAATTTCTCCCCCTTTTTATACATGCTGAATTAATTCTTTAAAATATACATATATAAATACACACTTTAACAAACTCTCATCAGAGTATGACATTTCTGAGTCACTCTTTTTTTTTTTTTTATACGCTAATCCACACAAAGCTGCCCCTGGCTTTATCTACTCCTTTTAGCAATGCTCCTGTAGTGTGGGATTCTGGTATTATATGATACTTGTTATACATAACTGCAACTGTGTTATACCTGCCCAGAGGGAATTCATCAACTACAATCCATCTGCTTATTCACAGCTCTCTCATTGATTATTCACGAAGCAGCTGCCTTAGAAAGCAGGTACTGGTCATATTAGTGATGATAACCTGCATGCTTCAAAAACTTAAGTGTTATCATCTCTGCTTTTGCCATCTGTGACCTTGTGAGCAGCTGGGCTCTATGGAAGAGCTTTGGGTTCAGTATGCTTACCTGGGCGCTGCTTTGCTGTAATGCATCAGTAACCTTTTACTCTTCAGTAAGAGTTTCTGTACACACGGAGTATGTTCTGACTGCTTTCACTCAACATGAAAAAAAAATATGCTTCAATTTCTTGGTTAATAAAAAGTTAAAATTCCTTAAACATTCCTTAACTTCTGGATTTACCCCCATGCATTTCCTATATATATGGGTATCCTCATCCCAGCTTTTCCTAGTGTATCATTTCTCCCTCAGATATCTCCATCCCACGTACAGTTTCATGTTACATGTTCTTTCTTCTTACTACAGAACACATTTTCTTCCCTAGAAAAAAACGTCATCAATCCCATTCTGATTTCCTATGCAGTAATCACAGCTATTTTATTAGTGGCAAAATAATGCTAAATAGGCCTTTACACTGCATTTCAATAACAAGATGCTAAATCCCTTTCAAACTATCAGCATGCAAAATGGTTTTAAAGGAAAACACTTTTCATTAAAGAAAAATAATTTTGCTTATATTTCATTTGGCAACCTTTACTTTCTCTTTTATGGGGGAAAAGATGCTCCATGAATGTCCATTTTACATTCTTATCTAGAAATTGATTTTACTAACAGATAAAAGGATGGATATTATTCAGGATGGAGAAAACAGTTACCTTTTTTACCACATATTATTCTTTCACATGTCATCACAGATTACTAGCATTTTCTATTATAGCTGTAATATGTAGCATTTCAGTAATTAAGTTTGGTGTCCTATCACCACAAGAGTATTTTTTTTTTTTTTTTAACTCCGTTTTTTGTCACTTAAACTTCCAGGGAAAAAGTTCTGAAACCTCACCACTAGGGTGTGAATTCCTCTAAGAAGGGAGGGCAAGTGTTTCCTCGACTCCTTTATATTTCAGAGAAAATGTAAGTTGCTCCAAAAGTAGTGCCTCCTATTTATTTCAATGGAGACTGCAACATATATTAAATAGCGTTCTTGTGCTTTTCATAGAGCAAATTCTTAGCTACAAACGCTATTTTTGAACACAGTCACCGCCATCAGCTAGGCATTTTCATGAGAAACAAACAAGAGACACATGCTGCAGTAGTGAAAATCTGCATGCCTTTCCAGAGCTTGGCTTCTCTTTCACATCGCTGTGGCAAATGCTGAAACGCACCACTACTGCCTCACTGTGCTCCCATCCACTGTTTGGCTTCCATGAACATTCAGTTAGCATTGATGAATGTTAATGGGTGCCATTTTTTTCTGCATGGAGGAATTCAGTGATGCATCTTTGCTTCGTATGCACTTCCACATCAGAAGCCATTCTGTCAGACTGCTTCTCTGCTGCTGTCTGTCATACAGCAACAAAATGCAACAGAATATTAGCAGGAAGGTTCAACCTCTGCTGCTGTACCACCACCATCTGCCTCTGATATAGTGGGTGGACTTAATAGAACAGGAGGCATTACTTTCTGAGCAGCCATTGTACGTGGAAGAATATTTGTCATATTTAATTTAACTTAGACTACATTTTGAAATATCAACCAATGTGTGTCAACAGTGTTCATCAAAATAGGATATTTAGCAGTGGTTTGAAATACAAAAGAAGTCTTATTATGAATCCAAAATTTAAAATGATGTATTTCACTAAACTGAATTTGTATATTAAGTACAAGTATACTTCTTTGAAAACTGATCAGCCTCTTTTAATAAGCAGGCAGTTCTGTCAGAAAAATCACACTGATTTTAGATGCAAAAAGTAGTTATGACTTAGGTAAGATCAACTCACAGTGAAAGTTGGCTCTCCTAAGCTGAACTGGTTCACACTAATGGTGTGCTAATAGACCAAAGCTTAGCAGGTGCGTGGTGTTCCTTGACTAAACATGAGCATTTGCAAGCCCACACCCTTGTGATGATCCAAGGGAGAGAGCACTGATGAAGTTTATAATACCTCCCAGGTGAAATAAAGATTATAAAATGAAGTAAGAAATGAGATTAAAAATACTTATTAAAAGAGGGGTTCAGAATGCAGAAGTGCTGGAGAGAATAACAGATTGAACTACATCAGAGCTACATAAGGTTTGAAAAAGAGGGATAAAAAATGTAAATTTAAGTCACAAGAGAAATAAATATGACTGTATAGCATGAAAAATTTGTCTTGATCGACCTGTACAAGCTAGCAGATGCAATACTTCCCAACCAGGGAGAGACGCAGAGCATAGGCCTGAAATTCATTTTTTTCCATAATAAGGTGGGGTTATTATACTGCTGCCTGATGCACTGTCAGAGACACCACTGTTTAATACGTGATTTGTAGACACTGTTACAATGAGACATGGTGAGGATCTTATACATGAGTTGAACAACCTCTTTTACTAGTGAATAAAGTTGCTACAGGTTCTTGACTATTTCTTTAGTATGTGCTGCATACTACAGGTGGTGGAGTTACCATCCCTGGAGGTGTTCAGGAAACGTTTAGATGTTGCTCTAAAGGACATGGTTTACTGGGGAAATATTGGTGATGTGTGAATGGTTGGACTGGATGATCTCAGAGGTACTTTCCGACATTGGTGATTCTATGATTCTATACTCACTATGAGAGAACAATGAATTTTCTTCTGCCTATTCCCATTTTATAAAACTTTCCATTTCCCTATCACCTCCTCTTTATCCATCTCTTTTTAAAAATTGTGCTATTAGAACAACAATAAACAAAATCCTACAGCCTGGAACCAAAATCTATACTTTAAGAAAATAGAAGCTTCTACTCTTATGACATCTGCCCCATTACTGACTTTCTGAGCCTTTCTAAAAAGAGTTCTATATCAAATCAGATAGATTCTTTTTAGTAAATAATCCATCAATAAAGTACACCAATCACCATTGATGACATCAACATAGAGAAGCTAGAAAGACTTCTTTTAATTGGATAGCATGTAAAAACATTATAAGCTGCAGAAATAATTTTTTTTGCAAATAAATTAGGAAAACATATGGGGATTTTAATGTTACTTGTAATAAGCTGTACAATTCTAACACTCCTGAAAAATGCCAGAAAGAGACAAAATACAGAAGTCGTAACTGTACAAGTTTCCTCATTTTGCCCTCCAAATACAGGTCAGTCTTGCTCTGGAGGGACATCATTAGAAATTTTTCTTATTTTTCTTGCCTCTCTTAGTCCTTAAACTCTGTCTTTTGAAACTACCCTGTGTTCCGAAGCACAAAAATGCTAGAGGATGTTCTTGTATTTCTGCTGGCATCTGGGCTGAGGTCATCCCACAACCATCAGTGGGTAAGATAGTTCATCTTATCAAAAAAGTTCATATTTGAGCACAGACTGATGAAAATCTATGTTTTAATTCTCATATCCTGAGTATTGGGAGTATTAGTCTATATCTCAGTAGCCCGGTGAGATAAATTCTATGATTATTATCTACTCTCCAGACATGTAAATCAAACTTCTTAAAATATTAGGATATGTTTTTGTTACTTTCTACATGAACAACAATTACAGCTGTGTAAATAATGTGGGCTGTGTTTGCTTTGAGGTCCTGGTACACAGATATGCCTCTTGGCCAAATCCTAACAGCAAAGTGGGAAGTCATATGGATGTTCCCAATTCCCCCATTTGCACTGATTTTCCATAAAAAGAAACTCAAGTGTCAAAGGAGGTAGCTACACTACATTCCAGTAATGGAAAAACAGGAATATGAGATGCCATCTGGAATGCAGCTGCCTCAGAACATAGCAGTGATCTTTGAGGGTGGGCTACAGGGACAACAACTGACAGATACTTAATTGTTGAGAAAATACCATCAAGGATTCATTTACAAGCTGGTAGCCTTTGCGCTTAAAAGAGAGATGTTTCTTATTATGTGGTTTTCTGTAATGAATTAATACTTTTTCTCAAAGCCAGCCTCATATCCATTTCCTTATGCTTTTTTTGTTTTTCTTCTGAATTACCTTCCTAACATATTCTGTCTGCCTGCTCATCCTGGTTTCTGTTATCACAAACAGAAATCCAGCTTCCTCTAGCAACGAATATTCAAATGCAATGAATTTTTAACCTTTTAAGATTGGATCTCAACCTGCCCTAGGCATTTCTAGATGATGCTGAAACTTACCGACTAAACATCAAACATCACTGCTACATGACATTAAAAAAGTGTGAATCCAAATTCCTCTGCAGAAACAGCGCAATAAATGAATCCACAGACAAGCTGTAACATCTGATTTGGTTATCTGGAGGTTTTGTTCAGTTTTGTTAGGAGATGGTTCTTCATGGTTTAAACTTTGCTGTCTAGAGTCCTAACCCTCCTACTTCCACACACAGAGTAACTCAGGTGAGTCATTCCATTTGTGGCATTAATCTGAATGAGAACCACATAGTTTAGGCATTGAACTTGATCCAGAACGGGATATTACTGTTGATAGGGAAAGATTTTAAAACAAGTTTTTATTGAGAGATAAAAGTTAAATCTTAGAGTCAAACAGCCTCCAGAGTAGTTCACCTGCTGAAGAATCATCACATCAGAAGGATGTAAAGGTAATGAAGAGAAGGACAACAGCAAGAACCTTCATCACAGCAGGTTTAATGTAATAAAACACTGCTAAGGACTTCACAAAGGGAAGGTACTGTTTACAAATCTAATTTCCTTTTGTTAGATTATTCATCTATTTGACCATGGGAAGCCAGTTGATGTAACATTTTTGGATTTCAGAAAAACTTTTTATACTCTCTCACAGTATCTTTCTGGACAAAATTTCTGGAATACAACTGGACAAAAACATAATGCAATGGGTGAGCAACTGGTGGATGGATCAGGCTCAAAGGGTTATAGTAAAGGGGTTGCATCAGGCTAGTGGCCAGTCACTAATGGGTTTTCAGAGGGCTCTATTTTAGAAACAGTTTTCTTAAACTATTTGGAAGCAAGACTTGAAGTTATACTTAGTAAAGTTTGCTGACTACACTAAATTGGAAGGAGTAGTTGCCTCTCTCATTGGTAGACAGGCTTGCAGAGACATCTTGACAAATTAAAAGACTGAGAAATGACAAATCCCATGAATTTTAACAAGAGCAAGCATCAGATTCTGGACCTGGAATAGGACAAAACTGCAGCTGTGGGTTTATGTACGTACCAGGGGGGGATGAGGAACTAGAGAGCAGCCAATGGAAAGGGATCTGGGAGTTCTGGTTGATGGTAATTTGAATGTGAGCCTTGGGTATACCTAGGCAGCCACAAAGGTGCCTGAGACATATCAAGCACAGCATTGTTATCTGGTTGAAGGAATGGATTGTCCAGCTCTGCTCTGGCACAACCTCATCTTGAAAACTGTGAGCAGTTTTGAGCACTGCAATGTAAGAAGGACAAAGAAGGGCTACAAAGATGGTTAAGGGTCTAGAGAGCAAGATGTATGAGGAGCAGTTGAAGTTCCTTAACTCGTGTAACCTAGAAGAGACTGAGGGGAAGCCTCAGGGTAGGGTCAGATAAGGATATTAGGGAAAAGTTCTTCACTGAGAAGGTTGTCAAGGGCTTCCCAGGGCAGTGATCACAGCACCTATCCTACAAGAGCTCAAGAAACAGCTTTAACAGTGATCTCAGACATAGGGATTGAAATTTCGGGTTGTCCTATGGAGTCATGAGTTGGACTTGATGATTCTTGTGGGTTCCATCCAACTCAGGATATCAGTGATTTTTTTAACCTGCTCAACCTCGTCATTAGGATTATGAACACAGAAAGGGAGGAATCCCACTAATAGTACCAAGATTATTTGCAGAATCACAGAATCATAGGGGTTGGAAGGGATCTCTAGAAATCATCAAGTCCAATCACCCATTAAAGAAAGCTCCCTGCAGTAGGTCACACACAAGTGTCTAGATGATTCCTGAAGATCTCCAAAGAAGAACACTCCACATCCTCTTCAGGCAGCCTGTTCCAGTGAGCCATCCTACCATTTCTCAGCACTGCTGACTCAGGATTTCAGAAGCTGGTATATAACAATTATAGAATCATAGAATGGTTTGGGTTGGAAGGGACCCTTAAGATGTCTAGTTTCAACCCCTGTGCTACAGGCAGGGACATCTCCCTCAAGATCAGGTTGCTCAAAGTCCCATCCAGCCTGGTTTTGGATGCTTCCAGGGAGGGAGCCATTCACAATCTCACTGGGTAATCTGTTCCAGCGTCTCACCACCCTCACAGTAAAGAATTTCTTTCTATTAACTAGTCTTAATCTACCCTCTTCCAGCTTAAAAACATTTTCCCTGCTCCTGTCCCTCCCCAGCTTTCCTGTAGACCCCCTTCAAATAGTGGAAAGCTGCTGTATGACCTCCCCAGATCCTTCTCTTCCCCAGGCTGAAAAGCCCCAGCTCTCTCCACCTGTCCTCCTAGGGGAGATGCTCTTGCCCTCTGATCATCTTCGTGGCCCTCCTCTGGACCTGTTCCTACAACTCCACGTTCTTCTTGTTCTGGGGCATGCAGTACTCCAGGTGGGGTCTCACAAGAGCTGAGTAGAGGGGCACAATCACCTCCCTCAACCTGCTGGTCACACTTCTCTTGACACAACCCAGGATATGGCTGGCCTTCAGGGCTGCAAACACATGTTGCCCACTTGTGTTGAATCTCCCATCAATTAACACTCCCAAATCCTTCTCCTCAGGGCTACTCCCAAGCCATTCCTTTTGCATATGCCCAGGGTAGAAAAAGAAGAAAAATTCAGGGCATTGCTATGAATTGCTGCACACTGTAGGACAAAATGTATATCCCCAAAAGATATGGAATTCTCTTTCTGTAGTCATGCAAATGTAAAGAATGTACAAGTTTCCCCTAAGCATTACACCATTTATCTGCTTCCTTGATTCTTCTTTATTGTACCAAGGAACTATTGTTCCAAGACAAATTAACTGAAATGGTTTTTGGGAAAGATGCATGATTTTTCATGGACAAATGATACTTCACAACAGGACAATAAAGAGTTTAAGTAAAGACAACATATCTCATGTTAAAAAAAAAAATCTGTGTTGCATTTTACCACACACACTTCAGATTTAGCTAATGTGATTTAGAAAAATACTCTGTTCTTTTTGGCTGCCTAAAAGTTAGTTGTTAATATTAAAAATAGCAATAATTTTAAATAGACTGAAGTCAATGTTGTTAATTCGTCAATAGAAATTTAGAAATTAAACAAATATATTGCAATGATGCTCTTAAAATCTAAATATAGCTCTTTCTAATTTTTATGACTGTTTATTCATCTGCCTTAAAATATTTAAATCCTAGAATGTAGGCATCTTTTAAATATAAGGCCAAAAGAAAAAATGCTAGGATCATCTCACAATTACGGTACACAGATCACTGAGGTTTTCAGAAAAGGCACTAACTTATGAGACTTCTGATAGTATAATCATACTTAACCTTTACAAAGCTCTGAAACCAGTTGTGTTTCCAAACCAAATGATGTATATCGAACATACTTCTAATCACTGGAAGAGATGAAGACCATGAAATATTTTTTCTAATTATTCCCACAGACTGAACAATGGGTAGTTACTATATTTTATACTTCTATCTTCCATCTTTTTATTTTGACTCACACACTTAACCTGACTTAGTTTTGCTAATTGTGACTTCTATCCTTTTTCACTTTTTCTTAAGCTGCTTTTTAAAATCCTGTTACAAAAATTCACTGATTATACAATAAGCTTTATATAGAAAAAGCTTAAGAGTAGAAAGAGTCAAGATGCCAGTTAACAGAAGTGGGGAAATATGGAGTTGGACCCAGGTTGCTGGCAAGATAAGTTACCCACTTTTCATTTCTGTTATTAGAGTCCATGTGAACTATGCTACACAAATAGAATCTGAGGTTTAATCATATGTGCACAAATCATAACAAGTTTAAGCCACATTGTGTTTACTCAATCTTGAGATTCTTTTAGGATGGTTTCATAGATTCTTATCTACGTTTGAGTGCCTTGAGTTTAGCACTTAGATTCAGGATGGTAAAAACTGTACAACATGCAGATCACAGGACAAGAGATTACTCACAACCATACTCTTAGCAGAATCAGTTCTGAGTTAATTTTAGATTTAACACCAAGAGGTTAATAGTTTTTCCCTTCCCTACCAGCATCTGCTCTTTCTTTCACTGGCTGAATAATTTATCTACAATATTTCATTGGTGGACTTAGAGACTTCCAATCTAGGGGTTAAATTCACTGCTCACTAAGTTCTTAGAACGTATGCTAACCAGATTTACTTTAAAAAGTACCTCTTTATCATCTTATTCCTGTTTCCCACCTCTACCCCGAGGCAGTAAGCTAAAGAAGTTCACTCTGTCTTCAGTAGAGGGTTAATTTTTCATCTATTCATTCATCTACCACAATTCATAACCTACCACAGAAACGTTAGGTAGCTGCATTGTGATGCCTCCCTGTCAGGGAACAGCTTCCTAATGACAGAGCTAACACTAATTTAGGAGAAGGAACTTTTCTCCAGTACATTGATCCCAGTGCCATCAGGAAATAGAAAATGCGATCAACTACACAGTGCGTTGTGTCACAAAAGAACAGAGTTTGATCCACTCACTTTGATTTTTTTTTTCCCCAATGATATCTAGTCACACAAGTAAAAATTTCCAGGCCAGTCTGACTAATAAGGAAGTGATGGTACATTTGTTCCCTCTACGCAGAATTTCCATGAAAAGGAAAATTAACCTCAAAACACAGAAGGAAGCTGATGGAAGTGTAGTCTCAGCTTGGATCTTACTTTTTTTTTTTTTTTATACAGTGCCATGATATTGTCACCCCGGCTGTCACATGAACTATTTGCTTTTTAAATACAACCATTACAGGTGTCCTCTGTGCTCCAGCAGTGCAAGCTCAACACTTTTAATATTTATAACAGGAAAAACAGATGAGCCTAGCTATCTTTTTACTTTCACTTCAGCACGCCTGACTGTGCTGTGAAAGACTGCTTCAAAATGATCTGAAAGGCAAGCCATGGGACAAAAGCTAATAAGGGAAAAAGAATAAAACCTTTTCCAAAACACAGCCCACCTTAAACACTGATATTTCTGACGCATGCAGAAATACAAGAAACATCACCCACAGATACACGGCATGACTTTAAAAAGCAATACATGTTTTTCTTAAAGGATGTTTTAAACTAAATTTATTGTATTTTTTTAATCAAAGAAAATAAGGTAGTGAATCAGTGATGAGAAAACAGTTTTGTTTTTTGTTTTTTTTAAGTGCTGGGCATTTTTCTGAAACTGACAACACTGATGGCATCACCTGAAGAGAGATTGTTTATACTACAGGAGTTCATTAGAGTTTCTCTGTAATTCAAAGTTTATTTGTCTGCAAGCACCAATTTAGAAAGTATCTGTGAAATACATTGACAAGAATGGATTTCCAGAAGCAGAAGTGCTTTACTCTCACAGCAAAGTGACAATTTACTGGATCAGGTTTCATAGGAAAGAAACCTTTCAAACAGCTCTTGGACACAAACTTTTCTAATCTTCTCTTTCTCTCGTTCACCCATATTTCCTTGTTGCCTATTGCTTTTTTCTTCATTCTTTCCTAGAAATTGGTAGTAGATTTGATATTACAAAAAGATTTGTAGATCTAGCCCCATGTTTAGCTTCCAGATAATTAGTTAAACATCTTCATTGTCTCAGACAAGTGGCATATTTTACTTAACTTTAATACAGGGGGCTTGAAATCTCTTGCAGAAAATAAGTAGATACGTGCTCAGCCACCTCAGGTTCTAGAAGCAGTCTTACTAGGGAAGACTGGAAATCCTTCCAAGTTAACTTTTCCTGTTGATGTACCTACAGCAGCTCAGATGCACATGATGAGAGAGTATTTTTCCGTGAATTTCAAACTCCATAGAGAGTACTTACCCATGAACTTCATGGGGAGAGTATTTCTCCATATGAAGTTTGTGATTACAGTCACTAAAGATGCAATTGCCTCTGTCTGGAACATCTACTTATATTACCTTTATCTCCAGTGAAAAAGAAAAATATTCTGTAGGCATTTTAGGTAGATTGAAGGGATGGCAATACTCTTTACTGTCACTAAACTCCTTATTTTTCTGTTTTTCTTTCCCTCCTATTGTCACATATAATCCTAGATATACTTTTTCCCTGATACCTAATGAATACTCTCATTTAATTCTCAGAATTTGTGTCTGAAACATATTTCCTAGTGCTTAGATATCTATGCTATCAAGCATTATGGTTTATGAATGTTTTAAGTTATTATCAGCCATTTATTCATTGCTTTCATTATATGGTTGCAACGCAATGGCAAAGTGCAACAACAACAGCACAGCAGCAAGACCTCATGGTGCAGCAAGCAAGAATTTGTTCAAACCAAACAGCAACGAGCACAAAAATAAGGGAAAGAAACTGCTTACCTTCAGAAAACCTCAGATATACAGGAATCACCAAGAAGAAATATCCTCACCTCCACTGCTAACACTTAAATGAGGCCTGGGAAGGGGTTGATCCTGGCTCCACCCCTTTCAGTAACTCAGGTGCATTGCATGCACCTGAGCTCCCCTGGGCCAGCATTGCCTTCCTACCAGGTTCTCAAATCACTATTTCAAGCCCTGACATAGCATTACCACTACAATGGTCTATCCTCAGTTCACTTGCATAACAGCCACTGTGTTAGTGCAGATAGAATTAATTAGCTACTGAGGCAGAGCTATGAAACTCAAAGAGCTTCAGCAAAAGGCTGCTATCCACACCTAATAAAAGCATTAAATAAAATCAATGTACTAAGTCCAAGTGTAACAAAATAGCAAGGGAAAAAAAAGTTCTAACGCTGCTTTTTGAAGACATCACTTCTGATTCTACCGTTTTGAAGGAAAAAAAATACTTCATATATTCAGGAAGACAAAAACCAGGGAAATAAAACTCATCTCACGTTCTGAAATCTGAGTTCTTCACAGAAAATACAGGAATCCTGTAACTGCTTTACAGAATGGAAGATGCGCTACCATCCAAGCCACTCTCCTCAGAAAGTAACTATATGATGCAGTTTGTTTCGTACTTTCTCTCTTCTTTCTTTTCCCCCTTTCATTTTCCCAGATCCTTTAAATCAGCACTTTGTCTCTAGCTTCAAACATTTAAATGAGGAAATGTTGGCTTGAATTATGAGACTGTCTTAAACAATCTGAACCAATGCCATCTGAAACACTGATGTTTTCCAGGTATAGTTTAAAGAGCTTTTAAAGTTGTCAAATATATAAATTTAGGAATTCCCTATCATACACCAATATACTTATGAATTTACTCATAACATTTGTATTGTGTATACAAAGATGCTTTAAACAAAAAGTATACAATGAATATTATTTTACTAAGAAAAATCATTTTCTCTAGCTTTACTAGGATTTAAAAATAAAACAAGTTTAAATCTTTGTGCACTTAAAAATATCTTCACCTACCTACTACACAAGAATAATACCTTTTATTTAATTTTAAAATATTCAAATTATTTGCCAAAAAAAAGTTCAGCCTTTACTGTCCATATAATCCTCATAATCTTCCAGGCAATTAACCAATTAATCAATTTCAGGTCTCAGAACTTATATGAGGTAACAGAAAGGATATTTTGCTAATTTTCTCAAACAAATCAATGGAGACCATGAAAAACAGCTTCAGCAGTTCATTCATACCAAGACAAGTTTCCTACATCCAAACCCACTAGCGAGCATCCCTGTTGCTACTGCTGGCCAGAAACAGCAGATGTTTCCTTCAGGGTGGGCAGTCTCTCACAGCTCAGCCTACCCAGCAGCAGAACATTCCTCCTGAAGTAGTTCATCTTACAAAACACTTCTAATTCGGGATTGTATCTACCATTAAACTGCAGCCTCCTTTCTGCTGAAGTTTTTCAGACTGTGAGAGCCTATGTATGCTTCTTCACAAAAATGTAAGCTTAAAACACTAGTCACAACAGTCTAGAACAATATCCCACAGTGGATGAAACTCCAGGGGTAAAATTCACACCTTGACTTCAAAAAAGACAGATTTAATAAAGTTTAACTTTTTTCTAGTTCCTCCCCCCACTCCGGTTTTTTCACAACATGGCATCCTGTGTCACAAGAAAACAGTATTATTCCAACCACTGCAGAACTCTCCTGTAGTTTAGAACCTATCTAGAGATTATTAGATTAAAGGGCTTTCTAAATCATTACTGAACATCTATAAAATGTTCTTCCTTTCCTTTTCTTTCTTTTTTTTCAATATCCCATTTTCATGTTGTTATAATGAGGCACTTCAAAGTCAGTATACAATTCTGAGACTAATGATTTATTCTAACCTGTATAATAAGAGGAGATGGGAAAAAGAATGCAATGTGACTATAATGACAGCTTTGATAGATTAGGAACAGAATATGAAAAATCTTTTTATCTACATAGGTCACTCTGATGTACTATTTTTAATAGGGAAAAATAAATCTACTTCCACAGCTTTTGTACAAAATCCTACATTAGTACAGATCCTACCAGGTTCCAAAACAGACAAAGATTAGGATCGTAGTATAATTCAGTTTAGAAAGAATCTCAGGAGGCCTCTAATCCAACTTCTTGCTCCAAGCAAGGTCAGCTGTGAGATCAGACCAAGTTGCTCAGGTCTTTACTCATTCTGTTGTTGAAAACTTCTAAGGTTGGAGATTGCATGAATTCCCTGGGCAAAGTGCACTATTACTTGATGGTACTCATGGTGAAAAACTTTTTTCGTGTATGAAGCTCTCTTGTTTAACTTATGCCTATTGTTTATTTTCCTCCCACCACAAATAACAACCTGCCTTCCTTTCCACTATAAATCCCTCCTAGATACTGAGGAACTGCTAGGTCCTGTTAAAGTTGTTACTTCCTCCAGCTGAACAAACCCTCCTTCCTCATCGTCTCCTCATAGGGCATGTGCTTCAATCCACAGCTATCTTTGTGACCCTCTAGTCAACATGGCCTAGTTTATCACGTATGTCTTGTTTTGGGAGGCCAAAAATAGCATACATTGTCTACATGGAGTTTAATGAGTGCTGAGAAGAGAGAAGATATAGTCTCTTTTCTCAATCTACTGCTATGATCCTGTTAATTTATCTCAGGAAGCTGTTGGCCTTCCTTGCTGCTCACATTCAGGTTACTATAAACCACAAACTCAAGGGCCTTCTCAGGTAAACTGACCTGCAGCCCATATGGTTGCAAAGATTTCTTCCTTGTCATATGCACAACATTGCACTTGTTGAATTTCATAATATTCCTGTTGGCCCCATTCATCCAGCCCACCAAAGTCTCTCTGGATGACAGCCCTACACTCCAGTTTGTTGTCACTTGAATACTTTCTGAGCATTCTCCACTGATTCCATCACACCAGTGATAAAATTGTTGAATGAGACCGGCCCCAACACAATCCCTTGTTACTAGTACTCCATCCACTTGTCACATATGTTTAAGTAGAGTACAACTGATTAATTCTATAAGCGCAATAATTTGAACACTTTTTTGTTCATTTGTTGTCCAGTTTGCCAAACCATAACATCTTAATTTGAATGCAAGAATATTCAGGATGATATCATCTAAACCTTTCAGAAGACAAGGTAAATGATACCTACTACTCTCAGCTCATCCACCAATCTAAACTCTTTGATTATAGAAGGTGATGAAATTTGTTAAACATCCTTTAGCATTTGTAAATACATGTTCTTTTTTCTATGTGCCCAAAAATGTCGTTCCATGAAGACTCTGAGTTTCCCAAAGACTAGAAGGATTTCTACATGCTTAGATCTGCATGCAGGGTGACATATGATATCTCTAAATATCAAAGCATTGCTTTCTGACGTATTTCTTTATCATACAATGTTAACATCCTTGTTAAAGAAGGAGTGCCTTTTATAAATAGTTTATATGGATATTTGATAGATATTTTACATAAGTTTACATAAGTCTTGGTGGATTCTTCTTTGCCTTTTCATTTCCTTTCATTCCTATAGCATTTCATTAGCAAATGCACAAATATTGTACTGAAGTTAGAGCAAAAATAAAAAAAACAGGTCTATGGATATTCACATTTAATTATGGCTACATGTAATTAAGTGTGGCAATCTGGTGATAAAACCTTTAAGTAATGACTCATTAAGAGAAAAAAATGGAGCATGTGTTTAATCAGTTTGCAGCCTTCCACAGAAGCTGGCATTGCTCAGGTGCTAATGAGACATCTGTTGCTTAGGACACCAGAGAAAGCGCACAATTCATTTATGATTTAAAAAAATAGCAGTATGATATGAAAGACAGAAATATTGACTAAGAATTCTAGCCTTATTCTTAAACTTTGATAAGTTTATTTAACAAACCATGTATTTTCTTCTCACAACTGTAGTTTGGTTTAGTGGCAGGCAAGCCAATCCTAGTTTTACCGATTAACATGAGTAACAGTGCTAACCTGCTCAACAATACTGACAGCTAAGGATCCTCTAGCTCTGTTAACGAAAATCTAGCTGTCTTTTGAGTACTCTTAGGTTGATTAGTTCTACAGAATAGATCAGAAAACCTTGAATAAGATAAGGGGAAACATGTTCTTATCTGCCAGTTGTGACAATGACCCCTATTAATGAGGAATATTTAAGGAAGTTCAGAGAAGTTTGTTTTGGTTTTAGACATCCAACTGGAAAATAACAGGCAAAAGACAAGAAAATAAAACAAACTAAAAACAAACTGAAATTCCCTGGTTCCTCGGGAACCAGGGAATTTCCTCATCTCAAGTGGAGATTTCATGCATTTTTGACAGGTCAAGTTTAATCTAAACTCTCCGATAGAAAATACTGGAAAAATTCCTATTAAAATGAAAGGGACTGTAACTTTCTACAGGGTTTCCAAACAACCCTGATAATGGATTGATATGCTTCTTTCAAGATTTTATGGGGAACAAGCAATTTAGTACAACACTAGATCTCAGAGTTGCCTCATACCTCCTAATGTCCCTATCTTTGTGGTCCTAAGGAAAGCCTACAAGGAGAAGGCAAAGAATATGCAAGATTTTGAGAGCAATTGGAAGAAAATAATAAATAAAATTAAAAAAAAAGGAACCTTGGACTTGCAGAGAATTACCTGCTTTTTAGTGTGATAACTGTTTTTTCAGTTCAGTCTTCCCATATGCAACATTCATATTGTCTGACTTATCTTGCCTTAAAACATATTCTTCACTTTTAAATGTAACTAATTTAGACCTTTCTAAAGGAGGAAAACCTCCACAAAATGAGCCAGAAGTCCTCCTGGATGCAGGACTACCTGTAGGTAGGGATGGTAGGCTTAGGTAAGACTGAATCAATTTCTCCAAATATTCCTTGTTGTGTATTGTGTATTGCAAATTACATAGTACTGAAATGGAGAGTACTTTTTTTTTCTGTGGCTTCAGGTTGAAATTTTTTTTCTACTTTATGTTTTATTAATGGGTTATAAATGAAAAACATTGTTTAGCAATGTCATTCTAATCTGATTAAGTTATAATTCTTCCAGAATTCTGCTTCGCAACTCTTAAGTACTTAATCAATGAGTGTTTTGTCTACTTTATACTGGAACTGTAGGGTGAAAATTTGATTTGTAATTTAAAATGGCATCTGAATGAGTATCCTTTCTCTGAACTGTGAAAGACAATCATCTTTCTTAATGATCATTACACCAAGAAATGGTAACATGCCATCCTTACATATCTCCCTAGTGAGCTTTTTAGATTTATTCCTGTCCTTCTTTAGCAGTACTAATGTATAATTTACATATTTATACAAAACTGTTGGTATACATTTTACTAATTTTAAAGCTTTTCTTGCATATCTTCCATAATGATGTCTATTAATTTTAAGTATGAATTGCTCTCTTTTATTTATAAACTGAAGAGGCTGATCATTCACTACTTCTGTGAAGTTTCAGAGTCTGCTAATGGAAGTCTATTTTGAGGCTTATGTAAAGAGACAGTTAATGTCATAACTTCACATGATATTTATATTTAAGGTGATTAGTTTATTTTTAAAAGCTGTTGCCGCTTTACAACAGTGTGAAACATTTAGGAGGAAACATTTAGGATTTATAAAGGATTGTTTTCATTCTCACTGTTGTCACTCTCCTTGTTGTCCACCAGGGCAATTGGGTTCTTCTCTGTACAACAAGATGACTTCCAGAGGTTCCTTCCAACCTCAGACATTCTGTGATTCTGTTAAGTGTGGTGGCTATTTGGTTTTGTCATTCTCATCTTCTTTGGGTTTCTTTAAGGTGGAAGAGAGAAATAAGAAACATAATTAAGAGTATTCAGAATGTCCCTACTGTAGAAAAAGCATAAAATGAAAGTCACAAGTGCACTTACAAACCAGAACTCTAAAGCTAAGAGATATTGAGCACCAGCTGAGGTTAGTTTCCATTTCACTTCCGCTGCTTTTGTAATATGGGGGCTGCTCCAAATGTAATACCTTCTATTTTATTATGTTGGCCCACAACATCAGAAGCATTATTCCTGTTGATTGCCACTGCCTAGCAAAAACTCAAGAGAAATTTTCCGTAGATATGCAGGGAGTGACTTGTTGACACTGATACATGAATGTCACCATAGCAGAAGGTTTTGAATTTCTTCTGCTTGTTAATGCTCTGCATCCATTTCAAGTTGTACGAAAAAGACTATCACCAGAATTTCTGCCCTCTCTTCTGAAGAAACAAAATACTGGTTTGCCATTTTACAAGCTAATTTATTCTGATGAATGGAAGCATAGGAAAATCAAGCAAACCAAGCACCAGAGAGAATGCACTTTCTTTTAGAACATGTAGAAATACCAGCTGTTCCTCAGTGTCAGGATTTATCTGGAAAGGGATCACATTCTCTTAAAAGGTAGGAGCAATCTTGATCATGATTTGCAAGCAAAATCAGGATCACAGAGCACATTTTGGTAATCAAGCATACATGGAAAACAGCATTACTGTAACCAGATACTATAGGCAAGGCAGAGAAAGGGAAGAATGCAGAATGTATTGTGCGGCAAAGAGGCTTACGTATGAGTAGTTGCAAAAGGCTGTTGAATAAATATTGCCATATGGTTGTTTTTTTTTTCAGCTAGTAGGCAGGAAACATTCATTAAGTTTATTCAGAAGAAGCTCTAAGCAGTGTGGACACAGCCCAGGTGCTCCAGGTTTCAAGCTTAGAATCACAGAACAGCTTGGGTTGGAAGAGACCTTAAAGATCATCCACTTCCAGCCTCCCATCTAGTACCAACCCCCAGTTTCATTCTGTAGATCAGAGATACTAGGAGAAAAATAGCTATCCTTAAATTATAAGGATGAAAAAAAGATTTTATAAAAATTCAAAAGAAAATGTTGATATGATTTCTGCAGTCAGATGTACCATTCCCTTTTTTAAAAAAATTATATTTGAAGAAAAAATGATGTAGAGAAAATAGAAAAGTATTCGATGTATGTGTAGTTATAAACCTCTTAAACAGAAAAGGATCTGACCACCAAGACATCAAAGTTCAAAAAAAATATGACTGGATGTTTAAGTATTTGGAAATCATCTGAATATTTGTCCACAAGATAACTAAGCAAATTAGTCGTTCACTCTGTTTTCCTTTTGGTAATATATTCCTCTGAGGAATATATCCTCAGACATATCTGTATGTGTATGTGTGTGTGTTTGTATCAACTGATTTTTACAAGACACAGTGAATAAAAATATCCAAGAATTTGATACAAAGAGAAAGGTTGTGGTGGACAGGGAAAAAACATGGGGGGAGGGAAAGAAATCCATCATCAAAAATTGATTCATATTTCTGTCCTGTTTTCAGGTTTAAAATTTAAATAAATAAATAAATAAAATGCAATATGTTTCTATTGTTCTTAGGTGCTGTTGAAATTCAAATAATGAAGCTTGATTTTGCTGATTGAAAGAACGTAATAAAATAAAAGGAGCTATAATATTTAATATTAACAAGCAGACAAATAACTTTATCCTTTGTCTTAGATATGGTGTGTAAATTATAGAAAATTATATCCAGTGAAAGTCAGGAGACTTTGTGTGGTTGTTTTGGTTTTTTTTTTTGAGAGAGAGAAGAAAACAGCAACTAGAAACCAAACATTATTCACAGAGTCTTATCAGTTTTGACAGTTCTTTCATCATGAAAGTGACTCAAATCCAGAATGGAATTACTGTCCAGCTTCACAGAGAAAAGCCTTCTCTTCCTCAGTACTCTGGAAGAATCAAGGGACATTGAGGACATCAGCGTGGAAAATCAGATCAGACTTGCTATTCTGAATTTGTCAAAATATTTTTCCCTAATTCAGACCACAAGCTTGGTCTTCAGATGGACTCATTTTCATCTCAACACAGGAAACTTTCAAAAATCAAATGTTTTAGCAAGACAAGAAAGTCCTGAGCATTGAAAGATTTTGTGGATCTAATTAAATATCAGATACCATCCCAAAGTAAAACTGGTGAGATCCCAAAAGATAAAAGGTGGGAATAGGCAAAGTATCAGTAACAGAACCACAGATTTGTAAGGATTGGAAAGGACCTCAGGAGACCATCAAGTCCAACTCTCCTGCTAAAGTAGGTTCCCTATAGGAGGTCACAAAGGTAGTCAGCCGGGTGGGTCTTGAATATTTCCGGAGAAGGAGACTTCACAACTACTCTGGGCAGCCTTTTCCAGTTCTCCATCACTCTGACAGTGAAAAAATTCTTCATTGTATTTGTATGGAACTTTCTGCATTCCAGATTGTCCCTGAAATTTCTGTAACAGATCATCCATCTGGTAGTTTCAGTTAAAAACTCCTAGTTTCTGACTGAGAGTTTCTGCTTTTCTTACAGAACATATTCAAATGCTTTGATCAAAACTTTTGTTTTAATATTTTGATTTCTGGTAGTTTTCTAAACAAGAGACAGTTCCTTTATATATGTGAAGTTTTATTTTCGAAATGTGTTGGCAGAAGAGTTTCAAAGAAATCATAACAGGAATAAATGAATTCTTTTTATCTGGAAAGATTTCTCTTAGTTTTTAAGCTCTGTTAAAACTAAAGAACATTTTGATATTTTTTTTTTAAACTATCTCTTCATATCAGCATTTTATTTTCAATACAGTAAAATTAACAGAACATTCAGTATGTCATTCAACAAATTCTACAATTTAGAAAGTTATAATTTTAAAACTACACAAAAAGATATAAAAAGCAGCAGGAGATAATTATTTTTTATTCTGTCTTGGCTGTTAAAAATCTAAAGTTCACAGACCAAACAATGACACTTCCCAGGACTTCTCTCAAAAACAAAGTATTATGCATGACTATGAGCATTATTACTTCTGTTTCCTGTTGAATAAAAAATGTAGGATAAAGGAAAAGAGGTTTGAGTAAATAGATATATTTCAAGAAGTTGTTTGTTGTGAGGAGACCAGTAAAAACACAGCAAAGAAGAGTCAATATCCTGAGGAAATGTGGTTCTTCGCCCAAAGAAATCTGTAATAAGTTAAATAAGAACCTCAAGTGTCTGAATTATACTTCCAGTTCATTAAAATAACTCCATTATCTTTCACAGCCCTAATTTGTTGACTGCTACACTTTTTAACCTGTTTTTCATTTTTAGCTATGTTTCAATACATTGTACTCAGCTATATCACATTTACCAGTCTAGAAAATTGTTTTCTATTTCTGATATTTATATCTGTCTACTATCTCCAAATATGGCTCAGCCTCTGCTCTACTTTCTCAACAAGATTCACACGATGTCATGGTTTTAAGATTTTTGTTATCGGTATTTCACATCATAACATTATGTAGTGCACTGGGAGCTAAAGAGTTAACGCGCCAGTTCCATGGATTGTCAATAGTTCCAGGTATACCTTTCTCAGAAGAGAGCTATGAACCCCAGAAGACTTCACTGTTGCATTTCCATTTTCCATTCAGAAGGAAAGATAAAACGGCCCTGGAGTCAGGAGACTGCCCTTTATTTTACTGCTCGTCTCTGCGGTGTATGCTCCCACCTCACCTTCAGCATCGTAAGGCCATTAGTTTTGGACACTCTCTCATTTTATTTGATTTATTAGCTTCAATTCCAATTACACTGTATTATATCATGTTCTCTCACATTCCGCTATCATATTTAATTTATTTTATAAATTTTATTGTTTTGTTATTTTATTATTATATTATTAATTTTATTATTTTATTTAATTTATACATTCGTTTTCTCCCTGGCTCGTTGCCACTGTTTTGTTTTTAGGCCCTTCTCCCTACCTTTTCTCTTGGAGCATGGGTCCGACCACCCCGTTTAGTCATAGAACCAGGCCAAAACAGGCCAGAACCATGACACATGCAAAAGATACATTTGCGTAACAAACTGAATTGCATAAAGTGACTTAAAGGTGGCCTATTTAATTTAGATTTTCCCCACACAAATAGTAACCTATAGTCTTGTACAAACCCCTCATTTAAAATAACCCTTTCCACTTATTTTCTTATGTGTATGTATCAGTTCAATTGCACACTAATTTTTTTCCGCCTTTTCCTTCATTTTGTTTTCTATAAGTACTGTAATGTTTGAGTCTGTGAAACCTACAGGAACAGAAGAATTAAATTTCTCCCCTTTGTGTTTATTATCCTCATGAAGTTGTCAGCCTGCTGACAGTTTGACAGCATACCTAGAACACCAATGCCATCATTTGTCACTGACTAATAAGATAACTTCACAAGCTCATAGAGTTGAACTACCTGGAGCTATTATAGCCTGGTAAGCCTTTTTGAGATGTTTCTACTTCTACAGCTGTTATGCTTTTGCTACTAATGTAAAACTGAATTCTTAGCATTTGGACTATTCCTTGAAAATTCTTTGGCCTTGTATTTGAAACCAAAAATCAATGTCAATATAGACGAATTGTTCTCAAGTCCTGTAAGTAAGGTATTTCCAGTAGTTTTATCTAGTGCAAAACAAACAGAAGGACATTCACATGATCCACTCACAGCTGATAATTTTCTGATGACAGATATAACCTCTTCAGATAACAGGACAGTAAATAATATGATGTTTGTATAACTACTATCCAGGCAGAAATTGCTCATTCTAACTCCTATATAGCTCAGAAGGATCTAACCTGGAAATTTACTGATTTCATGGTGTCTTGAGATCCACTGGAAACACAAGTTCTCTGCACTGCAATCAGGCCTCCTAAAAACAAAGACAAACTGGGTCAAATAAATACCTGTAATGATTACTCCAGAAGATACATCTCCTTCTGAATAGTACAATAGAGGTGGGAATCATTTAACAACTTTATTCAACCACTACTTTTTCTGTTCACGGAGAAAAAAAAGGAACATTTTAGGAATTCTGAATTCTCCTCCTTTTCCTGCATAGTAGCACATTCTTTTTCAGCTACAGCCAAATTTAACTGATCACCGATGAACATTCTGGTTTGTGCTTTTTTTTCTGTCAGGAAATAGTATAGTCCAAGGAAACGTTCTCTTTTTCTATGGGTGTTCATGCTACAGAGTGCTAGATGATGGAGGAGACTCATGAAGCAGCTAGGTTCCAGGATATGATACAACTATCTGCAACTTCCTTTTCCTGAAGTCTAAAATTCTTCAAATTGCTATCTCTGAGTTCTTGAAATATCTATCCATTGCACTCCTGTCAAGACTTGAGACTACAAAATCATGGATGGAAAGTTGTAAAGCAAGGAGAAGTTACATGCATCTGACCGTCAACATATTGTTTTGTAAGATGCCATACATTTGCAAATGAAATTTGTACAGTTCTTGTCCTGCAATACATCACAGCTGCATTCATTGAGTTGAATTCAGCATCTCAATTCCTGAACACTTGCTTCATGTGAGCAATTGGTTATTTGAAAATCAGGCTCATTCATTTTTTCCCTTCATAAATCATCTTTCTTAAGGCTAATTATAGCAGTATATGCCCTAGCCAATATTATGGTTTTGGGTGAATGGAGGAGATGGGAAGGGAAGAAAAGAAAATCAGTTTCAGTACAATCTCTAAAAGAAAGAGATTACATTTGAGAAGCAACATGGGGAAACTGTGAACACAATCAGAGGTAGGCACAAGTTCCCGGAGAAGAGCATGAGCTTCTCTCCACCATATGCACGCTTCACCTGAACCATTCACAGCCACATCACAAGGAAACCAGCACTGCCTTTCCACTGGCTGCTGTATCTCCAGCTACTGTTCCCTGCCACCTGCTCTTATCCCAGTCAAACAATGCAAAGGGAATACAAAGGCTGCTTCCAGGAATGAGTGGTCAGGCATTGGAATGGAAAGCCCAGGGAGATGGTGGAGTCACCATCTTTGAGGTATTCAAGAAACATTTAGATGTTGCGCTAAGGAATGTGGTTTAACAGGGAAATATTGGCAGTAGGTGGATAGCTGTATTGGAGTTCTTTTCCAGCTTTGGTGATTCTATGATTACATGAGTAAGTGAATTTTAAAAGAGTATTATGTTATGAATAGATCTAGTTCTTCTCTCAGACATTAAATCAACATAATTTTGTTCTTCAAAACGGAATCCTGGGTGTGGATATCCTGCTACTCAGCAGACTCTAGAGGGAGCTCTCTTGATTAGTACTGATTTGTCTAATGTCTCTATGACAAAGAAGAATTGAAAGTTCCAGATCCAGATAACTTTCAGATTCAACCACAACTTCATAGCTCCATTCATTTAGTCCAAATTTCCACCAAGAAGTAGATGTGTGAGGACACATTCTGCAGTCCTGGGTACTCAGTTAAGAACCACAGCCTTCCTGATGCTGTGTGCTTTGGATGGAAACCCAGCTTCTTTGTCAGGAAGGTACAATGAAGAAGTACAGTGAACTTTGTTATCCCTCCCATCAGGAAACCAAGACTCGGGGTGTTACACTTAGCTTAACTCCTTCTTATCAAGGCAGCCATAGACAAATTTTAGGCTTATGAGCTAATATAACACAGATAACTTTAAACATTAATATGCAGATTCATTTATTTATTAATGTCTCAGGCCGATTAGTATCTAAAATAAATGGCTACTTGCATAATATTTATGATCAAATACTTATTATGAATCCTTAAATATTATTTCTGTTATTTCACTAGCATTGAGATTGCTACAATCAGGCTGTTTGGTATGCACTTATTTTGGAATTGTTTATCGCACATATTTTTGCTAAGAGACATTAGTTTGTTGTAAATAGTACAGTGCTCAATAATATAAAATGTTATAATATTGTTGATGGATATTCTTGAAATATCTGTGATTAAAAGTAGAGTTTAAGTTTTTTTGTTTTGTTTTATTTTGTTTTAAATACTATCCAGTAAATTCCAGAAGAAATATACAAAATTTTTAAGCAGCTGCCTTAATCTCAAGATATAAACTTTTATAAGAAATTAACTATCAACTTGAGATTGGTAAATATAAAATAAATTATTATTATTATTTTTAAAGGTGTATGAAGAGTCCAGAAATGCTGTGATATTTGTGCAAAGGAGAATATCCTGGCATTTTGGACAAAAGACAAAATAAGTCATTATAACTAGTTGAGAGTTTTGCCTTTGATACGTCATGTTTATAAACATGGAGACTGCTTATATTGCAAGATGGAGACAGAGGGATCAAGGCTTTTCAGAAACCGATCATTATCTCCGGGTTTTTTCCCCTTTCCTGTTCTGTTTTCTTAACTTGTGTGTTATTAGCATTTCCTTTCTTAGTTTGTTGTTTTCTTATTCTGGGTCAAAGGCTGTTTGATACTAATTAAAATTTATTTGGAATTGTCATTAAAATGTTTGTTCCCTTTTACTTTCCCTAGGCATATTTCAAGTCTGAGACTAAAGATGAACATGGCTGTGCCTAGTGTACAAGGCAGACCTAATGTTAAAAAGATAAAGGAAGGATCCAAGAACTGTAGACTTCATATGCATAATACACGTTAAGGCATGTACTATACTCACCTGCATATTGATAGTTATAGCATCTACTCTGGAAAAATACACATGTTCTGCAAATGAAATTCATATTCAAAGCTGGAGACAGAAGCCATTATTGTTATTATTGTATTGATAGTTGCCATTATTAACTGCAGGCATTGTATCATGCAAATTCTAATCAAATTAACTTCTATCAGCTGTTTAAACCAATTACATAAAATATCATTCACATGGACTTGAAAAGCAGAGCTAAAAAGTCAGCATGTGCTCTCATGAAGAGGGGTTACAGAATTCAATGACTGTTTTAATGGAAGAAAATTTCTTCACACCATAATTTACTATAGTTTCAGTACCCTGTCATGGTATTGACTGTTGCCTAGATCTATGCCTTAAGAAGATTACAAGTATTTTGTAACCCTCAGGACAGCTCATTCTGCAGCAAGGATCAAATCTGTGAAGTATATTTCTACGCAACTTTCTGAGAAGGGTGGTATAGTATAAGAAGCTAACAATGAGGCTGAAATCACCACCTACAATCTAGGACCCTTGTGGTGTTGCTACATATGCATATTATTAGAATGAATATCCCACTAATAAAAAGTTAGAGCTATTGAAGGTGGTAAACAAACAATATTTAAATTTTTCTTTCACTGCTTTGATTTTAGGTATTGGTTCTACTTTTGGCCAATAGGTCTGAGCAAAACATTGCTTTCTCATCCATCATTTGATAATATATTGCCTTTTATGTAATTTTGTCCACTTTCTGTAGTGTTTCACTGAAGAAAAAAAAAATACATATTATTTTATCCAAAGTCCTTTTTTCATAATAAAAAGATATGCCTTACATTAAGTAGAAAATCCTAGGAAACGCATTCTGTGATTGATACACACGACTGTCAGCATCCTGATACACAGAATATGTTCTACAGACAGGAGCCATATAATACTGGCTGTGTAAACCTTTTGAGTTTTGTACTTGTACTGACTGATTTTGCATCTTGTTACTATATACAGTATGCTCTGGCAAATTGCACAAACAATATAACTTGTAGTCCCAGAGAAATTGCTCAAGCAGGCTCACAAACGGTGTCAGACACCAAGAACAAATACCATTATCCAGCATTCTGGCCCCAAATGGCACTCATAGATCTTGAAGTGGCAGGTTTTTGCAATATAAGTTAAGAATCACATGACAGGGGAAAGCTAAACATCAGGAGCATAAAACACTAATTGCTGACTTTGTGCATTTGTAAATGAATCACAGCTAGCAATTCTTCTGCTAAAAATCCCTGTGGCTTGTGCTGACAAGTTTGGCAAATTCTTTTTGCAATTATGTGCAGTAACCTCACATATATTTCATCTATGTTAAAGGTACTTTAATGTAGGAAATAGATGCTTCCAAATATAATATTTATTGTTCATATTGTTAATACCTACCACCCTGGAGGGAGGATATTTCTTTTCCAAACATTGAGCTGGGTTGAAAGGACTTACCACTTCATCTCTGCCAACAGTTGATTGGTGTGCTTTTTTGGTTGTTTTTGTTTTGTTTTAAATGGGTTTAAGGAAATGGGCTATGAGCTCCCTACTCTAAGCAAAAAAAGTAACCCTTATATCTGTCATGGTTTTATGATTTTTGGTTATCAGTATTCCACATCATAACATCATGTAGTGCACTGGGAGTTAAAATGGTAAAATGTTCTGGGTACTTATCCCTGAAGAAAAGAAGAACTACATTCCCCAGAAGACTGTTCGCTGTGCTGTTATCATTCTGCTCAGGAGGAACAGATAAAAGGCCTTGGTAAGTCATCTGACCGGGCTCTTCTTCGTCAGACTCTCTCCCTGCTGCTCAACCGAACTGCGCATCTCACCTCAGCATTATGGTGAGGCCTACCAGCTTTCAGACAATTTGATTTATTAGCTTCAATTCTAATTATATTGTATTATAGTGTGTTATCTTGCATTCCGATACCATATTTAGTAAATTAGTTTGTTCCTCCTCAGATCGTTTCCACTGTTTTAAATTATTTTGGGGTCCCCTGTTTCCCTTTTCTGGAGGCGCAGATTTTGCAAAATCCCTCTACCCCACTAGTCACAGAACCGGGCCAAACCAGCCCGACAATATCTGAGCAGGTACTCTGGATTTGAGCACTTCTATTTAATGTCTAAAATGTCTCCTGAATAAAGAAAAAGAACTTCTGCTAAGATAATTGCCACATCTTCCTGGCAGCCAGCTCACATAAGCAAAGGATGGGCATTTGGCAGCACCTGTATTGCATGACAAATGAGCTATGCTGCATGCCTGAATGTTGACAGTACTAACTGTTAAATATGATCACATCTTCAAGTCAAATATCAGCATCTGTATTTGGCCACACTGGAAGCGTCCATAGCCAAATATCCAGTTCTTGCAGGAAAATGCCATAGCTAACAATTTAACCAGAAGCTTAATTAGACATCAGGGAAGTAAAATTCTGATTTAGAAGTCAAGTAGAGATTACTATACTGAAATATCTAGAAAATCTTCTGGCGTCATTTGCCTTTTGCTGACTGTCCCTAGACTGCTTACACTTAAAGTTAACCATGCAGGTCCTGGAATGCAGTTGACACAAGTCACATCATAGCCTGCCACCAGACTACAGACTAGATTAAGGTATGAACATCTGACTTGAAGTTCTCGAATATGATTTCTTTAAAGATGTCATCATTTTCTAAGAACTCTAAGCTTTTCATTGCTTTTCATAAGTACAGTAACATCCAAGGTGCCAGCTGACAGGAGAATATGTATTCTCAAAAAGGCTTCTGAAGCATTATCATTCTGCTACTGATAAATAAGTGCACCTCCCACATGTTCAACAAGAATAAGAACTTTGAGTCTCATTGAAACCTTCACTGACCTTCTCTTTCTTAATATTTTAATCCACT
Organism: Pavo muticus; assembly: GCA_016647715.1. NCBI lineage: Eukaryota > Metazoa > Chordata > Aves > Galliformes > Phasianidae > Pavo > Pavo muticus. The sequence goes on along the minus strand of JACDJE010000136.1, from coordinate 715,344 downwards.
CTCTCATGAATAGTACTGCTTATCTTTCTGAAACATGCCAATTCTTTTATCTAACAGAACTGACCTTCACTACCTTCAAACCACATATACTCTAAAACATACGAAGTTAACTTTGGATGAAAATGAACTTTAAGTGAATGAAAATCTGCTTTAATGCTTAGCATCTGATGTTAGTAAAAGCACACAATATCACAAGAGGCTGGGACAACAACCCTTAGAATATGAATGTATACTGAATCCTTACATACATACAAGAAACTCGTGCAAATTTCAACTCCAGACTTTAAAGTATTGCCCCTGCAATCTTGATCTTTACAGACAAGGAGCTTGTAATGTCATTTTCACATTCGTTTCACAGTAGTCATCTTCATCAAGAGAAAAGAAGAAGAGTGAAAAGAGCTAAAGTCAGTCTGTCCCTTAAGCTATGTCAGATACATGTGTCAGCTTACAAGAAGAGTCAGTGGACTAATTCTTGAATGTGGATGCCTAAGGTATGGGATAAAACCTTTCTTCTACATATGAATACTAAAAATCTCTAGCAAAGTGGTATTAATCTAGGTCTGCTAACATTAAGAAACAAATGTTATTTTACCACAGCAAGGGATCAAGACTCTTTAAGATCCATAAGGATAACAATTATTGTAGAAAAGTTACAAAATATATGTTCACAACTAACATGTCCTTAAAACCCACACAGTTTGGTGATCATATCTGCACCCTATCAGTTAGAGAACAACTGAATGTATTACAGAGTGGTGTGCTGACCTTGACCTCCATGTGTATGTGTAGTTTTCCAGTGAAAACAAAATTCATTTACCGAAGTATGGATCTGGGGGGAGGATTTGCATTTCATGTAAACCAATCATCAGTCAGTGCACTACTGCAGGATGACAAAGCATTTCAAATAAAGGTCATGTTACTAGGCTGATTATAATCTCAGTCCAGTTCCCCAAATAAATGTGATTGAAATGTTCTTGACGTTTATTTTAAGAGTAACTCTTACTGTATTAAGAGTATAACACCCTACAAGCCATTGGCTACCTGCACCAAGTTCCATCAGATATAATTAATAGGACTCTCGTCTGGGTTGGATGGAAACCTGGCCAAGCTAGGTTTTTCCCTCCAGGGCATACAGTCTCACTGTAGAACCCTCTTCTTTACAAATACTTTATTGATACATAGAACATTTAGGGCAATAAAAATATGTCTTGTTTATTACTGCTTTCACAGCATGCATAGGTATGACACTAGGGCATTCAACCATAGCAACATTACATAACCATTTATTTCAGCCTTAGCTACTGGAGATAATGCAGGACTCAGCTGATAACCGTTAGGCAGACACAGAAGATTGCATTTAAAATAAGGTGTTTTATGTTCTGATTATTTTTAATGGGTAGGAAGGGAGGCCAGTTGTTGTTTTAGTTTAGTTGGTTTTTTGTTGTTGTTGTTGGTTTTTTTTTAATAACTCGAATTTGATTGAAATACATCCCTGATAAATGTGGACCTTAGCAGTATTTATTACTGAAGCTGCCTGCTACTTCCTCTGTATAAGCACCAGGTTTTTAGCTACTTTCATTTTTCCAGCCTGTGAGCTTTTGCACTGAAAATTTAATGTTGAGCACTTGTCTTAGGTTGAAATTAATGTTCTCTTTTTTTTGTTTGTTTATCTGGTTTGTAATTTCAAGCGCAGCATACTAGGCTGTTTTGGAAAAGTCTTAATAGAAAATACACTAGTTTCACCATGTTCCAAAGACACGGTTACTCATGAGACATACTCTGAAAGACTTCACTACCTTTGTTTTTACTAACAGGATCTTAAGATATTTGGACTTGACTTGTGGCTATCACACATGCCAAAGATGTACTGCTTTTATTAAAAGTCCATATAATAATCTAAGGTTGGTAGAGCCTCTGAAGGGCATGCACTTCAACACTTTCCTCAAAGTAGGATGATCTTAGAGCAGACTCTCACTGCCTGGTCCCGTTGAGTTTTGAATATTTCCAGAGAATGTTTCCACACCCTCCCTGGGCAGCTGTTTCTACTACTTAATTAGCATTCCCTGAAGTGTTCAGGGCCAGACTGGATGGGGCTTTGGGCAATCTGATGTATTTGGGCAACTTATAAGTTATTACTGTACATAGCATAGAGGGTGAAAGCAGAGGATCTTAAATGTCACTTACAACCCAAATCGTTTTATGGTTCTACAGTTCAAGGTAAAAATCTTCTCCCAGTATCTAAGCAGAAATTTCCCTACAGTTGCTGTTTCTTGCCCTTATCCTTCTCTTCCTTTAGTTGAACAAATCAATTTTTCTTACCCTTTCCTAATACTTCACATTCTACAGACCATCGGCTATCTTGAAGTTTTCCACTGGACTCATTCCATTATGTCAGTAACATTCTTATACTGGGGAGCCTCAACCTACTGGCTACACTCTTGTTAGTTTGTAGAGCCTAGTATATGGTTTTCCTTCGTCACTACAAGGGCATGTTGCCGATCTACATTCCACTTCTTGTTCACTGTCTGCCCAGGTCCTTTTCTGCAAAGTTGCTTTGTACCTATTCAGAGCCCAGCCAGTAGAGTTGTATAGGGTTATCCTTCCTAGGTGTGGCACCTCTCATTTGCCTCTGCTTAACTTTATGAGGTTGCCATCAGCAAATCACCCTGGCTTTTTAAGATCCCTCTGAACAGCAGCCTTATTCTCCTGTATATCAAACACTGATAAACACATAAAACTGTTGCATTCTGTCTCATAATCCATTAACTGTGATTTAGCAATACCAACCCCAGTATCAAAATCAGATTAATACCACAGATCACTGGATGACAGCTGGATTCTGCGCTGTTGATCATAATCCCTTGAAAACAGCAGACCTATCAGTTTTCCATCCAGCTTAGATTCCACCTATCCAAAATTCCCCCATACCCTACCTGTTTGGATATAAGGGAAACTACGGTAGACCTTTACCTAAACTCCTTTACTAAAGTAATCAACATCAACAGCTCTCCCCTCATCCACAGATGGGATGTGATGTCTTATCATAAAAACCTATCGGGTTGGTCAGGAACAAACAGAAATCTATTTCTGCAGTTCAAGAGGTTGTGAAGTGCACAGAGTTATTATGGAAGAAGCTCTGATTCTCTGAGATCATTTTTCCCTAACTGGTGATCATTTATTGTCATCAGATGAGCATATTCTTCCTAACTTTTATCAGATATTGTAAAGATGATCAAGAATATGACTAAATGGATACTATTAGCTATCATTCATCTTGTACATTTATCCTGTTATAAGCATAGAAAAAGTGAGGAAAAATATGAAAGCAACTGAGATGGAAAGTTTCCCAACCTGTAACAGTTGTTCTGTTGCCATGTTCATAGCCAAGTGGAACAGTTACTGTGTATGATAGACTGGGAAGAACACTCAAAACTCAAACACTGGAAAAATCTGCCTAGGGCATGTTTCAGAATATCCATTTGGAAAAGGAGAAAGGATGTTATGAAAAAGTTAGACAAATATCTATCAGTAATAGTGATGAATGAAGTTCAATATCCTTTCAAGATATTTTCCAACACTACTTTCTTTAACTTAATCAACTTGAGACTCTTCTATACTATTTATAATTTCGTAGTACTGAGAACCATATTTCAAGTATTCTTTCACTGTTTTTTTTTCTGTCCTCATGGACATCATTAGGAGCTCTCAGAATTGAAGCAAAATATAGGCTGGTCATGTTACATATTTTAAAAAATTCAGGAAGACTAGAGACCCAATGCAGCTCAAACCACATTTATAATATTAGTTTCAAGTTTAAGTGAGGAAAATCATTTAACTGGAAAGTGATTATCAGTAGTATAGATGGCAGTTAGGAGAAAAAAAATCAGAATTCTTAGAGTCATTTGAAAAACTCTTTAAAGATTTGTCTGTCTAGAATTAGAGGATGAGAGAGACAATTAGGAAACACTTCTTTACAGAAAGGGTTGTTAAGCACTGGAATAGGCTCCCCAGGGAGGTGGTTGAGTCACCATCCCTGGATGTGTTTAAAAATCGTTTGGGTGTGGTGCTCAGGGACATATTTAGTGGAGGGTTGTTAGAGTTAGGGTAGTATGGTTAGGTTGTGGTTGGACTCGATGATCTTTAAGGTCTTTTCCAACCTGAGTGATTCTATGATTCTATGATAAGATCTGTAAAATATATCAGCCAAGATCAGTGCCTCAAGGCAAAACAGGTAGGCCCTATTTTTATTAGAGAAAGTGATGCTAAAGCTGTCCATTTCAATAGCCAGGTTTGTGGCTGGACAACTAATGACACTAGGTAAAATAGCAAGAGAGATTTCCCAGCAAAGAAAAAAGAGAACTTGTTTGTTCTGTAACGTTTCCTCTTAAAAATTGCAGTACCTGTTTGCTACATAGTGACCTGCCCAACTGCAGTACTTTTTAATAACTTAGGGGAAGCATATTGATTTTTATGCTTTCTGCTCTAAGGGGAGCTGCTGTAAAGCAGTAGATCAGCTGCTCAGCAGATTGGAATCATTTGCCTGTTCAGGATAAATTGCTGGAAGACTGTAAAGAATTGCAAGCCTTCTCTCTCTCACTCTTTATCTCCTTCCTTCTCAATTTCTCACTGTCTTCCATATTTTTCCCATTTGTTTGAAGCAATTGCTTAAGCAGGGTTCTACATATGTATGTTACTGAAACCCTTCTTACATGAGCAATAATAATAACCATAATAATACAGAAACTTACATTCCAATCAGGTGCTAAAATAAGAGGACCATATTGCCTCAAGATTGCTTTCTGTGATCTGGCTTTTCCTGTTACCGAGAATTTACATAGCCGGAAAGACCAAAACCACACTGTGATGAGCAAACAGTAGATGTTCTAAAACATTTCCTTCACAGAACATGAATGCATTGTGCCACAGAACTAGCAAATCAAAACTGAAGCAACTCAAGACAGAATATGTCATGAAAGCAGGTAGAGAAGTGAAAAATCACCATAACATGAAGTCACGACAGTCTGTAGGTCACCTGTAGTAAGTTTTTGAGTGGATAGATGATCTCAGTGATCATATTTTGTTTTAAACCAGTAGGCAGCTAACCGTCACATAATCAAATGCTCACCTTTCACCCTCACACAATGGGGGGAAATAAATCAGAAGGCTCAAGTTAAGAAAACTTATGGGTTGAGACAAAGACAGTTTAATAAGAAAGCTTCTTATGTACCTCCAGCCTCTTCTCTGGCTGAAGAGCTTAAGAAAAAGAAAAGCCCTTGACTGTGTAAGCACTGCTCTTTACTAACTGAAATACTAGTGTTATACCAGCTCTATTTTCACTATAAATCCCAAACATGCATCTTATGAGATACTATGAAGAAAATTAACTATCCCAGCCAAACTAGGACAAGCAATATCCTATCACCATTTTAGTCTGATACAACCAACTCAGAAAGCCCAAAGCAAAGAATGTAGCATCAACACCTAAACAGAATAACAAATTCAATTGAGAGAAATAGGGTGAGGTAGAAATAGAAGCAAAATATGTAATAACTTTTGAAATAAAATTTTATTTGTTCAGTTTAGAGGTCACTTGTCTGATCACTCCTCTTCATTCTTAGATCCTAGCCCTTAACCAGAAGTTAACCACCTGGAACAAACTACCAGTGCTGTATGCACTTAAACTTTTCTGTGAGATTAACTTCCAACTGATATTACTGTTGTCTACTTTAAATGCTACACCAAATAGGTTTGGTACTTACAGGAGTTAACCATTACCTAGAATTGCTAATTCTTAAGATACAGTTTTTCTAGACAGCTGATGTATTGGTGCAGCGCATCTGACTGATACAGAGTTAACATATTTCATAGCAGATTGCATGGAGCTGTATTTTGGATCTGTGACTAGAAGTCCTGATCAAATATCAGTGTTTTATTTTTTGCTGAATAGTGCATGCCCAACATCAATCCCTTCTCTAACAGTTTCTTTCTGTCCCTGCAGTGAGTAGATGGGATACAGGCAAGAGTTTGTGAGGGGCATAGCTGAGCTGAACTGACCAAAGGGATATTACAAGCTGCATAACATCATGTTCACCAATAAAAAACAGGGGTATAATTTTTCCACAGTAGTCACTGCTCAGAGACTGGTTGGGTATCAGCGAGTCTTGCTTGTAGAAATTGGTAAATTTTCACCTTCGCACTACTTTTTTCTCTATCTTATTAAACTACCTTTATCTTGACCCACAAAGTATCTCTCCTCCATCCTCCTGAGGCAGCAAGTGAATGAGCAGTGGGGTAGATGATTAGTTGCTGGCTGGGTTCAGCCCAAAACAGGTGAGACATATGGAAGCTCAGTAGGTTCCACATGACATAAGTACCTTCTGTAATATAGAGGTCAGGATATTACATTATCTGTTTCTCTTTTACTCCTAATCTATCCATTGGTAGGAGGAGGTAAGTTTTAGCTAGTAGACTTCTTTGGAGAAAATTAGTTCTCTTGCTTCTACAGAACTGCACAGTGCTATTTGAAGTTACAGCTAGACAATTAAATAATATAAATATCAGCATAGAACAAACTAAGCTCAAGCAGGCTTCTTACCTCATTAGCTATAACCGTGTGTTTTGTCCTCCATGGCACTGGATATCTTCATGTGGCTCTCAAAGATATTGCTTCCTGCTAAAGCGCAGTTATCAAATTTCTTACTTCCAGAATCAAATTGACAATAATATGGTTAAAAGTCTTCTGACTAGTGTGTAAGAGAGTGAGACAATGCGATCCATTTCAATGCGTAAATCATTTTTCCTATCACTAGTCAGGTCTACACAAAACGATCCACAATATGTCCAAAAACACTGCTATGAAAGCTTTTACCTGAATCTAGTTTAGAATATGAGAATGATAATCTGAATTTTGAAGTGAATGAAATACAAACAGCTACAAAGTGATGGTAAATAAATGCGAACGGCTCCTACTATTCAAAACTCTAAGAGCACATTTACAGGAAACAAGATTGCTTTTTAAAACTGTCAATTTTAGCAGGATGGAAAGTAATGTTTGTTCTAGTTAATTTCAGAGTTTTTCATAACTAATAAACGTCTTGGCCATTAAAATAACTATTGAAACCTAACAGCTAATAGTCTGAATATTGGACAATAAAGCTACTTAAAAAGTTATTTATCAACATAAATGATTTTGTATAACCGACACATTTTTATGCAGAAAATGATGAAGTAATATGCCACTGCTTTTTATAATGTAATACCCTGTAACTAATGATATTTTTGAAAAATCACTTCACATTTCTAACAATTTTATGAGGGAGTTAATGATTTTATATGACAAATGGTTATGCAAAAAAAAGATTTTGTGCAGTTAATGGCTTCATACAACTAATGAGTGAATACCACTCCTACAATTTTAGTGCACATTACTTTCAGAGTGATCATTCATCCTAAAGATATTTTATGCCTTTTGTAAAATTTATTGTGTTCTAATCCTTTGTAAGAAGTATTTCCATATGGTTCCTATGGTTTTTTGCATGCTAATGAATTTCCAATATGGTTACCAGAGATTGAAAGGTATACTATAAAAGGCATTATAAAACCAATTTCTTTTTATGTTGATTTGATATTGATAGCCTTTCTCATTCCCCTTACTGAATTATTTTTATTTAATTTAAGGTTCAGATCAGGAATAGTCCTCTGTACGTAATCACCTGAATTTGTCATTTTTGGTTCATTTGGAATATAAACTGTAAAATATCTTTCTCTAGCTTCAAAGATTGATAATAGAATGCTTCGTGGCATCCATGTAGGATCCCATGATGCCACTGCTATGAGGACCATCCTCATAGCAATGGTCTGAGCAGACAAGACAAAGAACTTAAATGACCTCGCTGCCAGCTCAGTCTTTGACTAATTCCTCAATTCCACCAAGCAAATAACGCTTGAGATTTTCTCGCTGCCTCCAGCTTTCTGACCGTCTTTGCCTTCCTATCTTTATCTTTACTTTTCCCTAGACTTTCATAATGGCTTGATAGAATTGATCAGTACTATATCTTTGGCAGCTTTGCTCCAAGCCTGCCAGAAAAAAAAAAAAAAAGTCAAATGAAGACAACGGCTTAATTAATTCTTTGCTGAGCATAGGATTGCCACATTTCAGACAAGGAAAAGGATGTGGTTTTTACCTGTGATAACATAGCAGTAAGATTAAGAAATATCACTGTGAAAGATAGAATTTGCTTTTTCTATCTTTAGCCTACTCTTTAAACCTCTTTTTATATTTGCCATCTTTCTTCAAGGGAACAAAGTCCTGTTAAAGTCAGTTAGCTTTAAAACTAACAATCTCTTCCAGACCTCTATGATGAAATTTCCCTTAAAAATGGACATCTACTGACATCATAAAAAGCCTTTAAAATGCTGAAATTCAAATGAGAGGGTTTCCTGTAAAAACATTGAGAGCTGCAGAGGATGAGCGATACCACTAAAACAAAGGTTTTATAAGACTCACCTCAACTTTCCCATCTTCTGTTTTTTGTATCATCAATAAATAAAATATTTTAATGAATGTAGTTGCAGTTGCCCTGACAGCTGAGCCCTCTGTGTTCAAATGCTCCATAAGTCTTTCGTGCTGATTAGCGACAAATGCATATTAAGACATTTTCCACTGAGTCATTTGCTTTTATCACAGATGTGTTACAATGGCTGCCATGGTGTCTTCATAACGTGACACTAGCTAGTATTGATGTACCCATACCTTTGATGAAGACAGCCTCCATCTACCCTTGAAATACCTGCAGTACTTTCATATTCTTCTTTTCTTACAGTGTAAATGTATTCCAGCCAAGGTTTGGGAAATGTTTATACATCTGGCATTTTGCAGTTTAAATGCAATTTCACCAAACATTGAGCTAGCTAACAGGCTTCCAACTCTAGTTTAATGAGACACAAGCAAGCTTAGGTGTCATTCACTACACTGCAGCATTACAAATAGAGAGAGCCTTCCTCACAAAGCTCTGATCAATAGCGTAACTATAAACTATAGAAGTAGACACTTTTTCAGAAAACCAATTTCCTGATATAATGACTCAGTTCTTATTTTGTAATGAAAACTTGAATGTCAAAAGTAAAAAATTGAAATATTTCAATGAAGCTGTTTATTCAGCTGCTGCATTTCTACTCATTCACTTGAGCTAAGCTGCCCTTGAATCGCTGCTACCCAACTATTCACCTGTGAGCATCTTAACTCCTGGTAACTATGAAAGATGCCTTAAGGAGAAGGTTAGAAAAGCTTCCACATTTGAACAGTGTTTGGCTTCACCTCCCTCCTAAATGGAAAAACTGAACACTGAAGAAACTAAATATCAGAATTCAAAATAAAACAAAGCCAGCCAACCTCCGCCAAGAGAAAAACACTGTATTTGAATTTTATTTATTACTCGTTATACCTGAACTTGGGATGGTATGAACTGCATTTTATGAGTAGTTAAATATTCATCCTTAAACCTTTGCAACTGGGAATATTTTTCTTCTCTGATGAATAACAGGAGCAGCAGTGTCCTACTATGCAGTTAACAATGAGTAAGAACATTGTTAAAAGGACTCGTGATTCTTTCAAGGTGCTTTGCTTTGCTTTACTTTCTGTTTTTGTCTGACTGATGTTAGTCAGAAAGAGACTTACCAGAACCAGACAAGAGTACGCTGATACGGTGACCATATTCAGTTAGTTGCAAAGTACAAAACAGAACAAGCAACTGAGGCTGCTGCTCACAATGCTTTTGACTTTGGCAGACCCAAAAAAAGTCAATGCTAGCACTCCAGTGAGTGTTAAATATCAATATGATTAATAGCTAAATATTTCTGAAAGCTATGGAATAAGCATAAAGACAAGTTTCCAGGTATTGACTTTGGTACATGTCAATATTTTTGTACCTCTAACAAACTATATTCCATTCAACAATGTAGGCGGCTGAAAATCATTCAGTGCTGAATAACAAGTCTCTTTGAAAACAATATTCCCCTCTGAAGGTCTCATTTGGTACTATTCCACAAGATATGCTCATGTAAGATTTGTATATACAGCCAGCCCGCAGAAGATGTGCAGGGTACTGTACAATCAAAGGAGGAGGCTTTATCTTACTCATGTTATATCGCTTTGCACATTTATGTACCCTGAACTGGAGTAAACCTGCAGATGTACAAATATAAATCAGTGATCTACTCTCTTGAAAATTCTCAGCAAAACATTTTAATAATCATTATTTACTTATGACTCCGTCTATTATCTGTGGAAAATGGAGGAAAATACTGATGTATCTGGCCAAATTTGTCAATTTTATATTAATTTAAAATACCTTTAGCAGCTCAAGTATGCTTTTAATCAATTTCCATATTTAATAGCAGTAGAGGTCATAATTTTTGTGAATAAAGGATTAGCCTATTAGGTTTGAAAAAGTACAAGCACTATCTACCATACTATAGATATGCCCCTGAGTTAACAAGTGGCTGAGAATAGGCCTTACAGTGCTACCTGACTGCTCCAGTTTGATGCTCCTAGCTTCTGGAAACCAAGTCACAGTTTTAAAGATGTGTTATTCAGTTATGGTCATCAACTAGGTCATTTTTTATTTTTTCTCTGGATCTAACAAATATGTCAGGCACAAGAAATATGAATAAACTTGGATGTTTAATTCAAGTGTGTCTTGTTGGCAACAAGTGTGATCTGTTGGTGAAAAACCAACATTATGTTGTTCAGACAGGTTAGAGATGTGCTAAACAGTGTAACAGACTTTTGAGATTTACCGAAACAGAAGATAAATGTTGATTCACTACATGAAATTATGGCATTGCTATGCTTTTCAGTGCTTGGAAAATCAAAAAGTCACAGATCTACCTATAAATATTAACTGCCATTTAATTTCAGCTGATAACATTATAATGAATCAAGGCCTGGCACACGTGGAAATTTGGCTCACTGTGGAGGAGGGAAAATTACTAAGTGAAATGAAGTAATATTCAAAGCATCTCCACTTTAACTGTAACTGTCAGGATAGCACTAACCTCTATTTTAAAAAATGCTGTGAGTGGGGTCACAAATGAGTACCTACAAGAAGAAATTCATCAGAGACGGGAAATGGTGATGTCCTACAGGACATCTATGCTTCCTCATATATGGCCAGAGTAAAAAGACAGACCCCAAAACAAAAAGACAAAGGATATATATGTCATAATTCTAGACCAAATTTATAATGTCTTCTGCCAGAAAATAAGGATTTTAAAGAAGTACCTCAGAAAACAAAATGTTTCTCCTCTTTCAGAGCTGCTTATATTTTGATGAAATTATAAATGTTCTACAGAGTTGTGCTTTGTTCAACTGGATCATGCATTGCCATATACACGTATAAAGCACTGCCCTTCTTTCTTATCTGTTTGGTTTGTCTGTTAAAATCCTGTTTTGGCTGATGTGCTGCTTTTAGCCCAAACTGTCATTTACAAGATAACAAAGTTATTCCATCATCACTGTTTAATTTGCAAATCTTACTTGCAAGTTTCTACATTCTTGCCTGGGCACCATGTATGATGCTACTAATTTTCACATTTTGATTAGAAATACTTATGCACTTTAATTCTCAATCATAAATTTTCATGCCATATATTAAAAGCTGCTGTTGCCTCACCTTGAATAAAATGCCTTAAAGGTCCAATAAATCTGTGGTTTACAAGAAGATAAATGCCACTAAGTATGATACTTCTAATTTGAATCTTGTAATCTGAAGCTCAAAGACATTTGCATACGATACACATATATTTACCACACATAGATTTATGGGTTGCAATTTTCTTGGCCTTTAAAATTTTGGTAGTCTTATCATTATAGCAGAGTGAAATCAATATACTTATTAGAAAAATATGCCAGAAACATCATTCTCCTGTGATTAATGCTTGAGAGTTATCCTCAAGAATTTATTATCGACATAGTTGTCTGTTGAGACCCACAGCCCAGTTCCTGCAAAGGCAAACCTACAGATGCCATTAGTAAAAAAAATTAAAGGACAAATCAAGCACAGTGATCCCTGGAAGTGCAGGGATTGAAGATGCCCTTTTATTCTAGTGTGTGAGTTAAGTCCTAGCAAGTAACACAGAGGAAGTGTTGCAATGCACAGAAGCAACGAAAGCTGAGTGCTACCATCACAGGACTTATTGACCTTGAATGCAATCAAAATGAGTACATGCATGTCAAATACCCATCTTGAAAGTGTCTTTAATGCTTTAAAATTTGTAATTGCATTAGTGTATACTGTTTACAAGATAGGACATTACCGTGCCTACATTTCTTTGCCAGTTTTAAAAATCCGACCTTAACTACAAGGATTACTACAGGACAAAAGAATTGCTGATTTTTTTGTTTTTCTTAGACTTCAAGATCATAAATATAGATAAGCCTGACTCAACTTGTCAGGTAAATATAACTCTGAACAGCTGAAATGGCAGTGAAAGCCAGGACTAAGCACTAGCAGTAGATCAGTAGCTCTGATTGCTCGGCTGCTTTCTTGGTTTGTTTTTCTTAGAACTCATTTTCTAAACTCTAACTTCATAATGTTCATTTTGAGCCAGAAGATCGAATACTCTAAATACCATCATAAAGTACAAAAGAGTAAGGCTTCTGATGTGCTTAAGGAAAGTATACATTAGTATTATTGAAGCCCTTTTCCATTAATCCCATTACTGTAAATCAACCAGTGATAAACAAGCTTACAGGCAGCTCTTCAGACTGCCACCAAAGAGTTGTATTTTCCAAAAGTCCAGTTCTATGCAAATATTGCTGCCAGAGCTGCTAGAGATAAAAGATATGCAGCCAGCTCTATTGTAAGCTTTATTTTCATTCTTTCTAGCAGTTTTCATTAGCCTATAAATCCTTTATAACTGTCAGAATATAAGGAATCATTAATTAAAATGGATAACGTTATACAAAATTGTCAAATATTTCTTACAACAAACAGCTTATGTTTCTTTATGAGCCACGATACACCAAATTTCATTCTTGCTTTCACAAGTGCATCTTCCTTTATAAATCAGGCTAAATTAATTGGAACCCAATATTAAGGTCTACATTTCGTCCAGTCTTTTATAATCAATAAGCACGCTACTTTCTGTGTGGCCCTCATTCCACATAGTTTTTACACTGTTAGCTGACAATTTTTGTATGTTCTTTATTTTTAACACTCAATTAATTTTATTAATTAATCTTAATTATTTTATTAATTTTTTCCAGCTAGTTTCAAGGTTGCTTTGAATCTTGCCTGTTTGGTAAAGCATCATTAAGTCTTTTAAGCTGAATTTTGCTTATTTACTCAAAAATCTCATAATTTCTTCTTAATGATACATCCTGAATAAATGCTAGTCAGTTTTCCCTGATTATTATACTCTCCTATGGCCTTATTTACTGACATATTTTTGTAGGCAGAGCCGGCTTCATATGTCTAATCATTTCAGTAACTGTAATATGTACCTCCTACAAGCTTCTGACATATTTGCTTGGCCTCAAGGCATCCCTGCTCAAAGTTCTGGAGGAGTTTTCTTGGTCTATTGCCAGAAGATCAAAGTCCCATATCCATTCTTTCTGTAAATATTGAATACAGACTGCACAACTGTGATAATTTTCCTTTGAAGTATAATAATCCTGCAGTAGTCTTCTCAAAACATCAAAATTAGCCATTCTCCACTTTTATGCCTGAACATTTTACAAATCTCTTGAATCTATCTCCATGAGTACAGATGTTTTGAGGAGTGGGCATATACTTTCCCACTTGTGAGTTTGTTAGGTTTACATAGATGTGACTCCTGCTCTGAATGCTACAGATATAAAGGGACTCCAAGCATCAGTGGAACATCACTGCTCAAAAAGAGAGGAGGCAGGAAAGTAATGAGGCACCACACAAGAACTTTTTATTCCCTGCACTGCTTTTTATTTCCTGGGTAAGAAAACAACAGTACGTACAGGGAGGTGACTGCTTTCCCCATTATTCCGGTGTGCAAACTGAGCTCTCTCCCTGCAGTAGCACAGACTGCATACTAGTCCACAGCTGGCCAGGGAGCTAGCCCCACTACCTGCTGCCACTCACACCAAGGTCTGCCAGCCCATGGGGCGCTCGCAGGCCACTTACTAGCCAGGATTCAAAAGAGTTCTTCCAGATTTTAAACACATCCTTAGTTAAAATGTCAGCGTTCTTCTTTCCAACCCTTTCGGCAAGTTGGTTCTAATGGTCACGAATGTTGTTAGGGTAGCGGTGCCTCCCACTGATTTCATAATGCACGAATGCAATTATGCTCTTCTCTGGTTATGGGCTACTACTTTTCTAGATTTGTTACTTTGTTTTGGCCATGGTTCGTGCTTAAAATTGGAAGTGAAGAGTACACAGCAATATTTCTTCTGAAATGGCAGATCTGACCAGAAATCAGGAATGTTTCTGTTCTTTTCATTGTTTAATTGTATTTTGGCATTTCTAATCCTAGCTCACAAAAAAATACCTCAAAAAACAAACCATGAGCAGGACTGGGTTGAAACAGAATAGCAGAGGTAAATAAGTTGTTGTCTTTACAACAGCAAACAATTCACAGAATCACAGGGGTTGGAAGGGACCGAAAGAGATCTTCAAGCCCAACACTGGAGTACAATGGAGGAAGCAAATTCAAAACATTCCACTTTTAACCATGAATGTAACTAAGATCCATATCAGACATCTTTTGCCAAAGAAGGTAATATAGTGATTTCTCTAATTGATTATGTCCTGCAAGTTCAAAACCTGTTATCAGAAATGACATAGCAGCAGGTAGAACAAGATATATGGAGATATCAGCAGGTCTTAAGCAATATGGCAAACATGAAATACACTGTGTAGTTTTTGAAACTTTCAAATACTGCTAATAAAATGTACCCAAAATCTGTCAAGTAGGAACTTATCCAAGTTGAATATTTACTGGAAAGGTAAGAAGTCATACTTATAGGTGGATCATACATGCTGTATTTATATTTAGATTGGTTTATGAATGTGAAAAAAAATATATATATATAGTTAGAATATTCCCTTGCAACAGTAAGTCTTCTAGATCAAAGGCTGTGAACATATAAGTGAAATGTAAGATATAAAGCTAATTGTAGTAAATTTCACCAGAGCTGACAGCTACTTCACATAATGGAAACCTTAAAAATGAATGTCAAATAATGTAAAAATAAACTGTATTTTCTTAGTGATAGCAATTTCATGCTATCTAGGAGCTCCTCTAGCACAATTAATAGGACTACAATACCAGCTCCTCACTTTCCTTTTTACTTTCTCCCTCAGTTTTCTTTCTGTTAATTTATAACAGATATTTTTTATAGAATCAAAGTACTACAACCTCCATATTGTAGTTGGAAACAGACGCATGAAAAATATAAGGACTGCTTAAAGAAAATGTGGTTTTCATTGGAAAATACTGTTCAACATTTTACAAGAGTTTCCTGAAGTTTAATTTTAATCAATTGCCTTTTGGTATACACTCTCAAGGAGATTATCAAGGCTTTACCTGACACCTTCAAAGAAGAAAGTCTTTACTTTTCGTGTTAATATATTTTTTTTCATTATTATTTTTATTTTTAGTAAAGTCTGTAAACTTCTCTCAACAAAAACATTATTCTGTCCAGGAGTAATTTTCCTTTAATTAATAAAAGTCAACATTTCATCATAATTCATCATAGGAATGCTTTACAAAAATTTTGTTTTCATTTTCTGAGAATATATATCATTTCTATCTCAATGGGAAACTGGTAAAGAGCATTTATTTCAGATTACTCCATTTGCCTGCTCCAAGAACCTCCTACAGGAGCTATGCTTCCAGTAGGTCCCTTTCAGAGAAAGCCTTTAAGATTTCTCAACTCATCAGTGAAAGTAGAAAAAGATATGCGTTAGAAAGGATACAACACCAAAACAAAGAAAGAAGGAATCATTTGCATAGCCCAAATTAGATTCAAATGGATTAAATTTTATTGAACTATTACTCATGGTGCCAGTCCGTTTGGCAATGCTCAGCATTACGTTTCTAAGAGATTTAAGATTTTTAAATTTATGGAACGTAGGTGTTCTGTGTATTTTAGGTGTAACTTTAAGAAACCAGACAACTCCTAATTAAAGATTTATAAACCTCACAGAGTACCCCTCTTACCACCGCAGATTCCTCACAAAAGCATTGATAGGCATACCTCAAACCTGTATTTAATTAACTCCCTTGAGTAAGATCTAACTGCCTCTCTCAATTGCTTGGACTCAGAGTGCTTTTTGTATTACAAGGTATGAATATACCTCCCAAGGTAAATATCAAAATGGTATCAGGAGAAAAGAGCAAATGAAAGAATTCTGAATTCAGCAAGCAGACAGTTGGCTTACTATCTTACAGATAATAAATTACCTACTTCTGCCTACCTCTTTTATAACATGATTAATGTGGGAGAAGTAGCAAGAGAGTAAGCCGTAGTCAGAAAGAAGGACAATGTGGCATGGAAATAACACAGGATAGTAAGGGAATAACACAGATGATGGCTTGAACATCACTGAGAAAGAAATATAGAAAAGAGTTGAAGTTGGCTACATGTCTAAATCAGCAGTTGCTTATGTAGGTTGGCCATAAAGACAGTAATTATACAGCACTGTCAGAATGGTGAAAAATTAGCCCTGGGAGCACCTGGATCAGGCTTGACTCCTCGGCCTGTCAGGGTGATCTGGGAATTGAAGTCTAGGAAACCCTGCTAAAGAAATGAGTGCAACAGGAAAATGAATCATCTTCCAAGTGGTAGAATCCATGTGTTTGCATAAAGCAGTTCTGCTCTCTGCATATTAACTAAAAGATTTAAAAACCTACTCCTTATCTTGAAGCATTATTTTCTGATCTAAATTATCCTTAAGAAATACAGTGAATCTAACCAGGAGTAATAGCAAAATACTAGTCTGTTGGTGGAAAAACTTTAATATGTCCTAAACTTTTGACAAAGAAAATATCTAAGAAAAATTTTGTAGCATTGCTGAAAATAGTTCTAAAGGAGGAGAACAAGAGCTGATGAGCACATTTGAGCCAATTTACACATTGAGCCAGTACAATAAATATGCTAAAACTCAACCTTTATGAATTGGTACATTTACCTGGGAAATCATGAACATTCTTCCTTTTTCATTCACACGCTTCTTCCCTGATCTCTCAGAACTGCTACATGACTCAGTGACTATTGGAGTTCTTCATATTAATATATTTATAATATATATAGTATGTACCTATGTAAGTATCTATAGTATAGATGTTGTCCACTTACATTTTTCTAGAACAACGCACAAAAGCAGCAAGTCTACTCCTCTTAATACCCTTTCCTTAAAAACATACCAGGTGTGGGTGTGACATGCAAGAGAGGAAGGACACTAAATAAGTCCATTAACGTCTTCTTTAGGCTGTGGCTCAGCTTCTGTGTTTGGAGGACAAATGCAGGAAGTATTGGGTGAAAATCCTGGGCTATGTTATGCAGCAATTTCGGTTATCATAGCTGCCCCTTATGGCATTAAGACACATGAATCTTCAGTTCTTTCCAGGACAGCTACTGTTGCAAGAAACACAGAATGTTTTGAACTAAACTCTCACAGTACTTTCACCAGAAATACTTATGCAGCCATTTTGTGCCCAAAACATAAGTGAATTGCTATGGGTTGAAAGTAACTGTGGGACGCAACAACTCCCAGGCTCCATTTTCAGCTCTGAGTCTGTTTCATGTGGCTTGGCCTAGGGCAAAGCACTTCAAAATCTTTGAATTTTCCATCTGTGCAAATCTGGATAATAAAACTAGCCTGCCTCACAGAATGACATGAGATATAATTAACTAACATTTGCACAGTCATCTGAAGGCTTTTTTAAGCAGTAAGTACGGTGCTTGACAGCACATCCAAAGAGATTTTTAGTGAATACTGAAGAAATGGAAACATGCAGAAGTTTAAAAAGTCCTTAAATTCTGTTTGAAGAAGTCATCTGCAGAAAGATGCTTTAAAGCATATTAAAACAGCATGAAAAATATTGTATAGGTAAGGTTACATTACAAGAATACTCAGAATACCAACAGCCAGAGAAATCTCACTGAAGCAAGACATTAAGAACAGAGTTAGATGGATTTTTAATACTAAGAGTGGAGAAAAAGGCTTATTATTTAATGGAAATACCAAGCTAACATGTAAAAACTCAATAGTTTAACAGTTCTTAAAAGTCCTAAGTATTTAAAATAAGCAAACAAAAAATAATATGTTTCTGTCTGACGATAAAATAGTCCAATAAATAACTTTATCAAAACAAAGTCTGGCTAAAATATTTATTTTCATATTCTTAGCTGCATAGAAAATGATCTACCACATCATAACATTGAGAAAAAGCATAACATTTTAAATGGAACATAGGCATGAATTCCAACAAGGAGGACTAAGTGGTTAGCTGGTGATAGGAACTTTACCTTTAGACAAGATGAGACAGTGAATATCTCAGAAGCTCAGCTTGCCACCTTGTATGGTGGCAAACAGCTGTACATTAGCATAAGTTTGGAGTATACCGCTGGCAATTAAAAAAACACTGTGCAGGATACCAATTCCAAACAGCACTTCAATTTGTGTACACTATGTCTTAAGGCTTAGCAGGGGTTTAGTAGCACACAGAGCGGATCTATGAAAAAGGATGGCTGCCAGTACTACTGCAAGAATTTATCAGCTCTACTCACATAAAGAGCATCTTACTGACAGAATCTCACATCTAC
Source organism: Pavo muticus (assembly GCA_016647715.1). NCBI lineage: Eukaryota > Metazoa > Chordata > Aves > Galliformes > Phasianidae > Pavo > Pavo muticus. The sequence continues at coordinate 696,539 of JACDJE010000136.1, read as the reverse complement.
AAAAACATCTTGGAAAATAAATCAAGAACAATTTGAACGAGTTACCCAGTATAACACAGACAGTAAGAAAGCTTGCATCATTACCTTTGTTCCACAGTCCAATAATGGATATTTTCACATTTCTGCATCTTAGCATTGCAACAAAGCCAATGTGAAACTCTATTCACAAGCTAGGGGCATTCTTATTTTCATACATTTACTTCTTCCTTTCCTGGATCAGTGAAGCAGTAAATAGAGAGAGGAAAAAAGGCTCTCTCCAAGCAGCATCAGATCACTGGTGCAGGAAATAGCAAGCTACTCCCTGCAGAAGCATATGCATTCTTAGCAAATTCTACCAGCAAATGATAACCATCCAGTTAATTATATTTAATTGCTCTCTGCATCAAAACAACAAATAATGAGAGAGTCCAGTCCTGCTTGTTGGAGATAACTTGACAGGAATATGAGAAGTAAAAGAATATAAATGCATTCTGTTCTTCAAAATGGAGTAAAAAGAATAATAAAGACAGAGCGTAAATTGTAAATTGTATCAATGTTGGCCAATGTTTTGCTATGGCATCTGAAATTTCAGAGAAAAATAAACCTTTTTTTTTTTTTCTGGGAAATAGTTATCAATGACTGCATAAAGAAAAGACTGTACCCAATAACTTTAAGGCAAGAATACCTAATGTGGGGGTTTTGGTGACAACAGCATAAGGAATGGGGAAGGGGGAAGACTTTAAGAAAAAGGAAGAAAATATGTTAATGATGGCAGCTCTTAGGCTCCCCAAAGTTATGGAAGTTCCAGCAGTGACCCACTTCAAAAGTATTAGACAAAACCTTAAGAAATAGACTACAGAGGGCAACCTTGAGTTGAGAACTGGCTCAAGGGATACACTGTATTTGGTCTTTTCCAGTTTAACAGTCCGTGGAAGACATCATCCACTGGAGAACATAGATTATTTCATTCATTACAAAAATCTGCTTGACTGCTTTGAATAAAATTCAGAAGTTCATCTATTTTTAGTGCTTTTGTTCCAAATTCCATGATACCAGCACATATCTTGTTTGATAGATCTTGCAGCTGATAATCAGCTCTGCGACTTCAGTGCATCTCATATTTCAAATCAGAGTGTTGCTTCCACTTGCAAAATGTGTACTGTGTTACGCATATGGCTTAGATATGTATGCATAAATATATTTTTACATGTGCTTTAAAATGGAAGATTTTTTTTATATTCAGAAAAAGAAACCCACATTTTTGAATAAGAACCACTTCAAGTTAAGCCAAAGCTAAGAGTAATATCAGATCACATCCCAAACATGACCAGTTGTGTTGCTGTACATTAGCATCAGTTTGGAGTAATCTGTGAGTAGAAACTCATGAAAGGATCTATTGCAAGTACCTTTAAAGATCTTGAGTATTCAAGAGTCTTTTGATGAACTAGAAAGAGGAAGAAAAGGTTGTTACAAATTATTTTTACTTTCTAAAAGTTAAATACAAACTTATTGTTGAGAAAAAATCAGGAAGAAAAAAAAAAAAAGTGACTTCTTTATGGAAAGTTCTATCACAAGAAATCATTAGAAAGCCAAAAAGCCATTCCAAGATTGAGGGAGAGCAGTTTACAGATAAAAGTCCCATCCCATAGAAAAAGGGAAACACCAGAAAAAGGGAACACCATTCAAAAAAAAAAAAAAAAAAGGGGGGGGCAGGGGGGAAGTGGAAGAGGGATGGGATAATACGCAATAAATTTGAGAGGACATGTAATAAGCTAGACATAATTGTACTTGGTAGAGTAGCATGAGGGAGTTAGAAGACTCATATCTGGCATGATTAAAAATGAAAGTCTTTTTAAAAGCATATAAAAAAAAAAAAGAAAGAAAAAAAAGCCAGGTGTGCAGCCTCCTTAGAAGATGGAGAGTATAATAATATGGTAGCAGAGATTTTCACAAGTGGTATATATTTGGAAAGATGTTTGTGTGAAAAATTTTCAGCATCCAATCAACAAAAGAGAGCATTAAACATCTATATATCCAGCAGGCCCAAGTAACTTGAGCTAATGGACTTCTAGGAGTTGACGAAGGAGATCTGAGTCAGTGATGCTAAAACTGGCACACAGCTCTGTGGGTTTTTCTAATGTTCTACCACCAACATGGAAGTTTAGTTTGCCTGATAAATCAAAGAGGTTACAACTCCGGTGTATGCAATGGGGAAAAAATGTCTTGATATAGAAGAGCACTTCAATTATTATTTGGAGGCATATTTATTTCCCTACTCATTTACTAGAGAAATACAGCATGAAATCTAAGAGGTAAAAGCTGAAAATAGGCAAATGCTGATTTTAAACTGGGTTTGCATTTTTAACAACAAAGATTAATTATCTTTGTAGCAGATTACTAAGAGCAGATATGGATTCTCCATCTTTTTTCTTCTAATGAAGATCAGATACACTTTTGGAAGAAATACCTCACTTTAGCACAAAGTACTGGGATGTGTGAAAGATAACTAGAAGCAATTCAATATTCCACAACAGAGAGTGCAAACTCCTTAGTCTAATGAAGATTTCCAGTTTTAAAAGCTAGGAAAGACAATAATTGCTTCAAAACTTAAAGCAAATTCGAAACAATATTTGCTTCAACATAGCTCAAAATTATAAATTGATAGAGTTCTGTATTATTTGTTCAGAAGATAATAATTTAGAAGCATCTCATAGCTTTCTTCCCTGTGGTGAGAGTACTTGCAATCATGCAAATTCATGCAATGTTTTCAAAGAAGGAAGAAGAATAATCCCTGCTTACAACTTGGGCCTGTGGTTTAAGCACTGGGCTTCCAGCTGTTGCATTTCAAACAGGAACATGAGGTGAACAGGAAAAACCACAGGCACTCTTTCAGTTAAGAGAAAGCAGCAGACATTACTCTCTGCTCCTGCACGTCCCTACTTCCACTGAATAAACAGATAGTGTGGGACAACTCCTAATACTGACTTTGTACGTCTTTGTATCAATTGTGATGTTAGAGTCTAAGAAATACCACTGTTCGTTCTCCATAAACATTCAGCAACCTTCAATGTAGATGAGTGCAATTTTTTTCTGCAGGAGGAATGGAAGAATTCAGTGTCATGCCTTTGCTTCATACGCACTTCCACGTCAGATTGATAATTCCGGGGGGAGACCTGTTAAGAAACGTCTGCCTAATTCTGAGTATGATCTGAAAAGATACTGATAGAACAGTCCATTTCTTCACAATTTTCCATATGTTTATTTTTAAATGGACTTATTTTGCCTCAGAGCATTATATTATTACCAAAGGAAATTATAAATATTATAGATCTGTACACCATAAATTTACTAGTACCCCTTTATTTTGTCCTATTTTTACTTTTATATACTAAGGATAGGCTTGCTTTCCAGACATTAAATAAAATTGAAAATTACTTAGCTGAGTTTTCAGGTTTCTATTAAAATGCTATTTTTTATGCTGTAATGTAACCTATCTTTATGCTTACATTCTATAATGAATACTTTAGCTTCTCCTGTTTTAGAGATGTCGTTGAGCAAAGAAAACTCCTTACTATACAACACAGCTTCAACTGTAACAAGTATATGCATGATTATTCAAAAGAGAAGAATTTATCCTCATAAATCCAATCACTGCAACATTTTAATGTACTAAAAGAAATAGGAATGTATAAAATGAAGTAATATTGGCTTCCATACTGGAGCAACTTTTTGCCAATATTACAGTATTTCTCCAGACTTTTTTTTAAGGTTCTCAGAAGAACAACTTTTCTCTGGACCTTCAGAACTCTGAACATGGTAAATGTGCCATCATTCATATTGCCTCTGCTGCAGGGTATTTCTTTTGCTGTGAAAGTATGGTTTTAGATGAGGACCTTTATTTCCTTGTTACAAAACTTTTGTTTAAGTTCATTCACCATCTTGTTAGCCACAGACTTTTTTCATTGGGGATTGAGTAAGGAAAGTAATACAGTGAGCTATTTGGACACATAGTGAAGACAGCATAGTGAGGAAAGCAAAGGGAAAGGTATTTCCCTTGAGATGAAATGTGCTGGACCTAATCTGGCTCTGTCAGCTTTAACTTCAGAACAAGGAGCGTGGGAAAAAAAGGAGCAGGACATCTGAGACAAATGGACACAAACCATCAGAGTTCCAGAAGCAATCTGGTTGTGCTTACCTGGAGCTGAGGCCCAACTAAAAAAATACAGCCAAGAACTTGGTAATCAGGGCCCATTAGCTTGCAGACAATGTTTGGCAAATTCAGCCATGAACTCCAGACAGAACCGAGCTGCGCTGTGGCTCAGGGAATAGGCTCGCTTGGCCTTGTTCATCTAGAATGGGAGGTACCTGTATGATTCCAAGCATGTCTTGCAACTCTTCAAAGCCTTTATATTTTTCACCAGCATTCAAGAATCTGGCAAGCTAGGGCTCTGGATATAGCCAAGATCCCTTTAAGTAACAGAAGTCAAGATGTCTATTTGCTACTCACTCGTATAGAGCCTTTCGTTAACGTCAACTGAATTGTGCAGTGAAACTACCCTAGGCCCATAGCTCACAGCTGCAGCAGTTATGTGCAGTATAGCATAGGGACCTCCCCATTGTACCATGCTACAGCAACCACAACTCTGTGATCTAATATACCTGACTTTCCTATAAACATAGAAATAACCAATAGGGAAGTTGTTTTCTACAGAATGTTTTTAGATTCCCTAAAAATTTCAAACAAAACATGAAAATGCTCAAATATTTACTGAAAATCTATGAAGGCTGCTCCAAAAGTAATGTCTCCTATTTTATTATGTTAGCCTACAATGTCAGAGGTGGATGTTGGTGCTATGACAGTAGAAGCTGGAACTTCCTGCCGATATTCCATTAAGTTTTTATATTCTTCTCTAGTAAAAATACATAGATAATGATGTTAACTATTGTTGAAAAATAGTGTTTTGTGGCCAAGAACTACCTCCATTGGATAGTGTTATTCTGCTCCTTGTATCTGCTGTAATCTACATGGAAAAAAATAGGAGGCATTACTTTCAACAGGACTGTCTCTGATTATTTCAACAGAATATTTGTGCATTTCAGCACAGATGCACCAAGACAGGATCTCTGGTAGTTTGTTGTGCTCTGTTCATATAATTATTCTTTCTCCACAGAATCACCTCTTTCAGCATACTAACTCACTCTACAAGAAACACCCAGCCCCAAAAATTTAAGAGAGCAATGCATCAGAAAACATATCTGAACAAGAAACTCAACTTACTGAGCAGACCTAGAGTCAGTAGTATCAAGTCAATCCCAATTCCAGAGTGCAATGGCAAAGATATCATCCTTAACTTAAGAAAATGTCCATAGTGTTTCTAGCTGACCAAACAGTGCTTCAACTACATACACACATAAGAGTTATTATAGTTCATATTTGCTGGTTTCATAAAACTGTATGAAGTTATTAGCATCCTACCTCAGCAGCACTTTTATGCATCTAGCTGTTCATTAACAAAAGCAGTTAATCAATGAAGTTGCATAACACATCTTGGTTTGGTGCATGTTATATGCGCCTGGTGTTTAAAATTAATTTTCCAAGTCAAGATAATGAATGAATTTCCCAGCACAGTGACCTTTATGAAATCAGCTTAGTGAAAGCTGCACTCTGAAAGCCTTCAGTGGTGCAAATTTTAACATATGAAAGATTTAAATCAAGTCCTAGTGCAGTGTATAAAACAAGTGTTCCTGTCAGAATGGGTGCAACGAGATTGTTGTAAGCCCACTCAATAAATGAGATGTGATTCCGTAACTGATGGGCAGATGTTCAAGTATGTCACCTGATGCTTTGCCAGAAAAGTGAAATAGTGAGGTAACAGGCTTTGATATAAAACTAAGTAATGGACAACAAAGTCAAGATTTTGGTCAGAAAAGAGTCCAAATCCCACAGTTCCAGTGTATTAAACTTTCAAGAATCAGAGAAAAATGATTCCTCTATAAATAGTTTTAAATAAAGGCATACTGTTGTAGAAAAAAATACCCTCCTCACAAACAACAAACACATATTCTTAAAAGTTTACTTGCTACTTTTTAGTGCAAGTCTATGGTCATTTCCTGTCCTTTTGAATGTGAAGATGTTTATCCATACATAAAACTGGAATTAAAGATTGAGTACTTCTACTCAAATAAATTACATAAGTCAAGGATTCTCGAAGTCAAAAGACTGGTTTAGATAAGCGCTTGGGGCTCAAGCCTCAGAAGCACAGCTAATTGTGCATGATGATACTTTCTATTTAACATGGAATCATACAGCACTTGAAAAAATAAGAAATTGAGAAAAAAAATTACTATCCAGGATGCACTCTATTATACCTACTGTCTAAGGTCATCAACACGTAGAACAAGAAAACAAATATAATAATCTGAGTGAGATGGGTTTTATTCTCTAAATTAAATGGATTTTTTATTACTGAGGTAAAAAATGCCCAAAGGCAGACATAAAAAATCTGCATGCAAATGTGGATGTTGTCCCAAGAGAAGATTTATGGTTGTGAGACAAGCGCTCATAACGAGTTAGATATAAGATCGTCAAAGCAGCATAACAACTGATCAGACTCATCAAGGGACAGAGATATCAGCTGCCTAATGCCCAATAGTTTTGGCAGCCTGAAAATCAATGAAGAATTGTGAAGACCTTTGAGTGATTTCTGTGCATTCATAAAAATAGACTGGAATTTACCAAGGTTTTTAAAATATCTAAATGTCTAACAATCACAAAACTGCTCTTCTACTCTGTGCTGGATTGCACTGTTTAAGAGGAGATGCTTGCAAACTATGCAACTGAAGAAGCCGAATGGCATCAAAGTCAGTAGCAGACCACAAACAAATCTGGAGAGAGCCTTTGGGAATATACCAGCTGAACCTATCTAGCTAGATGAAGTTTGAACTTTCATTGTATGCTGTTAGATATTCTCTTCACTATTATTACTATTTTTTTAATGGAGTGTCCTTTTGCATTCTTCTTTATTTCACACTGTGGCAACTATCTGTTTTTCATAGCAGTTTACATGATTATATAAAAACTGTGAAAGATGGAATAAATCCTTTACAGACATTCTCCTTAGGCTTGTACAAATCAGACTCCAATAATCCTACTGATTATCAGGAAGTGGAGCATAACATTGGAAACATCAAAGGGAATTTAGCTTTAGTTTATTGGAGGTTTTTCCTCTTCTTTTTAGCCTTTAGGATGTTCAGCCTCTTCATTTTTATTATTCTAGATCACAGTCTTTTAAAATGGCATGAATAGCTTTCTTTTTTATTAGAATAATTTCCACTCTCGGTGGTCAGAATGCTCATTATTAACTTTGCACAGCACTCATGTCAAGGCTAAGAGGTTTTCTATAGCCCATTTTTTTCTCTTTTCTATACTCCCTGGCAACTTACTGCAGGTTGACTTTGAAGGTATAGCCAGTCATTAGAAAAGGTAGACTGGAAATTAGGAGTTTGCTAAGCCTCAGAGGCAACCACCATAGCAGGCAAGTAACTGAACAAAGAGATTTAGCCTTTGTCTATTAGACTCTCTCATCTGCTCTCTTTCCCTCTGCCTGTTATTTTAGCCTTGCTTTCAGCAGGAGGCAAACCAGCTCTGTGTAGCCTCGTTGTCTGATGACTCATTTGGGCAATGTCACTTTCTGAATGTAGCAGGGAGGCCTTTCTTAATAACAGTTATGGTTGCAATATGTTCAAACGTTACTTCCACATTGGAAGAGCAGTTGTCAAATTCATAACTCCAGGTGCCTGTGATGCTGTCAAAGATAGCAACCTGATTCCATGGTAATCTGAGTTATGTCTCTACCTGTGTTACCAGGCATCACAAAAACAGCTGTAGCACGGTAAGATTTTCAGGGTCATTGCACTATCCTAAGTACACACAACTTCCTTTCATCTCATGCAGGAAGCAGCATAGAGATAGCTGACCTATTAATTCTGTTACAGCTGCATTATTCTCTGATGCCCAAATTTAATGAGGGGATGAGACAACTAGGGCAATGATACTAATGCAAAGACACAGACACACAGATCCCTGGGAAGAAACATTATGCTCAGGAGTGTGAAATACATTTTCACCTCAATCAGTTTTGAGGTAAAGAGAATCAGAGTGGAAGTCATATATTTGCTAAGGAGACATATTTTTTGCATTTTATCATATCCCCATCAATGTAGAATTTAAATTCTGCTGCAAAACAAACTAGATTATAAAATGGACACTTTCATCACTAACTATGTCTTACGACTGATTTAGTAGCTCAAAATTTCCTTGAGATCCCTGCAAATTAAGAACCTCAGCCACTGTAAGGTGGTGTAAGCTTTAGCAACATTGTGCCAGCTTTTATAGATAAATATCAAATTTGCAATGTTCATGATCCCAAGTTACAGTGCTTTTTTTGGTTTCTACTTTAAAGCGACAATGGAAGCTTCAGAAACTGATCAAGCCAACCTCTGTGTTATATGCAGAAGCCACAATTCAGTGTTATTAGAGCAATAGGGAATGTGAAAGAGAAGGTCGAAGAGTTCCCAGCACATTTGTCAGCACAAAACTCAACTGTCTGAAGGAAAGGGCAGCTATTGAACTCCACTGTGTCAGTTTTTTCTACTAAACAGCAGGTCCCATGAGGGAAAGGAACTTGAAACAACTGCACTTGCCATCAGGGATAGCAAGAGTAGTATGAGGCTTTCCTATATAGAGCATATAAAGCTGTGAGGAAGATAAGAGGTCAAAATATGTTTAAAAAACATTGCATGTCTTCTCTACGCTTCAGGATACAGGTTTCCATTTACACCAGATTTGACCTTATCGGAATGTTTTCAGTTCCCTGAGAGAAAAAGAGCCATGTTTACTTGAACAAACCATGAATAAGATTATGTCAAAAACAAAATTCATCCACTGGCTGGCTCTTTGGCACTAGCAGCTCTGATCTAATTTGCTGCTAGCAGCAAAGACAAAACAACGTAAAATATCACTAATGTGATTTGCCAAAGTATAGTTTCAAAGTTTTAAAGTTGTCAAGCATACTTTGTGCAAATATGGTCAGATATTATCTGGGAATTGTGATGTGAGAGAAAATCTTTTCTATAGATTTTGTGGATATTAGTTAGAATAGAAAGCTTTGATTAAAACAAATCTAAAAACAAACAAAAAATGATTAAAATAATCTGTTTCCCATCCGTTCCCAAAAACTAAATTCTAGCGTGTTTGCCTGATACAGATAAGCCTATAAGCCAAGCTAAGAAAAAAGAGAAGAAACCTGCCAAGTTTCCTTATCAAACTGCACTAAATAGCAGAAAGATAAAACTATATGGTTGTCAAACCTTACAGTTTTATCTTTAATCTTAAGACATATTACTGGTGCAGAACACAACTGATCCACTAACTAGGCTGCTTTCAGGAAATGTGATCACTGGACTATCAATAGATCCTGCTGTATGAGACAAATCCAAGACTGCACCAATACTTCCTTCAAATGTCTTCTTACATGTAGCATCTTTTGGTTTACAGTTCTTACAACTGATAGGCTAGAATCAAACTTTGCAACATTCCCACATACACTTATAAAATAAATTCTAAAAGTAGCAAAAAATACATTAACTATCCTGAATTTGACACTTTACTATTTCATCTTTTTTTTTCTTTTTTTACAAAGAATCTTGAAAAAAGACATCAGTGTACAGAGAAATCATTATTAGTCTTCCCAGCCTCCAATTCACCTGAATCTGTATTCACCTTGGTGCTACAATAACTTGTTTTTCTCCCCTCCTCACCCTCATTGACTCTCAGCAGTTCCAAAGAAAATACTTTTGATAAACAAAACTGTCAATTACCTATTTTTTCCTACCTTGTTGCTTTAGAAATAAGAACTGGATAGAAAACAGCACAAGAATAGGGAAATTAATTGCCATATATATTTCCCTGCAAAACACAGAAATTTCCAACATTCTCTATAGTGCTTATATATTAGAATCCCTGAGACATCATTTTTAAGAAATAAAATTGAAATTAGTGCATTCAGTATCAGGGGAAAATTCTTGAAAAAGTGGTTCATTTGTATTTTAAGAGCTCCAAAAGAACTCTTGACCTTCTTCCGTGAAGAAAAGTACCAGTACTATAAGTTGAACTCTCATTTAAGCAGGTCTAACAGTTTTACTAGTTTATGATTTATTTAATATTTGAGGTTAACAATAGGGAACAGCTTTCCATTTGCAACAGATTAATATATTACTTAAGATATGAAAAAATCCTAATTAATGCAGGTATACTATAACCTGAACCTGCTAAGAGGAAATACTGACAACCTTATTTTTATCAGTATAGTGAAAGTAGTGTGGAACTGATAGAATAAAATAAGGATCCTGAAGCTAGCAGTCCATATGCAGAAAACGGTTTCAGGAAAGACATGAGCTGTAGTAAGTGCTCAGGATATTCATCATAATTATAAAGATAATTGTTAATAATTTTGTATTGAAGAAGATGTGAAAATGTTAACACACAACACATACACATAAATGTACGTATACACATACATGCAGGTACGTCCCGCATGGATTTTAGCAGGTTATGAAGGAAGGGAGACCCCTCCAATTTGTTTTGCTTCCTCTTCTCTCTAAGCCTTTCCATGCAATAGTGCCAGAAGTCACCTATTTTTCACATAACGGTCTCTTTTCCAGTTTCTTCCTCTTGGGGACAGTCAGATAATCAAAATCTTGCTTCCTTGGCCACTGAATGCCTGATAAATCTATTGTCTGCACTTGTGGATCCATTTCTGTTACATGACCCTTGATTGAAATGTATCCATGACATCTATCAAAACAGGAGGATATGTTTGCCAGTATGTGACCCCACAAAGAGAGGAGGAAAACTTCCTGATCGAGCCCTAGACTGACAAGTGGTCTGCATGCATGTGGAAAACATCATTACATTCTTCAGAGCAATCCAAGAATAGGATTTAGCACACAATTGCTAAATCCATTCTGGCAGAAAATGTATTCAAATTGATGCTACAAGATTCTCACAGGGAAAAAAAAGACAACAATTATAGAGGCAATTATTGGATTATTTTTAATAAGAAAGACAGAGCCAGGTTCCCTGGCTTACTCAGGAGCCACAAAAGTATGATGCCTTTCTAACCAATTTTCAAGTTACTGATGGTGGAACAAATGGAAATTTGGAAATAGCGATGCAGAATTTCACAAAAATTCATATCTCACAAATATGTGAACCCATTCTACAGATACAAACTGCTACACTACAGTTTATTATCAGCCCTTCATTTAATTCAGAGCTCTATGAATCTGCCTGCTGAGTGCATAAGTCCAGATGGTTTAAAGGGTTCGAGTCCTCCCTTCAGTAAAGCCAGGGCACTTCTCATTTTATGATCTGCCCTGCAAAAATTTTCCTCTTCTTAAAAAGCTTTTTTTGCTTTTCAATATGATGGCAGATAATACATTACAAGTGAGAAAAGTCGTGGGTTAGAATAAAGACTGTTTACTAAGTAGAGTAACAGTTGTGCAGGAAAGCAATGCAAAACAGGGAAATCATTCAATGCTTCTCACTGGCAAACAGATGCCTGGTAATTTACAGGAAAGCAAGGCTTCAGCAAATGTAATAGTTACTTTGGAAGACAAATACTATCACTCTGAACATCTCCCTCTTGTGCCTTCCTTCCCCCAGTGTTATTGTTCCACCTGACTCCAGATTGCATATAGAATATCCCTTTGGCCAGTTTGTGTCAGTTGTCCTGGTTCTGTCCCCTCCCAGCTTCTTGTGCACCTCCAACCTCTTGCTGGCAGGGCAGCATGAGAAGCTGAAAAGTCCTTGACTCAGTGTAAGCATTGCAACTAAAATGCTGGCGTGTTAATCAGCACTATTTTCATCACAAATCCAAAAAAACAGCATCATATGTACTAAGAAAACACTTTATCCCAAAAAAAAACAGCACAGCAGGGAACGTTGTATAAAGCAACTGTAGGTCTTAATAACATACGAACTCATAAGCTGCCTACAGGGTAAAAATTTTTTAATTTATACAAACCATAGGCATTGTTTTCATGAAAAAATTCCTTCAAAAGAAATCATTCCTCATTGGCATAAGTATTTTGCTAACAGCAAAATGGAGTCAATTCATGAAAGCATTTTGGAAAGCTAACTTTCAAAAGGATAAACAAGTCAATACCAGTAGAAGATTTGTTGACAAAAATCTATGATTTATTTCCTAGTGCCATTGCGTATGGTAGGTCAACAAGCTGACGTTCCTTGCCTAACAGCATTCTCAATTGACAAAATAAGTAGATTTCTATGTACGAAATAAAACTCCGTAAAAGTAAAACTTAGTCAACTGAAAATTCTCTAGAAAACTGTGTGATTCGCTAAGTTTAGGCTGTGCTTTATACTTTCACTAATCTAATTTTAGATTAATAGTATATGCTTATGACAGTTGCAAAAACATTGTACAAGATCTATTATTCCCTAAGCTCCAACATTAAATAATTTCATCTATTACAGTAGACGTTCTGGAGATCTCTTAGACTTAAAAACTAACTGTATATTCTGAAATAAGAATTTGGACTTTACATTATAATCTTCATGCTATGAATATGCTACTGTGGACAGTTCATCTAAATATTTCACCTTATTAACATCTAGTTTCCCAAATTTAAAAATGTAGAATGTCTACTATAAAATTTAACATTTGTAAATGACAACTGTGAGTCAAACCTCACAGCAAGACACACCACACTCACTGTCCCTCTGGAGGTGCAACAACATTCTACTTCTCAAAGACAACTATAAAACGTGTGAAGAACAAAATGAATAAAAATCCTAACAATAAAACAGTATGAAAAATCCTAACAATAAAACAGTACGACACGTTTTAAGAATGTTATGATCCTTTTTAGTATTTAAAAAAAATCAGCACCTTGTCTTGCAACAGATTAACAGCCACAGTATGTTAGTGTTTTCTATTTTCTCTGCAATGTTCCTCTATTTGTCTCTCTATTGTTCCTCTAATAAAGAGGACATCATTTCACCATTTCTCCTGTCTGATTTAGTTGGAACACATAAACCTTGTATGCTCAGAAAATTTATGTCAGAGTGCCTATTGAGTACTGATGGAGCCATGGAACACATTTTGGGTTTCCTTTTTCTGCTTTCCTTTTTGACTGAATCACTTTTTGTTACACAGGTATAAGGATTTAATTCAGTCTGTCTCAGCTGATAAGGAATGCTCTGTTTTCTCAGCTATCACTGGAACAGTTTCATCTTGTAAAGTTTTTCAAGCAGCAGCTCATAGGCTAGACCCTGTCAAAGTGCATTTAATTCTCTTACAACTGCAAACACTGAATGTGTGCGGTGGGCAACAGCTCCCTAGGCTGAAACCATATTTCCTGCTGTAAAGAATAGTCCATTTATGCTATTTCAAGGCGGCTGTGATGAGATACCATTTACCAGGCACTGTGGTACTTCAGGTTGATTTAGGCCTTTCCTGTGCCCCTGTATTTTACAGTGCTTGTATCACACCCTGAATGGAGAAGGTATTGGTGCTTGTAAGTAGATCATTTTTGTAGTCTCTTGATATTATATTGCAGTTTGTAGTCCTCGAAACTTGTAGGTGGTGAAAACAAGGAGGCTGGGAGATGGACTGGGTGTTCTTAAAGCCTCTTTAGTTATGTCTACAATGCAGGGCTAAGAGGGAGCTTAAGCTTGCTTTCTGTCCACACTGCTGGCGTGAACTCTGTTTTGACATGTGATGGGCGTAGCTTAACAAGTCATGTAAAAGAGTTAAGTCAATAATTCTGATTAATTCTCTCCTTTCACCCTCTTTTTCTTGCTAGAAATCTTAAAACATTCATTATATTTTCAAGTGAAAGTTCAAGTCTCACTGAACACAGTACATGGAATCGCAACATTCATCAATTTAGAACACAGTTTATTCAATAACAAATGTAGGATGAAAAGGAATGTGCAGGCAATATTTTGCTGGGAGCACAAAAAAAAATGATGTTCCCAGGAATTTTGAGAAAGTCAGATGGGAACAAGAGCTACTGAATGGGACATGTCTTGCCAGAGGTATTTCAAAGAGAAAGGAAGCAAGCCTGTAAGGGCAAAAGAATCTCACACTGTGTGATGATAGTTTCACATCTAATTAAAGGTTGAGAGAAAGGAGGGTGCATTCCATAACTTTTTTTTATTCCTTTACAAGTGATTAGAATAAAAACAAAAATAGAGGAGAATTTCTCTGTCATTGAGAGAGATCACCCTTTGAATCAAATACTACAGAACACACTTATGAAAATTAAGTTTTAATTTGTCAGAAAGATAAAGAACCAGGGTCTAACATGACTGAGCAAATTTGTTATCTGTCATGACGACGTGATTTTTTTTCAAATACCAAGCTGTTACTGCTCAGGTCATCTTCTCTTGAAGCACTGCCCACTTCAAACAATATTTCTTTGATTCTTGTTCTGCCTTCAGGATTTTCTTGAGTACAAAAAGTTCAAGATTGTTTCCCCAAGTAGCATTTTCTAACATCAGTAAATCCTCAGGCAAGTGTTTACAAGAAAACTTTTGTTTCTTTGATGTCAGTTTCTGCTTTTTAAGAAATTTTACTGTTTCCTCTTCAAGCAGAGGTTAGTCTTAGAAAATGCTACATTCTCACACAAAGTTTTTTAAATTCTAAAATGGTGAAACAAAAACAAACCAAACAAAAAAACAACCACAGACAACTTTCTGTCAGCTTACTTTTGGCTCGTTTAGGAGTCAGCACCACATAATTATACAAATCTTGACTCATCTTCCAAGTTAGTGGTTAACATCTTTTGGACATAGAAGAAAGAGGGCATTCACCACTGGCCACTTCCTTTTGAAAAGTATAGTTGAACAGAAAGAATTTAAACTGAATTTCTTTTCTCTGGAAGTTAAGAACCCTCTGCTTATTTTCAAAGCAATTGAGGAAACATCATCTATCTTACATGTTCTCTGGAAAGGCAAATCTAAATTCAAACTATGTTATCTACAGCTAAGCTATGACATGCAATTCAGTAGAGGAGCTCAATACAATAGCTTTTCAGCTTCACCAATCATCTCAACTAGGTTCACAAATCACAACATAGCAGACACTCCTCACTACTACATCTTTTGAAGAATACTAAAATACCCATTGTGCTTTTTCCCTCATTTCCTTAGTAAACATAAAAACATCACTTTTTTGTGATGAATAGAATTAACTGCCACAGATTAGTGTCTGCCTGTTTCTGTCAGTCAGGTAAATCAGTTATGTTTTTCTATGATATCTATAATAAACCATTCCTATTTTCTACAATAAACCATTCACCAAAAATCACTCAAAGTCTTCAGATGCTGAAAGTGTAATCAAAACAATTTTTGAGGTGCATTATAATTTTCCTTTCTCTGGTAAAAAGAAAACATATATGGTTGTCAACATGCACATGGCAGAGAGGTTGGAACTAAATGAAATTTAAGGTTGTCTCCAGCCTAAGCCGTTCTATAATTCTATGATTTCCATGATGAAGATAAAAGAATAAACCAATCTCTTGAGAAAATGAACCATCCACTTAAAATTCATGGCTTTTGAAGAGCATAGGCAACTATAAAATTTTTACCAGGAACTATATTATTTTAAGGTCTAAAACAGTCTGCTGCCAGTTTGCTTAAAACAAGCCATCAGAAAGAACCCCTTAAAATCCTAAGATGAAAACAATGCAAGTAGAGGGAAAATGAAGCAGGGTAAATAATGAGCTATTATCCTACTTACAAAGAGGAATCATACAATGAAACTGAAATGGGAACAGAAAAGCATTCAAAAATGTTAGAATACCTCCACAAATGGCACCTAATTAGTACATTAAACTTACTGACATAAGATATCATGGAGACCAGAAAGACGATGTCTCAAAGTAAACAGGGCACTAAGAACTTCATTGCATTCCTTAGGACTAAAGGAAATAATCGTCAAATAGAAAGGATACCACTCTCCCAGTCACTTTAAAACAAAATTTCTGTGTTTTATGGATAGGAAGCTACAGAAAAAGAATCATTGGACTTTTACTTAGAGTGTTTATTCTTGGTTCTGAATAACAATCTCCTGCTCCAAGTATTGGCAAACTGTTATGGGCTCAGATGCTCTCAAAGAGGTAAATTTGTTCTCCTGCTCTGAACTGTGATAAAGAAACAAATTTCTAAGACATTTCGGAAGAGGAAACAATTATCTGGACAAAAAAATATCTAACAAAAAAAAGGAATTTAATAGTAAAAAATATTAGTTTTAAATACTAGTTAGAAAAGAAGGGAAGGAAAGTGAGAAAGAGATAAAGATAAAAGAAGTAGCTTTAATCTCAAATTTATAGCCTGTTATCCTGTTGCAGTCCATGCTATAAACACAGGGTCCTTTAGAAAATTATGCACACATTGGATGGCTTTCCATTTATTGCTTCTGATTACTGTACACAGTCTCTGCTTGAAGGTTTTGGTATTGAGCTAAAGGCTTAATTTGTAAGTATACAAGTGCTGTGCTGAAGCCAGAATACTGACTTATGTACCTACACACCTTACACTATGAACAGGGAGGTACTGATAACCCAAACAGCAGAAAACACAAGGAGCTGAGGGAAACTCTAGTCAGAATACACATCCTTCTGTCCATCTCCAAAAATGTGCACTTCTTTCCCTTTAAGATCCAGGACTTGGACCCTTAAATGAGGAATAAGTTTCTCTGTTTTCTTTCAAAAGGCAGTACCATGTAAGATCAGCTTGGTCTCTTAACCAGACAGTGGGGTTACTGAGCTTAGTGTCCCCTGCAGTGTAAGAGGACAAAATTGTTTGGATGCAGTTTAACTCAAATTATGTAAGGCTGCATACTAAATATTTAGACCATTTGATTTTGAGAGAGAAATCACAGATGCTGATCCCATGGCACTGTCTGCATTTCAAGCAATATGAATAAATGTAAATTATTTCAATTAGTTACAATAAATTGGATTAAACAAGAATAATCATAATTGTCTTGAGACATGGACTAAAACTCAAGGTATAGAAGACATTCCACTTAAATAGCAGATCAGTTCAGCTGAAGATATTTGAAAAGATAGAAAGCAAACACTTCCTACGGAATGAGAAACTTATTTGGTGTCTATTTCTCTAGTACTCAAAGCAAGGTGTTAATTTAAAATGTACTTAATAATAACAGAATAGATACTAGTATTGCATATTTAGGGCAACAAACTAGAAAATCCAAGAAGAGATTCAGATTTTCTATTCCCCAACACACAAGCCATCTTTTTCCTATTAGAAAATATCTTTCTAGACTCATTATTTTGTTTCATCAGAAATGCATAGAGCTTCAGGCTAAGTACCCAGTGGCATAATAATGGCTATAAGATCAATTTATAACACGAATTGCAGCTTCGATAGAAAAATAGCTAAGAATATATTCTCACAAATACCACCACAACGTCAAGCCTCTTCAGAGAATGAAGAACTTCTGGCTTCAACAGCCCTCTAACTGTCACCTACTTGCCTTCCAAGAGCACAAATGGTAAATCTTGGAGCTTGGGAAAGTGCCTCAGGCACAGCCTGAGGAAAACAAACTCAGCATATTTGGTAGGAAACAGGGGAAATCTTACTTTTTGGAGGAAACAAAGTATTTCATTTCTGAATGGAAGTTTAAGAATCAACTCTGACCTACCTGAAATCAGGACAGAAAAAGCTACCCTTTTCAATATCTTTGCTGTCAATTTTTGTTGCTGAACTGCATTCAAATATCATACTATTCTGATGCCATATAGACCTCATTTTCTCTGAGTGTCCTGTCAGAGTACAAGATGCACTCACTTCTTTCTTCTTTTCAAATAAGAAATCATCAAACTTCCAGGGACTTTTCAGTAAATATTTGTCAGATTAGAGCCATGTAGGACACTTAGGTGGCCAGGAGGTGCTACAGGCACACAAGTGAAGGGTCTCAAGCTCCCCATTATTCAGAGCATTCCTGGGATACCCAAGAAAGCTGCAGTCAAGATGCAATGATAAATAAATAAATTCTTTATGCTGATGCAACTGAAGACATTCAATATCTTTCTACCTTCTCCCTCTACCCCTTCCCTATGGTAAAAAAACAAAAAGGTAAGTCTAGTTGAGCAATCAGAGAAACAAAGAAATAAGAACTGTCAGCAGCTGTGGCAGACCCACAGAGTTGCAAAATTCATTATCAATCTACCATAAAACTGTATATTCAGAAATTAAATGAAGTTATATTATTACATTTATTAAAAAAATTTGCAAGTTCAAAAGTTGTTCTTTGCTCCAATATTTATCTGCTGCCGAGCAAGTTCCTGCCTAGGGCAAAAACGTTACACACAGAAAAAAAACAAAACAGGGTTAATAATAAAAACACTGACCCATCCTTAGCTACTGCACTGTGAATCACATTGCCATCATCATTTCAATGCTTTTTGCAGATATTTGACAACATACTACTCAGCAACAGCTGTTTTGTTATTGCCTTTAATGGCCGTAAAGCAAAAAATATTGCATAATACAGAGGAAGCATTCTGATAACTGTCTGCAAATGAGTATGTCAACTTTATAGCACCGTTTGGCTTCTGAGGTATTTCTTGACTAACAGGTGCATCATTATACACATGAACAATTCACCCTCTAATTCAAACAATAATACAATGCATATCACAGTGCTATAACTGACACAAAAAAAATGAACTTTCTAAAGAAGTACAATAGGCTGTCATTTTGCTTGTACAAGTGCAGTTTGGATTGACACAGTCTTTAAGGTTATAAATATTTTTGTACGTTATTGTAAAGGTCTGTGGCCTGGTTTGCCCTGGTGAATTGCATAGGGCAAAGGAAGAATTGTCACTCCTCATTTAAGAAGAGAAAGAAAACAATGCCTGTCAGACATGTATCCAAGTTGACTTCTGTTTTAATTTATATCATATTACCACATGCCTTGTCAAGAAGCATCAGAGAACCTCAAGTTTACAAATATACTTAAAGACCTTGCTTTTACAATTCCATGACTCACTCTCATGGATTACAAGCTAGTTTTACAGCTGATTGGGAAAAATAACGATATGGGCAAATCTGCAAAGAAATACTGCCTCCTTCCCCTGCAAGGAGCCCAGTTTCTCTTCCTGAAGACAAATAAAAACCTCCTAAAATCTTTAGGTCCAAAGCTGTACTCAGACATTCATATCTCAATGAAAAAATGTAAATCCTTATACTGGATATTTTAAGCCCTTCATTCTAGTTAATTGTCTGCAATAATTTGTTTACCTTATTTGATTAATTAAGAATTACTCTGCATAACAACAAAATGAGTATGTTCAAAACCTTCATGAATGTGCAGCAGGTTTTTATTCTTACATGAGAAAGGTTATATAAAAGAATAAATGCCTCTGTGTGACAGATCTCACTACTACCAAATTCCAAGAAAGATTAAATTATTCAGCTTAAGAGGGAAGCCTTACAGGAACAAAACAGTTCCTTAGAAAATTAAAAGATGTCCTGACTTTTTTCCGTTGAGCAATGCACACACCACTCTGAGACTCTACAGTGTATGGCTTCAGTCAAACATTCCTTGCTGTCTCTTGCCATGATACCATCCTTCACCCTTGTTTTCATACAGGATGCACTACTAGTTGTCAGAGAACACCTGTGTACCAGAGAGAATATAAGTGGATAATCTATCCAATTAAATGGGTAAGCTCATCTCACTAACTCACTGAGGCACGTGATTATGACAGCCATTATGGATACACTCTGCAGTCTGGTACTCACAGTCAGCTGAGTGATTCTCTTACATTTACTGATGTAATGCTTCTCACTCTGATTAATTATAAGGGGACACATCTGCTGTTCCAACCAGAGAGTATGCCAAATGTGAGCAATAGTGTTAGAGCAGGCATCTGCACTGCTCTTAGCCTAGTTTACAAATAAATATATAGTTTATAGTTTATGAGAGAGTAGGTGCGCAGTCTAACTGAAAAGCGTAGAAATGGACAGCCGGCCCACTCAAAAAATTACATTTTGTTCTGAATTCTAATCAGCAATACTAAGAACCCTTAACTAGAACAAAACATTCCTTTATGTTTTATAAAATATACCTTTCAGATGACCTGGCAGCCTAAAATTTTTCTTTTTTAGCAACCCTTTAATTAATAATCCAGTAAGTTCTGCTGCGTCCATTTCACAGATGTGCAACAAGTCATAACTGGGTGGTATGACCACAGATAGCACTCACATGTTCTGAGTCCCCTGCCTGGACCCTTTCTGTAACCATGTTCATATTCATTAAAACAATGAGTGATTTAATAAAGTAAGAATCATAGAATCACAGTACTACACATGATCCTAGCCAAAAGGCCAAGAAGCAACAGAAATAGAAGGAATATATATATAGACCATTTAAAAAAGAAAGAAGTAAAAAAAAAAAGAGCAATTTTTATGCCATATGAGATATACTTAAAAACAGAGATGGTAAAGCAGCAGTAATAATGGGATTTGTAGAGGTTTACTAGAAATCTGACAATTATTTACAAGTACCACAGATTTTTAAGAAAAAACTACTTTGTGCTAGGTCCTGTAGCAACACAGAATCGAGGCACTTGTTTTCTCCAAGTTTTTATAATCCAAATACAAGACAAGTACCTACAGAAGAATACAGACAAACAGTAATAAAAGGGCACAATAAGAAAATGAGCATCAGTGGCTGTTTTTATATATATATATATATATAAAATATAAAATATATATATATATATATATATATATATATATATATATAAATTGCTAGATTCAAGGAACACCCTGAAATTCTCATTATTTTCAAATGTATGTTTCTTTATATAAACTTGAGATGTTCTTGCAAATAGTCTGTGTATACACAGTTTTCATGACATTTTCATGACACTATCAGAGAGGAACCAGGACAGCCCTATTGTATTGAAGACATTATCAAACCCTTCTGTTTGGAAGCTGAAATAAAGAAGGTTCTAACTAAGTCTGCCTATTGTCCAAAATGCAATTTTTTTTTCCAGTGTGCAGTCAGTATCACATATAGAGACAAGATACTGATTTATTACAAAGTTGTGAAAGTTTGGGTGCTATGTGGTCTCACACAAACCTAGTAAACTCCAGGATTTTCGCAACATCTTCTTATACATACTTAATCACTTGAGCACTGCTCTGATACAGCCTCCAACCTACAATTGGTCGGTAAAGACAGGGTTAATTTCCCTTCCTGCAGGTTAGCTAGGCATGCTAATAAACTACAAGTTTCCTCAGGATGCTCCTATCTTCAAAGACAAGTTTAGTCATTATACCGTAATTAAGAGTTTGTCTCCTCAATAACTTTAGCATCAATCACTTTTCAAGAATGGTCATCTTGACAAAAGTAAACATTTGTTATACCTAAGGATTATATCTAAGAAAACAAAGATTTGTACAAAGGTTAGTTCTTACTGAAAACTTGCCTATGAATGCCAAATATGCGCAACAATGGTGAAGATGGTGAAAACCCTCTTTATCACTGATGTGTAGTATTACTGATATGTAGTAACTGGGACTGGTGGTGTTGAATAAAAAGTAAATGTTGGTAGGCAGCAAATAAAATGCTGGTTAATCCCATAAAATTTATCAACTGCTACAAAAATCTTCCTACTTTCCTCTAGGACGCAAAGAGCTATCATAGAATCATAGACTACACCAAGTTGGAAGGGACCCACAGGGATCATCAAGTCCAACCCCTGACGACACACAGGACCACCCAAACGCACACAGTCCTTCAGCTCCAGCAGCTCAGGGCCGTGCCCACTGCCCAGGGCAGCCTGTGCCGTGCTCACCGCCCACTGGTGCAGACCCCTTCCCTGACCCCCACGTGACCCTCCCCCAACACAGCTCCATGCCGTTCCCTCGGACCCCATTGCTGCCACAGACAGCAGAGCTCAGCGCTGCCCTCCGCTCCCTGTGAGGAGCTGCAGCCGCCATGAGGGCTGCCCTCAGCTCCTCTGCTCTGGGCTGAGCAAACCCAAGGACCTCAGCCACTCCTCACAGACTGTGCCATCAGATCCTTCCCCATCTCTGCAATCCTCCTTTAGACCCTTTATATCCTTCTTATGTAGAGGCTACCAAACCTGCACTCAGGGCAGGAGGTGCGACCACACAGCACAGAGCAGAGCGGGACAACCGCTTCCCTCACTTCCCCAGTGCTGGGCCTGACGAGCCCAGGGTACAGTTGGCCCTTCCAGCTGCCAGGATGCACTGCCAGCTCAGATTCAATTTGCCACCAACCAGAATGCCCACATCCATTTTTGCAGGGCTGCTCTCCAGCCCATCACCTCCGAGCCTGTACATACACCCAAGGCCGCCCCATCCCACGCGCAGAGCCCAGCTCTTGCTCTTCTTCATGCAGATGGGAACCACCCTCACATTCATCTCAGAGCAAGGCCCCTCTACCCTCAGCGAAGTCAACACTCCTCCCCGCTTAGCATCACCCACAAATTTACTTCAGACAACTGCCAGATCTTTATTGGAATCAACAGTGAAAACATTCAAGAGAAAGGATCTTAAAACAGAGCCCCGCAGAAACCCACTGGTGACAAGAAGGATAACTGTCAGGCCATAGCCTCCCCTTGCCCAACACTGCCATGTTTTGGTTGTCATGGGACAATCTCAGGGCGGCACTGCCATGGCCCTATGATGTCACGAGCCACCTCCCTGCTGGCTGCTATAGATACAGGGACCCTGACAACAGAACACCAGTCGCTGACCGACTTCTGTCGAGGAAGCACGCATCTGAGAGCAGGAGCTCAAAAGACAGATCCTTTCCTCCCATTGCTGAAACTTTCGTGGAGGAGGATGGATCCTCCTCCACCAAAGAAGCAGAGGCTTCTGGAGAGCAGCACTGAGCCTGAGCCCGAGCCAATGGACGTAGATCCACCAAAGAGTGACGTCGAGCCCATGGAGGTGGACCCACCTCCACAGGATGAACCAATGGAGGTGGATCCATCTCCATCAGGCACAGGCAAGCACTATAACACCATGCTTGCCTGGAGACGTCGCTATGTCCGTTGGCGGCGCAGCAGGGGCTCTCGATTTCCATCTCGGCGTTGAAGAGTCACCATCTGCCAGAGAGCCCCTGGGCCAGCTGCTGCTCTCCAGAACCCCCCCCCCTTCCCCATCCTCATCCTTCTCCAAGACCTCTCACCTCTTCTTCCCCAAGCTCTGAGGAAAAGGGCATGTAAGACTACAAAAGGATGATAATAGCAACGTGGCAAAGCCTTTGGCTACAACAAACGAGAACGAGCCCAAATGCAGCAGCCACAGATACAGAAATGAAGAAAAAGAACTCCTTACCTTTGGAAGATCTCAGGTAGGCAACAATCTCCCACAAGAAATACCCTCACCTCCACTGCCAACCCTTAAATGAGGTCTGGGAAGGGGTGGAGCCAGGATCCACCCCTTCCAGTCACTCAGGTGCATTGCTTGCACCTGAGCTCCCCTGGGTTGGCTCTGCCTTCCCACCAGGTGCTCAGTCACTGTTTCAAGCCATGACTTAGCATTTCCATTACAGGGCAGCACTGGGACTGGTGTCCATTATGCTTCTGCACTGACACAACAGGAGAAGTCCAGTGGATGGGCACAAGCTCCCTGCAGCCTCCAGGCAAGTCCTGAGGAACAGGGCAGGACTGGGACTGGTGTCCTCTATGCTTCTGACCGGGACAATGAAAGGAGTCCAGTGGACAGCCTTGAGCTCCCTGCAGTCTCCAGGTGAGCTCTCGGGAAGAAGGTAGGACTGGGACTGGTGTCCTCTGAGCTTCTGCATTGGGGTAACAGGAGTCCAGTGCATGGCCCTGAGCTCCCTGGGGCCTCCAGGTAAGTCCTGAGGAATAAGGCATGACTGAGAATGGTGTCCTCTATGCTTCTGCACAGGGACAATAGGAGGAGCCCCGCGGACAGCCCCAAGCTCTGTGCAGCCTCCAGCAGTGCCAGAGAAGGTACAGAGGCAGCTTCCATTGGAGAAGCAGAAGACTTTGGTTTGGACAGGAAGAAGGACTCACGTTCAGCATGAAGGTCCATTCCAGCTGCTCCATTGGGACTTCTGTTTCAAACCAGGACAATGAGCAATTCAAAAGGACAATACAAAACAATAACAATAATAAAATCTAAAGCTCTTTTCTGAAGCCAAATCAGTCTTTGCCTCTCCACTGTCGGCACCCCCGAGTCTGCCCTGCACCTCCCGGGTCCCCTCCGCTCTCCCCAAAGGGAACGGCTCTGCCCCGCGGGGTGAGGCCCAGCCCAGGCCTCAGCGCTGGGGAGGGGCTCGGGCACACGGCAGCCCAGCAGGCTGCGGGCACGGCCTTTGCTCGGCGCCGGGCACAGAGGGCCAACGAGGGACTCAGGGCCGCGATGGTGCCCCCTCGTCTCGCTGGGAAAGGCCTAAGCAGCCCAGGGGCGGCAGTCAGCACGGAAGGGCCGTCGCAACGGCCTCAGCCCGGCACGGAGTCGTGGCCTCCACCTCCCCGGTGGCCGCTGCAGTGCGGCCGGGCGGGCCTCGGGCGGGTCTGGCGCTGCACCACCGCAGCACAAAGACTTCCAGAACCGGGGTCAGCGGGATCGTAGCGCTGTTCCGCAAGGGGCTGTGCGGCCCGGCACCGCCATCTCACGCAGATGATGCTATACCACATGTATCCTCGTCATTGGAACCAGGATTTATACTGTGGGGGGTTTTAACATAAATGGGGAGTTCTTGTTAACATACAATAGAGAATGTACTCTACTGATAATTCTGAAACACATGTGCCAGCTTTTCTTTTGTCTAATAGCACACTTTTATCTTTTAATGAAAGGGTGAGTAGAAAAATTAAGGTATAAAAAGCCCCTGGTTTTAAGGTTTAGGTAAGTAGTAAAGACTAACATATTTGTTCAATATTCATGCCTCCTAGGAGACCATTACCTTGAAATCATTACCCTTATTTATTCTCCAGTCTCATGGATCCTGTAAACTTTTAATGAAATAATACATAAAAGCGGGTTTCATTCAGCTACAAATACTCATTAATTGTTTGCTAATATAACATATATTTTTTCCTATTTAGTCTCCTGGCATTATTATAATGAGGAGCAATTGCTTTATAAAGAAAGTTGTGCAAATACTGTAAATCATGACTTCTTTTCCATTCTGCTAATTTGCCCTGCAGTGAACTTTTTTTTGTTAATTAACTTTCTACTGTTTGTCATTCCGATTAAATAGAGTAGAGCAATTACTTGCTGTTACATGAAGTGCTATAAAAGCTAAACAAAAAACAAGAAAACTCACAACAAAAACCAAGAGTACACAAAAAAAAATACACCTGATAACATGAAGAAGGAAAAAAAAAAGAATTAAAACCACAAATCCTAAACGTCTTCGAAAGTTCCACAAAAGTAAGCAGACAAAGAAAATAATCCAAAATAAAGGAGAGAAGGTATGGTCAGTGTAGCAAAATTAAAACAAACAAACAATCAAAACAGGTAAACTCACCTGTTTAGTGTTAAGATCAGTGAGAAGGAAGTGAATACATTTTACAATGCAAGAACATAGGATTTGCTCACAGGTATTTACTTATAATCTGAGCATTGATAAATACAGGCAGTAAAATCTGACATATGTTGGAAATTTATTGATATCATTATCTCAGTGATATCCAGACTGTAGTCTTTGTGCTCAACCACAAAACTCATTTTTTTTGTTATTCCACTTGTATTTATCACATCTCATTCAAACATTACAATTTCTTATGCAAAATCCACAGGACAGTAGATTGTCTTCAATAAATCCTATAAAAAATGGGCACACACCTAAATTCAAGGATTTAAGGAGAACGTAGCATACATTTAAGATACAGCACGCATCTACTTGTTGTGATAAGCAGCAGCTACATTATTCTAGACCCTGAGGTACTTATCTAATTGCTAGACATCTTGACATAATATTACGAAAGAAGTACAACTCATTAACTCACAGTTCCAAAGAACATGGCTTTACCATGCTAACAAGCCAACAACTAATCTATTTTAAATTGTGCAAGAAACTCAATTTTCGTCTCCAGAAATAGACCAGTACTGGAAATAGAATAAGCTCTATTTTTGCTCTAGCTAATTTCACTCAGAAGAGGGAAAATATAGCACTTTGGAGGTGAATTTCCAAAGAAATAACATCACAGACAAATTTGTTATTATAGTGAGTATGAGTAAAACAAATGTTCACTACTATCAACATTATTACACATTTGCCACACTGGCACAAGAGACATACACACAGTAAAGGTACTTGAAATGCTGTCCTAGATTAGTTCAAAAGGATTTTCAGCTTTTAGGGTGGAAAGGGACAGCATCTTCATGAAGATTAATTTTGACTACAAAACTGCAAAATGGAAAAGCATAGCATGTTCATAAGAAAACTAAGCACGATCAATTTCAATTTCACTAAATAATGAAAATAATTTTGATCAAAATAAGTTTGGATATTTTAACACAAAAATATTTGCTCTGAAAAATGTAGCTTCAATAACAATTAGCATGCTTCTTCATTAATTCACATTTAATAAACATCACAATACTTCTGTCAATTAAGAAAAATGAGACAATCTGAAGCCATACATACTTATTAAAGGGGATTTATTAAGTAAGTGTTACATTTGCAGACTCTTCTCTATCAAGAAGCATTATCCGGTGCTAAGGGTCATAGTTTAGTAGAAAATATTGGTGATATGTAGGTGATTGGACTGGATGATCTTAGAGGTCTTTTCCAACCTTGGTGATTCTATGATTCTGTGAGCCATCCAAACACTTGGTGAATAGATGGAGTTGTATAACATGATCTTTTGGGGAAATAACTGAAACTTCAGCTCACAAAGCTCTTCCTCTGAAAAGCACAAAACAGTTCAGAGGTGGTATCGAAGTAGATGTTACAGGGGAGAATGTCTAAGTCACTTGGAAGAAACTACAGCTTTTGAATAATGGTGTTTCTTTGCAGAAGCTGAACATGCATCAAATTGTTGACTTCAATAAGATGAATGTGGAAGAAAATGGAAAGAAACAGGTTTTGAAGCTAATAGTAATGGGTCTCTAATTCTGTATCAAGTGACAGGAAAAAAAAGTAAAGTGAGGGTTCAACTCTGCACAAGGTAGGGAAATCCCTTAGGTGCAGGCAAAATTTCAAATGTAGATTTGGCTTCTTTAGTAGGAATATTGTAATACTAAATCAAGCATGAATAATAACAAAAGAATGATTCTACAAAATTAATGTGCTTAATGAGTGTTTTAGAGTTTCATTTGGTTCTGTGAATTTTGTACAGCACCTGTGCTCTAACATGGGTCCACCTTGAAAAGTAATCATCCCTTTTCTGCATTAGATCCTAAATCTATATTTTATATCACTCTTCTATTCACTATCATGAATAATATTCATCCTCCCAACTGCCTTGACTAGAAATTCCAATAAAAAGTGCACTGGATCTGTATAAAAAGGACCTTGCCCCAAGAATTGCAATATACCCTTTCATTTAACATGACAGAAGAATGGCACAAATCATACCAGGATAACTAGTGAAAAATATATATATATATTAAGTATCGTTTTCTAGATAAAAGAGATAAACTTAAGGTCTAATTCATTATCAAAGCAGAGGTGCTCAAGTTATATTGACCACATTTGAAGGATGGACCAACATATCAATAGCATTTTACTAAATAGCCTGGTTCCCACCAGAGACTCATGCAATCTCCCAGTAAGACCAGCAGAGTTTCATAAATTTTCAACATCTGCTTGATTTAAAAAATTCTCTTGGTATCTGAGGGAGTGCAGTGCTGGCCATTTACCTCCCTCAGAACCAGTTTCACCTGGGACGAGTGAAGAGTCTCTCTCCCCTCAAGTCAACACAAATACATTAGTCTTGCAACATGGTGGGATTTCTTACTACCACTGACAGTATTAAGAGAAAACATACTGACTGTGGCTCAACATAGACTCTTTTTTCCTTGCTAGTCCCAGCTGGAGGGAGTAATTCTACACAGCATTTTCCACAGTGGCAAGACTAACTTTGGAAGATCCCACCTCCAGCTTCTTGCTCGCTGATACCAGCGACAAGGTATTCCCCGGACAGTGATTGTGCAGCCCTGCATGAGGATGTGCTGAGACCACAGCCACTAGGGAAAGAGTCTCATGGGCTGACCTCTGTAAAAGGCAAAGTGTCACACAGCTGCATCCTCTGTCACCAGACTTCTCCAATTCTCCTTCAGAACAGTTAGAAATCCTGCTTTGGAACAAGAGGAATTATGAGACTAAACATCTTCTGTTTAGAGTAAGTTATTTCAGTAATAGCAAAATTGAGTTCTTCCATAATATCTGAGCCCAGTTGCTAAACTGTTGTTTCATGCACCTGAATACATTTTTAAAATGCTTTTTAGTGTTTTGCCTTAGGTATTCAGTTACAATTTTAGTATGTTTTTACTTTGTTTAGACAGCAGTATGGAAAATATTTTTCCAGTAACTTAGTGAACTTTTATTCTGTATATATTACAGTACTTGTAGTCAAATCATTTGTACAGTTCACATGCACACTGGTTGGTAGAAGAGCACTGTTATTCTTTGTATGATATTTACCACAATACTTTAATTGCATGTATCACTTGCATTACTTATGGAAGGTGCTACTAACAATCCCTGGAGCCTTTACACAGCAAGGATAGGAAAGAGATGGTAGTAGTGTAAAAGAACACCATTTATACATCCCAGTTTGACCTACAGGACCAGCCTCTCAAGAAAGAAAAAAAAAAAAGAAAAAAAAAAAAGATAATTCATTATTACCTCTGTGTTCATTCACAGCCTGACATAGTCAATAATATTTACTAACAAAGATACCAAATGTAGTTGTTTTTCTTCCTTTGGTTCAATGGATTCTTTACGGGAACAAAGCCAAACACTGATTCTTACAAATCTTGAATTCCAACAATGATTAGCTAAAGAACAGGTTTACAGAAGTTATTATTGCTTCTGAAATAAAAACATAACTTCTTTAACCGTAGTAAGCTAAAACCCATAATATCTTCAAATGACAATGAATGTTGATCATCAGTCAATGTAGATTTGTGACAACCTAGTGATCTGTAAAAAATACAACCTTAAATTAATAATAACAAGAATGAGAACATACAACAATCGCCTATTCATTTTTTTTAAAACAGCTTTTATTTTGAAACCAATGGAGATTTACTTGGTAAAGATCAAGTACATACCGAGGACCTTAGTGTACCAATCATTAGGAGTACTATTATTTATTAAGTGTTACTTCATTTCAACTCTAAAATAATTGAAACTTTAGTTTCACAATAAGAAGGGGAAGTATTATTAAATATGAAAGGTAGAGCTAAGGTGTAATTTTCCTTTCCATAGTATGACTGAATATCCCAGAAATCATACCTATAAAAGTGCTTACATAGGAAAATGAGTTAGTTCTTGTTCAGTCAGGCTCAGGGGATAAGGCTAAAAATTTCTGTAAAGAGCAGCATCAAAGAAAAATTGAGGAATATTTCAAAACAGCATGAAAGAGCAACTAAGGCCCAATTAAAATAAAAGTAATAAAGGGAACATTAAGTTTGGGAAGGCGAAAAGAAAGGAATAGCATAAATGTTGTGTGCAGGTTAGAACTAAAACTAATAAGTCAAAATTATAATCAAATCCTTAGATTTTGCAATGTATGGTTTCAAATTATTAACGTAAAAGTATCAGTTTTCATTAGCGCAGCTAGCAAACAAAGTCCTTCCTACCTAAACATCCCTGCACTGTGCTTGTCATTTTCTACTAATTAGAGATTAGAAAGCCCAAACTACTTTGCTCCAAGGTAAAGAAAGGCTCTGTAGGTGTTTCCAGCACTGAACTGAGAGGAATGTACATTCTCGACAGATACACACAAATCAAGTCTGCTGTAGAATAATTTTTTTTGTGTTATGACAAAGTATAAACAGAAAAAAACTGAAAGACTTCAATCAGTACTTGTTAGCACTATAAATAATACACCATACCTCAAGCTTCCTTTGATAGCCCAAAAGAAACTAAAGGGAATTTCTGTTTCTTAATGCGTATTTTGTCTCTGGGTTGCAATTCTTTTACTTACTGTTTCACACTTTCCGCAAGTGCATAGATGACTGCCAAGAAAATAATGCACTCCTTCCTGATGTTATCTGGGAGTTTTACTAAGAAATATAGCTTCCAGGAATCTGAAATACTTACTGCGATTTTTCCCCATTTTTTTCCTGATACATATGAAGGCTGTAACTTGAGCCAGGGTGATGATACAAGTCAAATGTTTATTTGCGTGTCTTGTGCCATGTGGAATTCATAAATCTATTTTAGCCATAAAGCCATTTAGAGGCTTATTACATATGGACTACTCTAGCAGAGAACTAGAGTCATAATGCAGATTCTTCCAGAACTTCAAGCTTCTTAGACCAACTTTCACTAAAACAGGGATCTCAATTCATGAAAAGCCAATAAACATATTTTAATCAAATAAGAAGGTGTTATCAGGAATCAAAAGAAATAAGAAAGTATCTCAATCAACACTTTTTTGTTCCATAGTTACAGTAGATTAGTACAGTGTTTCTTTGATTTAATAAAGTTATCTACAATCGTTTATTTTTTACTATGGAAATAATGAAAGGTAGGGGAAATATTTTTGAAAACCAGATATTCCATTTAAGCTGTCGCATTCTTTCGAGATCTCAAAACCAAATCCCTTGTAATTGCTTCAATATAAGGCTCTCTGTCACTAGGAATATTTAGTATGTTAGGGAAATAATTTTCAGAGCTTGAAGGTCTGTTTGGTGAGGGAAGAGTCCTAAACCTAAAAGCCTGCTCCAAAAATAAACAGATAAGTCAATAAAAAAATCTACTGCTGACTCCATTATGTAAAACTCTGAATGTATATATATACATGACCTAAAAAGCTTGGAGATACATTGTGTAACAAGGCAAAAGAACTAAAACAAGCTTCATCATTTATTCCAACTTTCTTATAAGAACTTTTCCCAAAAGTAGAATCAGTTAAATCAGGGATCTGAGATGTCAATCCATCAAATCTGTATATCTATTAAATCTATTACTTCACATAGTACGAGAAGAACACTGAACATTGTTTGTTTCTTAATTTGTTATTAAGAAGAATCCCGTGCAAACATTTAAATGAGACTAGACAATCATTAAACAGATTTCCTAAGATTCAGGCAGTATTCCAATGACTTTTTGATTCACCAGCAGAAATTATATCAAAAGGACACTTAATAGCCATTTCTAGCTTTTCATAACGGAGTCACATTCATCACAAGACCAAAGGAATGGGACTTAAGGGCACTAGGTCTAAGCACTACTAGCACTGATTTTAAAATGGGATCTCTTTTAAGAATAATTTTTTGTCATTTACTTCTATCTTTAGACATCATTTTTAAAATAAATTCATACTCATTTGAACTTTATTAAAGCAAAAATCTTTTCCATAAAACAACTCTCATATATTCTGCCCACGAGAAAGCAATGCCTTTGGACTACTGGAAAGAGTTTTTGGACCATACTCACTATATATACATACATACATACATAAGTAGTCAGGGCCTTGGGCCACTCCCTTCCTCTGTACTTCGTACCAAAATATAAGGGGAAAAGCAAATGAAAGAAAAGAAGTGCTGCAAATGGAAAAGGCAGCATAAAAGGGCAGGCAGTGGAAAATAATTGTCCTTCTGTGCATAAATGCTGGGTTACAGAAGAGGCTAGTCTTCCGTTTTATTCTCTTCATTTTAAATGAGCTCTTGCAAGTCATGCTTTTTTACTTCTATTTTTCACAGTGTGAAATACATCCATAAAGTCTGATAAAGGCTTCTATAAAACAGGCAACAAAACTTAAGCTTCAAGTCTTCAAGAAAATTGAAGCACATCTAAGTTTTTAAAAAAGCAATGAAAGAAAGAGAGTTTTAACAATTTCTTTTATTCTTCTTGTAGATAAGAATATATAAAGTTTTATGAATCTATTCAAAGTGAGTAAGGTCCTTAGCAGAGATTTTGGTCCTTGCCCATATTGAGTAAGCGCTTGTTACTTGACATAACTTTAATAGTAATATTGCCTACTATAAAATATTTTGTCTAACAGAATAAAGAAATCGTAACAGAAGTGAAAACAAAGAGTATGTTACATTAGCATCCAAGAATTTACTGATATTAAAAATAGCACAATAGCTATCTATAATTCGGTTTGGAAAGTCTATCTTGAGGTCCCAAGTTCAACCTCCTGTACAGAAAGGGTCAGCTGTAAACTTAGACCTGTTTAGTCAAAGCTCAGTGCAGTATGGTCTTGAAAACCTCCTAGGATGGAGAAGAGAAATTATCTCTGGAGAAAATTTCTCAAGTTTCACCTTTATAAACAGACCTTCTTGCAATGCAAGCACTAAAATCTCATCCGCCCACAATCTGCCGTTTCCCTCCAAGGTGTTCAGATTGCTATTTAGCAAGATTCTCAGGTCTTTGTTAGCTACTCTTCTGCCAATCAGTCCGCAGCCTGTGTTGTTGTAAGGGATTATGTCTTCCCAGATACATGACTTTACACTTGTTCTTGATGAATTTCGTAAGGTTACCGATAGCCCTTAACTCCAGCCTAACTAGCACCCTCTGTTTGGCAGCCCTGCTGATAGTGTTCTGGAAGCATACAAAGCACGTTCAGTAACTATCTGGAGAATTTTTTCAGTTCCTTGATGAACACATCAAAGACAGCCCAAAACATACTGGAGAAAGGAGGAAAAAAAAAAAAAAAAAAGCATGCTTTAATTCGTAGAAGGTATGTCTTACAAACATGAAGTTTTCCTCTTTTCCAGTAGCCATTTTCTACTAGTCATGAATCAAGAAAACCTAGCAGTAAAAATTGTTTCACCTTGAATATTTTTTTTATATTGGAACAATGAAATGGTTCTTTATAAACTAATCAGACTGCTAAAGAAATACATATAACACATCAGTTCACACAGTCAGCTGGTTATGAACAAATCTACAATAACACGGCATATGCAATTCTCTGATAGTAGTGGAGCACTAAAGGGAAATAAAAACATGCTTTTTTTTCCTTATAGGTTTTTGTTTTTAGTCTTGATAGGGCCATATTCCAAAAAAAGTAGAGAGATAGAAAAAATATTTTTTCCTAAAAATGATGAAAAGTCAATTATTCATTTCATTCAATTTGGTACCATCTCTAGATAGATGGGAAGGCTCATGACAAAACATTAAACCCACCAGAAATAAAGAAGAGAAATCTAAAGTAGCGGTACGGTGCAGCAGAGCCTGTCTGGTTGTTATGAAAACTGAGAACATTGATTTGGGAAATAGTATACATTCATGTGTAATCCAAATGAAAGACTTCCCAAACCTCTCTAAAAGTTAAGCTTTTAGTTCAGTTCATGTATAATTTCAGCGCATACAGTTGCAAAATTTTCACAATTCCAGTAGTGCTTGCATCAGCTGGTAGCTGCCAAAGGGTGATCAATAGTCAAAACACAGAGGTGGATACACCAATATCAATAGGTACTCAATCTTTGCAGAGTAGAACAGGGTCAGAAGCACATGTTATTAGTCATTCTGCCTGCCACAAGCTCTATTAAGCTCTATTTAATACCAGCAGTATTAATAAAGGCAGTGAAATGTAAACAGGCAGTATACGAGAATCGTGGATCTCAGCACAGCTCTCTTGGGGAGAAAGGAAAGTCAATTTCACTTATAGTACTCTAAGAACTGATTACTGTATTTTTTAACAGCAGGTTCAGGTGAACATCTTTTCTAGTATTCCCTCTCCCTCGTTTAAAGAATCTTAACAGATTAGATTAGCAA
The DNA here is from genome assembly GCA_016647715.1 of Pavo muticus. Lineage (NCBI taxonomy): Eukaryota > Metazoa > Chordata > Aves > Galliformes > Phasianidae > Pavo > Pavo muticus. Next base: position 662,577 of record JACDJE010000136.1, on the reverse strand, counting down.
GTGGCAGAAAAAGCAGTCTGCAGAACATATTCATAATTTTAAAATACATTTTTGCTTCAAATGTAAAATTATACTGCACATTTTTGCAAGTCCTAAAGTCTAATCCTTGTAAATTAGGAGTAGAATCAGACAAGTCTTTTTTATTAATCCTGCACTCAACAGCAGAACATCAGACATTTCTAAATTGTTTTCAACAAAAAAGTGCAAGTAGTAACAGTATGAGTTTTTATAGTTTTCATTATCCTAACCTGATGCTCAGTCTTATGTTAAAATGTCTTGTGTTTCACAAACCTACTCTGATTTTTATGAATCTTTTTCGCCTTTCCCATGCAAAGCCATTCAATTAAAACTTTAAAGGTTATCCTCCAGGAGCAAGCCAGCTGGGATGACAATATTTGCCACTGACTTCAGAAAAGATTGAACTTTTCTTACCCCTTTACTGAAGGTGCTTTTCAGCACAGCTATGCAAAACCCCTGGCTTCTGCAACACACTTCTCTATGCTAAAGCAAAGTCGGAAAATGAACAAGTGTGATTCAAGTGTACTTAAAGGGAGCAATAAAGTTGTTTGTACAGATTCAGTGACGCTGGGCGTCCTGACAACAGAAGATGCTGTAAATGCCTCAAAGGCCACATTGCAGTGACTCCACTACTGGGTCTTCTTCTAGAAATTATATAGGGAATTAAAGCATCAAAATTATAAAATGAAACTGCATTTTTTATCTTTTTTCTAGGGTCCCATAAATCACAGGAAATACAAGAATAGAAGGTTGAAAAAATCTGGCAAAATCATTGTATAGCTGTTTTCCACAGGCTTTCCTAATCTGCCTAATATACATCCATCTATTAAAGTGTCTGATTGAAAGTTATTTAAAGCAGAATCCTTCATTTTTCCCAGTTCCCAAACATCCAAAAATATATTACTCAGATACCTATCTTTGTCCTGTCATCTGTAATTACATTGATGTTCATGAGTGGAGGCAACATCTAAAATCATTCTGTTATTATGAACAATTTTAAGGTGTTGTATTATAAGGTATTTTCTGTTTTATTCCTCTTCTTTTTTTTTTGAGCAACTTGACAGAGGATAGAGACTGAGCCCTCAAGAACTACAATTTGCTGAGAAGCCATCTTAGCTTTTTCTCCCACACAGAAAAAATAGATTTAACTTTAGTTGATCTAACTTTTCTAGTGAACATTAGACTTTGCAGACACTTTTTAAATTTTATTTTATTCTACTGAGGGAAGAAGAAAGAAAATGTGAAAAGAATCATTGTCACTGGCTTCCCATTTCTTCATAAATTTTCAGAATAATTGTCAGCAATTTATTTCTCTTACTTTTTTCTCCACTAGATTAAAATATGAGAACATGAGAAAAGTAACACAATATCCTACTTATCAGCAGAATTTCAAAGTAATAAAGAAAATTCTAAAAGAATTATCAGGCATAATGGAATACCACTACTATCATCACAATACAGGGAAACAATTTTAGGGAGGGAGTCAATTTCACATGAAAATTTTGCCTCAAACAATTCAGCCCATACTTGGATGACAATAATTTCACGCTTCCATACACTCATATCACCTTACAGAAAAATTTAAGCTCAAAGGAGTGGCAAGACTTAAGTTACGTATACCAAATCACTGTGATTTACTGCACAGACTTTTTTGTTTTTACTGGCATAGTACTCAAAATAATTAGTATTAAGACCTATCAACTACCCTATTGACCCTTTCTACATAGTACAGCATGCCATAAAGCATACACGATCTCAGGCAAAAACCAGTAATGAAAATGTATTACTTTTCTGTAGAGCATGGTTGCCAATATAAGTATTTGCATCAATATTTATAAGCATTGGCATAAGAATACATTGTGCTGTACAAGCCAATAAACATCAAGACTTCTCAGTTTGTGAACAAATTCTTGGAGAAGAAAAGTGATCTATCTTTCAAGGTGGTATAATAATTTGCTGAAAGTACATTTAAATCTAAAAGGTTGAGTCATAATGATTTGTCAAAAGCCAAATGAAAAGTCTCAACAACTAAGGAGAAATAACTTCTTGCTGGAATTCAGAACTAAGCCGAAAGATTAAATGGTCCCCTGGGTTTTTTCATGCTATGATTCAAGACAATACTCCAAATAAAAATCCATCTCCAGTAAATGGATTCTAAGTACCTAAAACATGCTTGTCAAAGCAACAGAACAGACAGAGCTTTTAGTTCTGAAACAGGGTCTTTCATTTCTGGTATCTACATCTACGTCTTCTGGCTTTCATAAATAAACTCCTGGTCTGCTTCGGAGTACAGAAGATTGCAGATAAAGAAACTTTTAAGATCAAGATACTGGAAAACTAGAAACACCTAGCATACCAATGGATTTTTGTAAGGTTCCCAAGAAATTACAGGATGTACCCTTACACAGATGCATGGTCCTTCACTCCAACAGCGTTTAACACTAAGACGTACAAAAAAAAAACCCACCTTTTTCTCTTGACCACTGTCAGCCAGACAAGCTCTCCTTGGAGCAGTCAATTGGTGCATACAACTGAAGAACACTCATAGCCTCTAAGACTCATGAAGGTGCTTGAAGTAATTCTTACGTCCCTCTCTCTGTTCATTATCTAAGGGGTGAGACCCTGAGAAAAGCTTTGGATCCCACTAGGCCCCAAGACACCTACAAGTTAGACCCTATGATATTTATTTCACATCTTAGTTTCTACTCTTTTCAGGTGTCTCACACGGACTTCACGCAAGCCCTGAGATTCAAAATATTTCTGCTAACTTCAGAAGACCAGTTTCTTCACTAGTTCTAAAGGCCTCCAAGCTTTGTTTCTGACAATACAGAATAATAGTAATACATTGGTCCTGAGAAGGCAATTTGCATCAACTACACAACCCCTGTACACTTGGGTAAAGAAACATCTTAAGTTTATATTATCTAATATTACAAATTCAAGTCTCAGGAATGTTTCCTGAAGGGTTTCAGGTATAAATTTCACTAGGAGATGATTATAAAACATTGAGATAGCTCACTACAAGACCAGAGAACTTTACAGCTCTGCAGATCTGTTCCATAAAACATAGTGCATTCATCCAGCTGAAAAGAGAATGAATTGTTGCGTAAAGCTCAAGTGTCAACCTCTTGCTGGTAGCAACTCTCATTGAACAAACAGCATAATAAGAACAAAAGTTCAGCTACCAGACGTGAATTAGTACAGGAAACGCAGTTCTAATGGAAGAAACCACAGCACAGTTTAAGTTCAGCCTATCTTTATGAATTGGCTGTTTCAGAACATGGAAATACACATTCGGAATCACAGTGTACTTAGAATTTCAAATGAAGGGCTTCAACTCACAGGATTCCATACAAAGCATTTAGGCAACATCCACCTCTGTTGCGGTGGAAATTGTTGAAATTGGTTTTTTCTCTTTTTTAAAGTATTTTTCAGAAGTACAGAACAGGCTAAGGAATTTCAAAGGCTGAGAAAAGAGCATATGCTTGAGTGACTTGGCCAACATCACGCAGAGCTCTCAGCAGCTCAATCTCCCAAGTCCCCTCTCTAGTACTTCAATGATAAGAACATTCCCAGTTCTTCTCTCTAGTACTTCTCCAGACTGTCATTTTTCCAACATGAGTTACTACAAAATTTCAGCAGTATGTCTTTAAACAAGTTTTAACTAGGTTATCTGGCATCAAGTAGTGTCTTATAAATACTGCGTGCATAAGTATACAACAAGACAGGAGAAAGAGGAAAAAGATGTAACAAATAGAGAAAGTTGAATGTAGGCCTTTCCCTTCCATCCCACACAGGAATCCCTTAGTTTCCATACTGACCTGATGCACATCTCCACAGGGCCATCAGTTCCTACACAGCTTTAAAACCATTATTCATTTTATTCACCTGACTGACTTCTTTAAAACTATATAGTTAGTATTCCAGTACTAATTCAATTTCAGAGAATTCCACCTCTGTTTGCTTTCCCCTTGTGTCTACTTTGGCAGATCGTTAATTAACAAATGACTATAGATAATAGGTTTATATTTAAATACTCAATGGCGCAGACGCCTGAATCAATTCACTAAGAAAGCCTACTTTTTCATTCACTGAAAATGCAGAAAATAGATTAGTACTGATTTTATTGCTTTTAATTTATTTTCATTTAGTCTGAAGAGTTATGAGGCACCTGGTTAGATGGCAGATAGATGGAATGCTGAGAAACAGGGTCCAGAAATTGACATTTTTTAGCTTACTTAACCATATTTCAGGAACTTATATTCTCTTCAAATAGCGTGGGTTCAGATACACAGGGGTGTATCTCATAGTCCTCCTACAATGGACAGTGTTACAAACTGCTCATTCAGATCATAAGGTCAGAGTGTCATTCTGATGATTGGACTGTTGAGTGCAGTATTAAGTTGGTTAGATCTAATTGTTAATACTAACAGATGTTAGTATTATCAGATAGCAAAGTCTGATGCCAACTTCTGTCTCAGCAGTTTCATTGAGATTCATTTCTGTCAAAACAGGTAAAAAGGCAACGGAGGATCATACTAACATAGAATCACAAGGTTGGAAACGACCTACAAGATCATCTAGTCCAACCATCCTCCCATCCCCATTGCTACCACAAGCTACTAAACCATATCTTGTAGCTCCTCATCCAGGCACCTCTTGAACACTGCCAGGGACAGCGACTCCACCACCTCCCTGGGCAGGCCATTCCAGTGCCTGAACACTCTCTGAGAGAAAGAGTTTTTCCTCATGTCTAACCTAAACCTCCTCTGGTACAACTTGCAGCCATTTCCTCGGGTCCTGTTTGTTGCCTGGGAGAAGAGGCCAAACCCCCTCCTCATCACAACCTCCCTTCAGGAATTTGTAGAGTGCAATGAGGTCTCCTCTGAGCCTCCTCTTCTCCAGACTGAACAATTCCAGTTCCCTCAGCCACTCCTCATAAGATTTGTACTCCAAACCCCTCACCAGTTTCGTTGCCCTTCTCTGGACACACTCCAGGGCCTCAAAGTCTTTCTTGTAGTGAGGGGCCCCAAACTGAACACAATATTCAAGGTGCGGCCTCACCAGTGCTGAGTACAGGGGGATGATTACCTCCCTGCTCCTGCTGGCCACACTATTTCTAATGCAGGCCAGGATGCCATTGGCCCTCTTGGCCACCTGGGCACACTGTTGGCTCATGCTCAGCTGAGCATCAACTGGATGTATCACTAGAGTCTCCTGTATTTTTCTTAGATATTCATTGTTGCCTACAGTTAGAATCAGAAGCGGGCATGAAGTTTTGCCTCAGACTGTCCATTCTTACAGTCTACTGAAATTTCCTGCTTCTCCTTTTCTCCTTTCTTGACATTCTTCATCAAGATTGAGTTGCAAATTATTTGCCACTATTTATTTATGCTTTTCAAAATATAATAATTAGAAACTGGAATGATAAACTAAAAGTATTTGAAAAATACTTTGTTTTCAATCTAAAACCCTGATTCCAGTCTGTCTGATGCTGAAATTAGTCATCCAGTCTCACATACAAGGAAGAAAACAGTTGTCTTAAAAATACGTACAAAATAATACTGGCTTGTATTATTACCTATTTTAGGTTGTGATGTTTTGTGATTTTATGGTTTCATATCTTCTACTACAAGAGCTACGTTATATCTTTTGACTTTGGAACGCACAATTTCAGAAGTAGTAAATTTAGTTTTAAGCAGTACAGAAGATACTTCAGCAAAAGGAAAACTGTCAATGTCCACCACTGGAATGCCATTGATTTTAGCTCTCCTTATGCTCACATTATAAGCAGAATCAGGCCTGAGATCTCAGAAGTAGGCCAGCTATGTAAAATCTTATGCCTGTCTTAGTACTTTTTATTTTAAGAGGTCCCTCAACAGCATTTTCTCTCAAAATGTAAGTTATTCACAACTTCAAAGACATTGAAAAACTGAACATTCCAGATTATTGATATTATTTTGCTAGAAATGACAGAAGCAGCAAAGCAGAAAAGCAAACTGGAATGCTCAAAGTAAACAANTTTTTTTTTTTAATAAACAAGCCCAGCATGTAGGCTTTTGTTTATCACCAGTGAAATTGCATAGCTAATGGTGGTGACTGTGCTGAAAAAATAGCTTTTTGTAGCTGAGAATTCGCACTATCAGTAGCGTTAATGTGCTCTTTGTGGCTGTTGTAGTTTCCATAGAAAGAAAGTAACGCCTCCCATTTATAAGTGACCGAAGTACATCGAGGGCTATAGAACTAAGCATCGAGGTGCATACCTGGAGTGACTATCTAACTCCAGTGAATCAGCAGTAAAACTTCTTTTGGTATCAAATAAGATTTGAGAACTTTTCTACTGCTATAGACTTTGAGCAAGTCATTGAATATCTTTGTTTCCCCTCTTGCCTTATCTACTTATTCTCTCTGTCACAAAATCTTGTGTTGTGGTAATATCCTAATGTAGCTGAGTCCTGACCTCAAATAATCAAGATACTACTGGATGATGCTTATTACTCTTAACTACCAATCCAACAGAAATGCTTAACTTTATAAGAATGTGGACACCATGACCCAGTACGTTTTGTCAGAGCAGTAATTCCTCAGGGTTCTCAGTTCTGCTCTGGATCTACGAAAAGGCAGACAAAGTAAATTTCTATCAGCAGTTCCTTGAAGTTAATTCAAAGGACTCCATCGTAAACAAATGATCCAGAAAAAGAATTGATGCAGAAGAGACTTGTGCTGCCAGAAGAAATAAGAAAGGAGCTGCATCTGTCTGACTGCAGTTGCCAAACGGAGAATGTCCACTTTGTCAGGACTGGACTCTTTGGCCAGAGAAAAAGCAGCATACCAAGAGGCAAAAAAATGCAGGATGAAACTGGATAATATATCTGAACAGACAGCAAGATTCAAAGCACATGGAATTGCAAAGCAAAACACTAAGACTCTGGAGGACAACATTTGTCGTTAGGCTATTGAAGAGTGCAAGCAACACAAGCAGAAAATAGGCATATTTAGAACCTTATTCAGCTTTTAAAATAGTTAGAGTAACAGTATTTCAGAGAACTATAATCGCCACTGAAATAAACATGTAATCACAGAGGGATGTGGCTGAGTGTTTGCCACTCCTCAAAGCAATCTTGGGGCTTTTTTACCCCTAGTAAAAGTAGAGATCATGAATATAAAACAGAGTTCTCTGAGCTGACACTAAGTGCCAAAGATCTGTAAAAAAGACAGGTTTCAACTTATCCATTACACAAATCTTAAGGAGTTCTAAATTTACTAAACGTTACGCATAAAAGGAAGAGTAAGTCCCAGCCTCTTAATCAGTACTATCAGCAAAACACCTTCAGTAACAAATTTAAAAAAAAATATATATATAAAACTTAGAAAAAGACAGGTTGTGGTGAATAGAGAAGCACTGCTTTGTTTGGTTTGAAATCCAACAAACAGATTTCCAATATGTTCTTGCCTTTCAGGATTCTATTGCAGTTACTTCTGAAACTGACAGCCTGAAAAGCACTTACTGAATTAGTTTGGATTGCTAATTTTATGCTTTATTTCTTACTCTTATTTTCCTCTTCAATTCTTAACTAAAAATCATTATCCTAGACTTAAATGTTTTGAACTGCTCTTAAGGACAACTTAGGCATTTCACAGCATCACAACCTGAACTTGTTTCGAAGTAACTTGTATCCATGTGCTTTTATATTTCTGTTTACTTACCTCACTATATGTCACCTGGTATTTTTTTTGTCGCTCCATTTAAACTCAGTTTGTTGTTTGTAAATAAATTTGGCAAAAAAGTCATCTTTTCAAATAGAAGTTTGAAAATTTGCAAAAAATACTATTTCAGCTACACCTAATACAGGTAGTGAACAGCCTGTGGTGTTAAAAACCTCATTTTATGTATGAACAGTGGTTGAAGGGACACTCTTCCCATTAGGCTATTATTTGAAGAAAAGCAAGAAAAAACTTTATTGCTTCCTGGTGTTTAAATGAGCTCAGAATTACCCCAGACATGGTATTTTGTCTTCCTCTGGGACTAAGTTCACTGCGTAGCTCTTTGAGATGTTAATTACTATGCAGAAAAGCATCAATAATGACAACCATATGTAATATGCTATGTGGAATCTCAGATAGCATTTACAAGTTCATTTCATCTCTTGATCAAAGAGGGCTTGGGTTTTTCAGCAGAAAATAAAGGTGGAATTTCTCTACACGGAAGTTACCTAGAGTGGTAGAGGCACAGTTTTGTCTCCCACAAAACATCATTTTAAAAGGTTTTTGGCCTTGAGGGGACTACACGCAGGTGGAGAGTTCTAAAAGCATTACAGGAGGGCACATCCAGGTTTACAGTCTCTTACACAACATCAAGGTAATTCCAAAAAATTTGGCATTGTTCACCTGAAGCTGCACATCATTTTAAAATAGGATGGTTTATTTCTCAGCTTTCTCAAATATTAAGACCACTTTGTTCAATACCAGCTCAGCCATTCACCTGGAAAGGAGTTAAACTCCTATTGACTCTTACAAAGTAGTGTTCAGCTCCACCAGAGTTGTGAAAAAAAACTCAGTGTTAAGGATGGGCTTAACTCATTCAGAAAAAACACAGCAGTCCAAATTAACCTTTGACTGGCTTCTACTTGGCTGTTTTTGTTCCAAGAATTTCTGCTATTTAATTTACACATATACTCTTCCAGAATTCCTAGCCTTCTCTCCCAGAACTTCTAGATATTTTCAAAATCAGTTTAGTAGTATTTTTCTAGTACAACTTCCAACTTCAAGAAGGAAAGAGTAATTACTTTCATACTCCTACCTATGATCAGCAGAAGACCAAAAGCATGAAACTTGTAAATACACAGTCAAAAAACATTAATGTGAAATAAATCTCACCTCTTACTGTGCTGCAAACTAGCTTTTTTTACCTACTTCTGCAATAAAAGATAACACGAAAATAAAACTAGAACTGCCATCCTTTTTTCCTGTGAACTTGGCATGTGAATAAGTCATCTGCTTTCCCAAATTCTACAATCGTCTAATATTCTCATACAGCTACAGGGTTTCCTCTCATGAAGACTTGTGTGACTCTTAAGGATGTGCCAAGAGATAAATGCACTAGTCTCTCCCAAGATCAACATTTTACTACAGTATATTTTAAAAAGACCACATATTGCTGCCCACAGTAAGCATTGCCATCATTTTCACCTAAAACTGCTTTCAGTTTTCACTTCTCAGTTGAAGCATTTTGTTAGAATCGTACTTGTAGTACTGTCTCACACAGTCTGCTATATTGATCCCAATATAATAAACCTGAAACTTTCAATGCAGTGAAATTTATTAACCTCAGACTTGATCAGTGTGGGATGCTAAGTCCTGAGAAAGAAACTGCATTATAAAAATTCAGTTGAAAACAGTGCAATGCTAGCTCATACACTGAAGATAGGAACAGAGAAGAGACCTGTCAAGCACCAGTTTAAGCTTCTCCTTAGTACATCGCTGTGCCTGGATACTAGGAGTCTAAGAGCCGCACATGGATCATGGACTGCCTGAAGGCAAAAGGAAAGTACAGAAGTCTAAATGATAGAAGTTTAAATGATATTAGGCCTGACTGAAAGCTGTAGGATATTACAGTTTAGCTACTTATGTGAATTTCACTGGAAAAATATCACAGCCTGACATTGTGTCAGTGTTTTTATTAGACAACTATGCACTAAGGAACCTGTATGAAAAGTGAAGTTTTCCATAGTTCTTACTATATGGAGAAGAACTTGACAAAAAGAATGCCTCGGAGTAATGCAGCTAATAAATCAGCCCACTATCTTCAGCAGATCCCATGGCTGATGCACTTTGTGCAAAGACAAAGAAATGACCACCTATAGCAGAAAAATCAGTCTGAGTGAGGCAAAAGTTTTTTTTTGTTTCCTGTCTCTACTTTCCCTGTTTCTTTAAAGATAACTTTTAAAAGACTGGAAAGTCTGACCTGTTTTTATTGAAACACATCTTGCAAAGTATACGTATGTACTTACGAAGTACAATACGCTTAGGTATTCATCACACTGAACAAGCATTCGGTCCATGCACTTAAAAAATAGTCCTCAGGGAGACACCTTCCAAGATTTAGCAAGTAGTTCATTTTGAGAAATATTTAATTTTAAATACAGTGAACACGTATGTCAAGAAAGGGACAGAAGCATCGTTATTTTCAATAATATATAATTGCACCTTTAACATTACCAGACTTTCCTTAATAAATAAAAGAAGAAATCAAAACAAGTAGCTACTCAGAAAATCTCAGAGTAATTCTTAAGTCCAGGTGTTTGAGACTAAACCCTGTGCTCTCCTTGGATCAATGGAAATCTTTAAATTACCCAGATTTTCTGATTTAATAAGGGTTCTCTATTTATAAATGCCTAGAGATGACAGTGTCTGGAAATTACCACTATCTTCTCAGAAACTGTGACACAGAAGATGTGTCATTTTAAAAAACACAAAAGGTATATTCCATACCACTGCTACTAATCATAATATATTTTATTTTTTGTTAAAACCTTAAGGTATAATCTATAAATATGCATGACAGTCAAGTTTTAAGAATGCACTACACTTACTCCATCTACATGATTTATTCCGGGAAATTTTATTATCTGCCTGCATAGATTCTTGCAAGACCTGTATGTTAAAATTATGCTTAAAGACTACTAATAGACATGTATTAAAACATAATAATAATTAAGTCAATGATACAATTCAGTGGAGTCAGAAGGCTCCCTTAAATTGCTTTATAATTTAGAGTAGGAACTTCGTTAATCACAGATATATCAGTGTAAGACCCATCAAAGAGAACGTTATGATGGGAGTACTAATTTATTGTGACAACTTTATTCCCTGCTAGATACTTTGCCTAAATAAAACATTGCCACAGTAGTTAATCAGCATAAAAAGAAATAGTGCAGGATAATTTGGCAGTAATGCAGCTCACATAGAAATTCACAGATCTATTCCCAGATTTTGGAGATCCTTGTACAGGATTCATACCTTCAACATCAAATACAACTTAAAGTCTATGGTGAAGTTTAACAAGTTACTGTACCACTGGTTATTATTCACAAAGGCTAACTTTTCACCTGACATCAAATACTTATTATTTTGAGAATCCAAGTTTTTGTCTCTGACTCAGAGGTTAACTTTCCTGAAAGAATCACCACAGTTTTTATGGCTTCTTAACCAAGAACATGCCGAAAGTCTGTCTAGGATGTAAATGCATCATGACTGTAGAGCTCTGGCTGCTGAATTTTGCTTAAAGTGTATTCAGTTTTCACTTACATGACTTTCACACCCTCTAGACCTTAGGTGGTTGGGATGATTGATGGGGGTATAGCTGACACCAAAAAAGAAACAAAACAANAAAAAAGAAGGGCAAGTTTGGAACTAAGTGAACAATTCCCAAGTCTCACATCAGTTAGAAGTTACGGATGACACAGAATAGATATTTAACATTCAGACTGAGTATAGAAAAACAGAACAATTAATACTTCATTTTCTCTTTTCTAAATACAGCCATGGCCTGTCAATCTTAATTTCAAGCCCAAAATGATTCTACAACCATAAAAAGAGAGCGTGTAATGTGTTTGATTTGTTTTTACATTAACTGTTAAACATTCTTCATTATTTTCAACAGATTATTTTATACTATTTTGCTGGTAGTCTGGCAAGGGTGAAGAAACATTCAGAATAACAAGCTGTCCTGGCAAAGAAGGGCCAATTGCATTTCTCTGTACTACATGTGAAGAAATGGCTATGGGTTTTTTGTGGGTTTGTGTTGAGGGTTTGATTTCTGTTTGACAATGGAACCATTGGATTAGCAACACATAGCATTAAAAATAATCCAAACACAATGAGATGTAATCTAGAGAGTGTAGAAAACATCCTTGGCATTTAACTTCTTAATCTAGATTTCATCCAGATGCTGGGTTTCAAGTAGAGCTGCATGGCGAAGCAAGGGGTTCCAAAAGTAGCTCTAAATCCTGGGTCATTATGTAACATACAATACCCTACTGTGCTCCATGGTCCCAGCGCAGCTTGAGGTCACCTGACAGAAGGATGCAGGAGCTGTGAACAAAGTCCCTGCACTGATAGTTATGATGGATGAGGAGGGACAGAGAGCAAGAGTCCCTCAGAATAACTCCTTAGTGATGATCTAAATACAGGGGCATTCAGGACAGCCACTGTAAAAACACAGATTTGATCCTAATCAACATGCTGAAGTATGTGCACCAAGGAAGAAAGTAGTCGTGATAATATTGGAGGATGCAGAAGCGCTGTAATATCTACACAGGAGTGTGTTTTTGCATTAACCTCAATTTACTGTGCTGGTTCATAGCAACCACATTTTCAATACTCCCAAGCTGTACCACTGCAAAATGTTCAGATTTCCTTAGTAGAATCTCAGTCTTCCAGGGTATAGCCTACTTTCAAAAGAATATCTAATGCAGAATGGTGTTAAGATGTTTGCGTTCCCCTGAGTGTGAGACAAATGTTCAACATGAAAAACTTGAAGCACATTATCTACTTCTTTCTCTCAAAACCACAGTTTTCATCAAGGCCTGTCCAATATTATTTTTCTAACAACTAAACAAGACACAAACATGCAGAAGAGAAGCGTTACTGTTTGAACACGTTGGCATATGTGGGACTCACTACAGTAATTTAAGGAATGGTTAATTTTAACATTGCTTTTAGATGCTATACTCTACAGTGTGTAAAGAAAATAGATGTAGCTCTAGAAAAGATACTTTTTCGTTTTTAGTCAGATCTTCATCCTACCTATATTTGTGTGAAACTTCTGCTGACAAACAGTTTTTTGTTTATCACAGCTATAAAAAAACCAAGAGCAGGTTTCAATATTTTGCATTGGATAAACACATTACTTATAAGGAGTAGTCTATAATGCAATTCAATCTGCATTACATTTAAAAGAAAACAAAATATAATAGATAAAATAAGTCAAATTGCACAAAAAAGAAGTCAAATTTAAACTAAAAGAGGGGAGATTTAGATTAGGTGTTTGGAGGAAATTCTCTACTTAGAGAGCAGTGAGGCATTGGCACAGGCTGTCCAGAGAAGCTGTGTAAGTTCCATCCCTGAAGGTATTCAGGGCCACATTGGAATGAATGGAGCCCTGGGCAGCCTAATCTGGCGGGGGGCAACCAGTCCACGGCAGGGGATGGGAACTGGATGGGATTTGAGGTCTCTTTCAATCCAAATCTGTGTGTAATCATATGAAATCTAGCAGGATGCTTTAAAGACAGTTGTGGCCCCTGGTCCACACAGCTTCCAATCTACCTAAAGAAAACATGTATAAAGGTAAATGCCACAACAGCTCATGCAGGTAAACAGACTATTATTACAGAATTAAGAGTTCGTTTTTAAGCTTATTATTTTTCTCTCAAACTAAAGCTGTGCATTGCATGTTAAGTGTTGCTATTTTCTTTCCCTTCTTACCCCTTTTATTATCCTCCCTCTTTCTTTCCTTCCTCACCTCCATTTTTTTTTTTTAAAAAAAAAAAAAAAACTGGCGCTTATGTGCCCATTGCAAATTTCAACAAAATCTGCTGCTGAATATGAGCTTTTAACAAATTTTAATAAGGACTCTTACAATCAGCACAATCTTGACTAATGAGAATATAAGAAGTTCTATTTCACATAAAAAAAAAATCAGCTGGATCAAGTTGACATTTCATTTCCTGTTCAGTGTTACTTCTACTTTTTTTTATTTCTAAGCTCCACTATCCAGATAGTGTCTGATAGTCATTATGAGTGTCTGAAGCAGAATGATAATCTACAAACTTGAAAAAAGGAAAGCTTTACAACTCCAAGAAGGTCTCCATACCCTACACACCATTATTAATGAGCTATCTTGACACAGATGTTCTACTGCAAACATGATAAACATGTTGCTAGTCAGGAAAAAGACTTCATTTCTTTTGATTTTATTTATTTTTTGTACAGATGAAAATGATCTGACACTGTGTTTATTTTTAAGAATACTTTCCATTAACAAGACCTGACATGTAAGGAATGGATTTCAAATAAGGAAATTAGGTCCCAAATACCACTTTATGTGCTAAAATCCAGCAATTGAGAAATGTGATTTTTGCAAATTCACTATCTGCTTCCCTTTTCCAGTCTCTAGTAATGCTTCAACCACAGAATAGTACCTAGTGCTAAGTAATTCCTCGGGCCCTATGGATTGTACAGTCTAGACATTCAGCAGCTCTTGACATAGCATAGTATCCCACCTCACATCACAAGCTCTCATAAAATGCTTAAGACGCAATTCCCTTCACATCTAGAAATCTGATAATGAGAGTCTTAACATGGCACGCAGGTGACCAACATAATAATTTCATTTTCTGCTTGATCTGCGGCAGGAGTCAAAATTTAAGTCTGTGCTTAATCACATCTCTGTGGCATACTAAGGAAGAGTCTACTTACAAAGCTGTTCTATTCTGTAAGAAATACTTAGCTACTCAGGGAGCAATAGAAAAGCAAAAGAAGGATTCTGCAGAATATTAGGGTATTCACCGTGACGTTCTAGCCTGAATCCCTCTTCTGATGAATATTTAAGAATCTTGTCTTACTGAGACCTGTCTACTTTTATATAAAATTCTCACATTTCATTTGAACTGAGAAGGCAACACAAGGATCCTGAGTGCCCTTATAACGAACTGCAGAACTGTTCTTCGACAGTAATAGCCAACTCCCTACCCAAAACAGAATGACTCCCAAAAAGAAGAACTGAACAACCCTGCTCCTGAACATCTCATGGCCTAAAAACTAGAACAGTGGAATCTTAATCTGTTACAAAATATGTACAAATATTAGTTAAGGTATCCTATAACGTAAATGAATTATCAGGTTAGCTACAACAAAGGTGTTTCATCCTTTCAGCTTCTGTCAAGAAAGGACTATCTTGATCTAAATGTTATTGACACTAAGAAATAATTTATAACCATTAATAAGAGGGAAAGAACACTCATTTCACTTAACTTTATTCAAAGACTGAAGGCCATGTCACATTTTGTCTCAGTCATTCATTGCAGCTCCCTAAGTCTATTTACATATTTTTTGCTGATGATCCTTCCTTCTGGAAATGAAGTTGTCTAGGTAATAACAACAGTCTTGGCAGATGAGGAGAGAGTATTGGATATTGCCTACCTCAGCTTCAGTGCAGTTGTCAGCTGTCTCCCATTGATTCCTCATAGAGAACTCACAAAGCACAAGCTGGATGAGCAGACAGTGAGCTGGCATAAAAAACTGTATGAATAGCTGGGACCAGAAGGTGGTAATCAGTGGCATACTTGAAGAACAGTAACTAGCAGTATACCCCAGGAGTCAGTACTAGGTATATCCTGTTTATTATCTTCATTAGGATCTGGATGATGGTGCAGAATGTAGCATCAGCAAGTTTGCTGTTTGTGCATAACTAGCAGGAGTGGCTGATAGCCTTTGCTGCCATCCAAAGAGACCTCAAAATGTTGGAAAAAATGGGCTGATAGGAACTTAACATTAAGTTCAACTGAGACACGGAAGCACAAAGTCCGGTACTATGAAAGACTGCTCATGGGTTGAAACAACACTCAACCCCAGCATATACTGAAGAGAGTCTGCTCCCATCCTTTATGCACTCTCTGTTCAGGTATTTGTATACATTCACAGGAGCTCTTATGTAATTTGGCAGAAAACAATGTGGTTGTTCTGATAGACACCAAGTTCAACATGAGTCAGCAATGTGCTCTTATCTTAAAGAAGGTAAGGCATTATCCAGGGCTGCATTAGCAGGATTGCTACCAGCAGGTTAAAGGAGAAGATCCTTTTTCCACACTCAGCACAGATGAGGTCATGTTTGAAGTATTATGTGCAGTTCTGGGAACCTCAATACAAAAGATTCATGGACACAGTGGAGATAGTCCAGCAAAAGGCCAAAAAGTTGCAGCATCTCTGCTGTCAGGGTAAGTTGATATAGCTGGAATTTCAGTCTGGAAAATCACACGAATGCATTCAAATACCTGAAGGGAGATTGTAGAGAGCCAGACTCTTTTCAGTAGTGCCCAGTGACAGAACAAGAGGCACTGACCACACGCTGGAACGCATGAGGTTCTGTTCAAACATTAAAAAAAACTAAAAAAAAGAAGAAAAAAAAAAAAAAAAACACCACCGCTGTGGAGGTGACTGGAACATGTTGTAGTGTCTGTCCTTACAGATCTTCAAAAGCCATCTGGCCATGGTCCTGGACTCATTCTTCCAGAACAAGAATTTTCACAGGGGTTCAAAGCCTTTCGCGGTATTTTTACTTTTGAGTTTCCATTGTATTTTTGGATCTGGGAATCAAAGTTACAACTGACACAGAAAAGTCTAGTTTGTTGGCAGAGGAGTCACTACTGTCACTAGGGAAGGCAAGGTCTTGTGAGTATCTAGATCAATGTCAATTACCACAGACTGCAATTATCTAATCCACAAGTATCTGAAATAAAAGAGAAGTACATTTGGGGATTTTAAAAAAAAATTTTTTTTTTACTCCTTTAAAAAATTATAAAAAATAATCACCTAGCAGCCAGAGGTTTCTATGTTCTCATATTTCCATTTACAATTTATTACTCATTATTGCATATTTACTTAGGAGGAATTTTACCCCTGTTGTACAGTTCACTGCATTGTTAAATTGGCAGCAAGCCACCAGTAAATAAAAATCAATTTTATTTCCCACAATAAATATGAAGAAAGAAAATCTGTGCCCTTGGGATCAAAAAAATCAAATAGGAGAAATGCATTAAGCAAACATTGCATGTGGAAGGAATTCACACAATAATCATTGGCCTTATCTAAAAAATTAAATTACAGGAGATGTACCTACAGAAGTAATTGTAAAAAATGATTTAAATTTTAATGCACCAGGTCCAGAGGAAAAAAAAAAATCATTTAAAAGAGAAAAAGATCATTATAATTCTACGCAAGGTAAACAATGAATACTCCTGAAACTGAAGTAATTATGAATAATTTGAAAAAATATTTGAACAAATCATGATGGTCTTTCTGGAAGAAAAGAGAGGTTGACCGAGATTTCAATTCATTAGTGGAATACATATAAGATTTACGATTTAAAAATAAATACACTTACCTGAAACAGGATTGTTTTTTCCTTAAACTGATAAGAACCCTTTAAAAGATTTTCCCAACAGTAGCAGTAAGGACTCTACCTCTATCTGCTGCTTATTACCAAATGGCTCTAAAAGAATAATGGTCTCAGTCAGGGATTAGGAGTGGACAAGTGTTTCATCCAGACACCCTAACACATCATTCAGCACCTCATACTTTCAACACCAAATTTGGCAAAGCATCCATCTTAGTTTTGGACACGCATTTAAGTACAATCCCAGTCATCATAGCGCAGGTTTAATTCCACTTTGTCTAACTCCATTTTGTCATCTAATTCCACTTCATCTTCTGTAGATTCCCAAACAGTTTATGTACATAATTATGACCTATAAAGATCGGAAGAAATGTAAATATACATCTTTAAACTTGAAGGGGGAAATTTTTAGAACAGATGTAGTATTCAAGAGCTCAAGCAATCAGCACTAAAGCATGTCAGATCACTTAGAAATTAAAGTATACACACTTTTCTTTCTGTCATAGTCCTACCATAACTACATAAGTCAGAATAGCAATATAGTTAATGTACATTATAATTATCATTATTAAAATTAGTAGGACCCAAAGAGACGTGTAACTTTAATCTTCTGAAATATTTCACATTTATTGCACTCCAAAAAGTGCCTAAAAGTGACACAGCACATTTTCATCTAATTCCCAGAACAATACTTTTAGCTCCTTTTGAAATATATTTTTATATGTATATATTTACTTAATGTCTCAAACAATTAGCTTCTCACTTGTGCCTTATCTTAAATCTGTGAGTTACACAGCTCTAGATAACCTCACATCAATTTAAAGAAATTAATTCTGATTATTTTTCGCTTTAATACAAGTAATGTTTTATTTAGTAGGAACAGCAGCAAATAATATCAATTAAGGTCCTAAACTTTTCTCAGAAGCCCTACAGTGTAGTCATCTTTTCTACACGCCATTGAAGTAACCCTTTACAATTAAGACAGGAATGAATTCCAGACAAAAAGCCCATATGTAGATGGTTCAACATTCCTTTCCCACATTTTGAGAGTAATCCACCTACAACTGCTCTATTCATTTTGTCTGTACCACAATGCACTGAAGCTATAAAAGAAAATCCATTCCACATTTGAAATCTTACCAATAAAATTACTGGCCAAGATCTTAGTTTCTCCAGTATTTCTAAAATCTCCCTTTTTTGACTCAGATGTCACCTTATACTATGTTAGAAATTCTTTATTCTCTTGGAGACAGAACAGCTAATTCTGGGATATGAAGATCTTTACCACTGTACAGTTCTTTTCAAAAGGACCATCCATCTATCAAACAAGACAGTAACCTGTACATGAGTCAATACACCGTCTTTCTGAAATTTTCTTGCCAGTTTGTAATTTTATTTCTTTCAAAAGTTGTTTGTTTTGATAGAATAGAATTGACTGAGCAGTGAGTATTTTGCCGGGACAAAGAAAAAATTTTCCATAATCACTCAACAGACCAAATGAGATCTCTGTTTTTCTAGTGACTCACCCAAAGAAGAGGGAGACAAGTACCTGCAGATAGATAAATTCTAACAGGAAAGCATAGTCAGATTAAGGTTTTTTAAAAAAAAAAAAAAAAAAAAAAAAAAAAATCGGATGCAACTAACTTAACATAGAAGTGACACTAAAAAATTACATGAGCAGATTTGTCTCTCCTGTAGGAAAAAAATACATCACAACAAATACCATACAAGCTAAAGCATACATACATACAAAAAAAAAACATTATAGGGTGTACTAAGAGTTTCTTGGAGATTGTGACTGATGTAGCCATTGAAGTTTCACAAAATATTATATTTCCTAGCATGAGAAAACTACTTTATAGTTTGAGGAGGCTTCTGTCTTCTGCAGCATTTGTAATTCCCTTTGCTCCATTCTGGTAGCTCACTTCTGCTCTATTCATTCTCTAATGTGTCTGATGAATCATCACAGTTCTTGTTGCTGTTCCTTATTAACTGTTGGTTAAACATCAATGAGCCCTCACTGATTTATAGATACTTTAAATTATTGAAGCATTCTTTTACTTGCTTCTTAGTAAGCCTGTTTCCTCATATTCCCAGACCCTCATTCACATTTATCTCACTTAACTCACTAATCTTCTTTCTCTTCTCCCTTTGCGTCTAAGTCTGAAACAAAATAAATGCTGAGAATGTCATCAATCTTCATGAGACCTATTATTTAGATTCTTCATTTTGAAGAGAATGGATGACCCAGGAGATTTTTAATTGGATAAAACTTTCCTTGCTTGATTGCTGTCACGTCCATCATAGGTCAACAGCAATTGAAAGCTGATCTCTGCATAGTGAGAGTCAGTGATTTCAAGTGTTCACAGGAAGATGACAGAAGAATGACTTTTATTATTTCACCAATTCAGATTTTACTCAGCTCAGTGCAGTCCAAAAGTTTTCTCCTCAGTCATACTCCTCACCAAAAGCCTCCACATTGAACATCCTTTTGTACGAAGAGGAAATGAGTAGAAACCTGCAGCACAAATGCAGCTAATCATTTTTTATATGGAAGCCTCTTGTTAAATACAAAAGCATATTCAATAGAAAATTCTGCTTTGCAAGGTTGTTTAAAGTATAAGTGGTTCCAGTGACAACACCATGCAACTCTACTGAAACTGTCAATGAATTCCTTTGTGCACACAGAAGAATTCTATAAAGAGAATAGCTATCATCTGTCAGGTACTTACAAGTAGACAGGTACTGTAATGCAGGATCATGATGAGTAAAGTAGTTTGCAGAAGAAAACTTAGAACTTTGGCAGGGCAGAATCCAGAAGGACTGTTCTCAAATCTGTTTATGAAAGATTATCATGGAAATATAGATTTGTATATAAACGCCAGGCTTTTCTCTACAATACTCAGCTAACTCATACAGAATTATAACACTGAAATTTAAATAAATTTATTCCATAATAACAATACTACATTATGCATCTTTGTATCCTCTACACAGAGCAACAATAATCTTACTTTTATACTCTGCAAAGACGACGCATCCTTAACTATTCTTCTGATTAAAAATACAGTATTATTGATCAAATTGCTTTCTTAATGACACAGAAATAAGAAAAACTGTATGAATATCCTGAGATGGATTAATCTTCACATGACCATCAGAAGTATCAGTACAGTGGTTTGCTGGACAATAGTTAAATTTGCAATATTAACCTTATTTTCTAGTCTATTTCTTTTCATTAATATGCTAAGAATAGATCATGAAGATTAAATCTGAGATAATGGAAAATGGCAATACAAAATTCACATTCCCCTGTCTTTTTCAGCTTTTGATAAATTCAGAATGAGAAATAGCTCTGTTCTGTTAACGTATATATGTGCATAAATGAATATATGTATATGTTAAAGCATACATACATAAAAACTAGGACAAATGCACATTGTTTCACATTTCATAAACAGGCTGACAGAATTAACAGTAGTACACCAATTTGTTCTTTTAAGGAACTTAATGTCTGAGCAACAGTTGCATATATTTTTTTTACCCCTCAATTTTTGCTTCAAAAACCTATTTATTCATCCATGTTAAATGAGTTGTTTAGCATAAGAAAATGTATCTGACCTTGAGGCAAGTAGTAAAATGTAAAAAGTAGTAAAATGTAAATATATAATGCTTAAGTGCATTCTTCAACAGATAAACACAGTGTAAGAAACAGATTTAATATACTGAAAATGTACTGACTTCTGTAAGAGAAAAGCCAAACAGTGCTTGGTCAACAATTATAGCCAGATTCATAAAATTATAAATTAATGTTTTATCATCATAATCCAAGAAAAGTTTAGGACCTTAAATTATGGAGTGGAGAAAATAAATATATTTTAAATGAGCCGCATCCTTACAGAAGAAACATTTTCATATAGATTGTTCTTAACACAGTAACACATCACTTCCACTAATAAAAGATCTAGATTTTAAATATAACAGCTCATTCCCATATAGTGTTTAATATTAACATTTTCTCAGACTACATTACGGATGTTATCTTCATGGCCATTATCATGTTAATGAAGCAGGACATAGAAAGATGAACTACCATAGCCGATCACCAGAAATAAAAAAAAACCCTGTGCTCTTCTCACTGAAGTGTTCCTCCCACTGAAAAATTGTTAGTTTCATACTCAGTTTTAAAGCTACAAACAAGACTGATCATTAAACTTGCATTGTATAGGAAAGAAAATAACCCATACTTCTTTCAAAATAGGATTATAACTATATATAAAGGTAGCCTGGAGCAAAGAATCTATAATCCATGAAGTACAGTAACGTTTTCTCATTGAGAAGACCGTATTAGCACTTACTGAGATGTGGGTACAAGACATTTCTTTCCTATAATGTCAGTCTACAATATTTTTTTGCTTCATAGATTGTTAGATTGTTACGTTAACACCAAGATGATGCCTACCCTTTTGTCTAAGAAAGCAACGAGGAGAAGAATCTTTATAATTGCATCAGTCTTCATGAAATTAGAACATTTCACAGAGTTTAAAGAAAATAAAAAGGAGAAGCTCTATGGATAGGGTTTATGTGGGATTAGAAGCAGAGAGAAGATGTATAACCAGTTTTGGCCATCCCGTAACAGTCCTTGTCCTATAATCCCACCTTGAGTTCTAATTTAGCTAAAAGAAAATAATTATCTAAAATTTTCCCCCCGATTTTGGTTGGTTTGAGCATTTTTCTTCCCTTCTGGTACAAACTACATGCTGGATGAGCACCATTAAACAGCTGCTGTGTTTCATTCTAAGCAATTCACTGTTGACAGATCATGCTACATATTAAAAGGGTTGCTCCAAAAGTAAAGTGTCCTGCTTTATTATGTTGACTCACAACACCAGAGGTGGATGTTGGTGCGTGGCAGTAAAGATTGGACCTTTCACAGTCAATATTCTGTTACGTTTTGTTGTCATGGGACAGGTGACAGCAGAGGAGCAATGTGACAAAGGGCATCTGACACCGAAGTGCAGATGAAGCAAAAGGTGTGTAACTGAATTCCTCCACGTGGAAAAGATTCTGTCTATTGGCATTTACCGATGCTTGCTGAAAGTTTCTGGAGATCAAACAATGCAACTTTTTTTTTTTTTTTTTTTTTTTTTTAATAAACAAGCCCAGCATGTAGGCTTTTGTTTATCACCAGTGAAATTGCATAGCTAATGGTGGTGACTGTGCTGAAAAAATAGCTTTTTGTAGCTGAGAATTCGCACTATCAGTAGCGTTAATGTGCTCTTTGTGGCTGTTGTAGTTTCCATAGAAAGAAAGTAACGCCTCCCATTTATAAGTGACCGAAGTACATCGAGGGCTATAGAACTAAGCATCGAGGTGCATACCTGGAGTGACTATCTAACTCCAGTGAATCAGCAGTAAAACTTCTTTTGGTATCAAATAAGATTTGAGAACTTTTCTACTGCTATAGACTTTGAGCAAGTCATTGAATATCTTTGTTTCCCCTCTTGCCTTATCTACTTATTCTCTCTGTCACAAAATCTTGTGTTGTGGTAATATCCTAATGTAGCTGAGTCCTGACCTCAAATAATCAAGATACTACTGGATGATGCTTATTACTCTTAACTACCAATCCAACAGAAATGCTTAACTTTATAAGAATGTGGACACCATGACCCAGTACGTTTTGTCAGAGCAGTAATTCCTCAGGGTTCTCAGTTCTGCTCTGGATCTACGAAAAGGCAGACAAAGTAAATTTCTATCAGCAGTTCCTTGAAGTTAATTCAAAGGACTCCATCGTAAACAAATGATCCAGAAAAAGAATTGATGCAGAAGAGACTTGTGCTGCCAGAAGAAATAAGAAAGGAGCTGCATCTGTCTGACTGCAGTTGCCAAACGGAGAATGTCCACTTTGTCAGGACTGGACTCTTTGGCCAGAGAAAAAGCAGCATACCAAGAGGCAAAAAAATGCAGGATGAAACTGGATAATATATCTGAACAGACAGCAAGATTCAAAGCACATGGAATTGCAAAGCAAAACACTAAGACTCTGGAGGACAACATTTGTCGTTAGGCTATTGAAGAGTGCAAGCAACACAAGCAGAAAATAGGCATATTTAGAACCTTATTCAGCTTTTAAAATAGTTAGAGTAACAGTATTTCAGAGAACTATAATCGCCACTGAAATAAACATGTAATCACAGAGGGATGTGGCTGAGTGTTTGCCACTCCTCAAAGCAATCTTGGGGCTTTTTTACCCCTAGTAAAAGTAGAGATCATGAATATAAAACAGAGTTCTCTGAGCTGACACTAAGTGCCAAAGATCTGTAAAAAAGACAGGTTTCAACTTATCCATTACACAAATCTTAAGGAGTTCTAAATTTACTAAACGTTACGCATAAAAGGAAGAGTAAGTCCCAGCCTCTTAATCAGTACTATCAGCAAAACACCTTCAGTAACAAATTTAAAAAAAAATATATATATAAAACTTAGAAAAAGACAGGTTGTGGTGAATAGAGAAGCACTGCTTTGTTTGGTTTGAAATCCAACAAACAGATTTCCAATATGTTCTTGCCTTTCAGGATTCTATTGCAGTTACTTCTGAAACTGACAGCCTGAAAAGCACTTACTGAATTAGTTTGGATTGCTAATTTTATGCTTTATTTCTTACTCTTATTTTCCTCTTCAATTCTTAACTAAAAATCATTATCCTAGACTTAAATGTTTTGAACTGCTCTTAAGGACAACTTAGGCATTTCACAGCATCACAACCTGAACTTGTTTCGAAGTAACTTGTATCCATGTGCTTTTATATTTCTGTTTACTTACCTCACTATATGTCACCTGGTATTTTTTTTGTCGCTCCATTTAAACTCAGTTTGTTGTTTGTAAATAAATTTGGCAAAAAAGTCATCTTTTCAAATAGAAGTTTGAAAATTTGCAAAAAATACTATTTCAGCTACACCTAATACAGGTAGTGAACAGCCTGTGGTGTTAAAAACCTCATTTTATGTATGAACAGTGGTTGAAGGGACACTCTTCCCATTAGGCTATTATTTGAAGAAAAGCAAGAAAAAACTTTATTGCTTCCTGGTGTTTAAATGAGCTCAGAATTACCCCAGACATGGTATTTTGTCTTCCTCTGGGACTAAGTTCACTGCGTAGCTCTTTGAGATGTTAATTACTATGCAGAAAAGCATCAATAATGACAACCATATGTAATATGCTATGTGGAATCTCAGATAGCATTTACAAGTTCATTTCATCTCTTGATCAAAGAGGGCTTGGGTTTTTCAGCAGAAAATAAAGGTGGAATTTCTCTACACGGAAGTTACCTAGAGTGGTAGAGGCACAGTTTTGTCTCCCACAAAACATCATTTTAAAAGGTTTTTGGCCTTGAGGGGACTACACGCAGGTGGAGAGTTCTAAAAGCATTACAGGAGGGCACATCCAGGTTTACAGTCTCTTACACAACATCAAGGTAATTCCAAAAAATTTGGCATTGTTCACCTGAAGCTGCACATCATTTTAAAATAGGATGGTTTATTTCTCAGCTTTCTCAAATATTAAGACCACTTTGTTCAATACCAGCTCAGCCATTCACCTGGAAAGGAGTTAAACTCCTATTGACTCTTACAAAGTAGTGTTCAGCTCCACCAGAGTTGTGAAAAAAAACTCAGTGTTAAGGATGGGCTTAACTCATTCAGAAAAAACACAGCAGTCCAAATTAACCTTTGACTGGCTTCTACTTGGCTGTTTTTGTTCCAAGAATTTCTGCTATTTAATTTACACATATACTCTTCCAGAATTCCTAGCCTTCTCTCCCAGAACTTCTAGATATTTTCAAAATCAGTTTAGTAGTATTTTTCTAGTACAACTTCCAACTTCAAGAAGGAAAGAGTAATTACTTTCATACTCCTACCTATGATCAGCAGAAGACCAAAAGCATGAAACTTGTAAATACACAGTCAAAAAACATTAATGTGAAATAAATCTCACCTCTTACTGTGCTGCAAACTAGCTTTTTTTACCTACTTCTGCAATAAAAGATAACACGAAAATAAAACTAGAACTGCCATCCTTTTTTCCTGTGAACTTGGCATGTGAATAAGTCATCTGCTTTCCCAAATTCTACAATCGTCTAATATTCTCATACAGCTACAGGGTTTCCTCTCATGAAGACTTGTGTGACTCTTAAGGATGTGCCAAGAGATAAATGCACTAGTCTCTCCCAAGATCAACATTTTACTACAGTATATTTTAAAAAGACCACATATTGCTGCCCACAGTAAGCATTGCCATCATTTTCACCTAAAACTGCTTTCAGTTTTCACTTCTCAGTTGAAGCATTTTGTTAGAATCGTACTTGTAGTACTGTCTCACACAGTCTGCTATATTGATCCCAATATAATAAACCTGAAACTTTCAATGCAGTGAAATTTATTAACCTCAGACTTGATCAGTGTGGGATGCTAAGTCCTGAGAAAGAAACTGCATTATAAAAATTCAGTTGAAAACAGTGCAATGCTAGCTCATACACTGAAGATAGGAACAGAGAAGAGACCTGTCAAGCACCAGTTTAAGCTTCTCCTTAGTACATCGCTGTGCCTGGATACTAGGAGTCTAAGAGCCGCACATGGATCATGGACTGCCTGAAGGCAAAAGGAAAGTACAGAAGTCTAAATGATAGAAGTTTAAATGATATTAGGCCTGACTGAAAGCTGTAGGATATTACAGTTTAGCTACTTATGTGAATTTCACTGGAAAAATATCACAGCCTGACATTGTGTCAGTGTTTTTATTAGACAACTATGCACTAAGGAACCTGTATGAAAAGTGAAGTTTTCCATAGTTCTTACTATATGGAGAAGAACTTGACAAAAAGAATGCCTCGGAGTAATGCAGCTAATAAATCAGCCCACTATCTTCAGCAGATCCCATGGCTGATGCACTTTGTGCAAAGACAAAGAAATGACCACCTATAGCAGAAAAATCAGTCTGAGTGAGGCAAAAGTTTTTTTTTGTTTCCTGTCTCTACTTTCCCTGTTTCTTTAAAGATAACTTTTAAAAGACTGGAAAGTCTGACCTGTTTTTATTGAAACACATCTTGCAAAGTATACGTATGTACTTACGAAGTACAATACGCTTAGGTATTCATCACACTGAACAAGCATTCGGTCCATGCACTTAAAAAATAGTCCTCAGGGAGACACCTTCCAAGATTTAGCAAGTAGTTCATTTTGAGAAATATTTAATTTTAAATACAGTGAACACGTATGTCAAGAAAGGGACAGAAGCATCGTTATTTTCAATAATATATAATTGCACCTTTAACATTACCAGACTTTCCTTAATAAATAAAAGAAGAAATCAAAACAAGTAGCTACTCAGAAAATCTCAGAGTAATTCTTAAGTCCAGGTGTTTGAGACTAAACCCTGTGCTCTCCTTGGATCAATGGAAATCTTTAAATTACCCAGATTTTCTGATTTAATAAGGGTTCTCTATTTATAAATGCCTAGAGATGACAGTGTCTGGAAATTACCACTATCTTCTCAGAAACTGTGACACAGAAGATGTGTCATTTTAAAAAACACAAAAGGTATATTCCATACCACTGCTACTAATCATAATATATTTTATTTTTTGTTAAAACCTTAAGGTATAATCTATAAATATGCATGACAGTCAAGTTTTAAGAATGCACTACACTTACTCCATCTACATGATTTATTCCGGGAAATTTTATTATCTGCCTGCATAGATTCTTGCAAGACCTGTATGTTAAAATTATGCTTAAAGACTACTAATAGACATGTATTAAAACATAATAATAATTAAGTCAATGATACAATTCAGTGGAGTCAGAAGGCTCCCTTAAATTGCTTTATAATTTAGAGTAGGAACTTCGTTAATCACAGATATATCAGTGTAAGACCCATCAAAGAGAACGTTATGATGGGAGTACTAATTTATTGTGACAACTTTATTCCCTGCTAGATACTTTGCCTAAATAAAACATTGCCACAGTAGTTAATCAGCATAAAAAGAAATAGTGCAGGATAATTTGGCAGTAATGCAGCTCACATAGAAATTCACAGATCTATTCCCAGATTTTGGAGATCCTTGTACAGGATTCATACCTTCAACATCAAATACAACTTAAAGTCTATGGTGAAGTTTAACAAGTTACTGTACCACTGGTTATTATTCACAAAGGCTAACTTTTCACCTGACATCAAATACTTATTATTTTGAGAATCCAAGTTTTTGTCTCTGACTCAGAGGTTAACTTTCCTGAAAGAATCACCACAGTTTTTATGGCTTCTTAACCAAGAACATGCCGAAAGTCTGTCTAGGATGTAAATGCATCATGACTGTAGAGCTCTGGCTGCTGAATTTTGCTTAAAGTGTATTCAGTTTTCACTTACATGACTTTCACACCCTCTAGACCTTAGGTGGTTGGGATGATTGATGGGGGTATAGCTGACACCAAAAAAGAAACAAAACAACAAACCAAAAAAAAAAAAAGAGAAAGAAATTTTAAAAAACATGAGGCAAGAAATTCCCAGGTCAAATGAATTAATTAGTGCCCTGTATTACAGGGCTTAAACAGCTCTACTCATCAGAAATAATCTGCTAGAAATGAAAGGCCTTCAATTTCCTGATATATTGTAGAAGTCTGGAAGCAGGAAGAAATGGCATAAGAATTCAGAATATTGCTGAGGTAGCCAAGCCTATATCAGTACCTTCAGACAACTCCTTTTAATCTTCATCAACGCAGCACAAGCTTCTTACTTTCATGCTGCCCGCAGGATTTACTTTCCAACTGCCCCGCCACAAACACCAAATCCATGCAACATTCTCATGACTTGCTCCAGACCTCCAACAAAAAGCATGATTGGATCAGAGTGTGAAGTTGAATATGGACCTCTCAATGCTTAAAGAATTGGAAGAGAATCACAGAATCGTAGGGGTTGGAAGGGACCTCAAAAGATCATAGATGCCAACCCTGCTGCTAAAGCAGGTGCCCTATAATAGGTCTCACAGGTAGGCATCCAGACAGGTCTTAAATATCTCCATAGAAGGAGAAATTCCAGGTAATCAATTATTTTCTTCCAGGATACTGCTGGAGATCAAAAGGTTGAATTTAGCAAAGTGATTTGCTTATATTAATCTGATCCACTCCAGTGTTGTTTGTTCGGGGCTTTTTTCTAACAACGCAAGGATAACAACCAACAATAACACAGAACACAACCATCTAAGTCTTATCCCTTATAACATATGTTTGCAAGCCTGTCAACTATCTCAAGGCACATAAAGTAAAGTACCTGTTTTTGTACTCTCACATGTGACTTGCTCAAGTTTAAGGCATGAAATCCTGAACTGGGGAACTGGGGAAATGACCTTATCTAAGTTCACATTTTTAAGACAGTCAGTATCCATAGGCACATAACAAGAAACATCGCTCTTCCTCTTCTCCCAAAATGAAGAATGTAAGAACATATCTGAACTTCTGGCACGATTTTTGGAAACAAAAACACCTGAAATATTATCTCAGAAGCCTGCAGAAAGAGTGGGCTGATTAGACATGTACAACACAGACTCCAAAACAGCCTCTCAGTATTAATTTAGCATCAACTTAAAGCACATACCTGCAGATCACATGCTGACATATCAACAAAACAAATTGTGAAATTTCATACTCACAAAATGAACTATGACTCATACAGCTTACCTTTAATATTTGTCTTGAAGAAGAAAAGCTGCATTACAACTTAACATGTCTCAAAAACTTTGATGTGGGTGACTGGAAAAAATATTAAAAGCACGTAAATAAGGAACAAGGAGAGAAAAATATCAAGAGAGCTAATAATGTGGTTAAAAACACTTGACTCAGGCCATCACTGCTAGCTATAGTCCAGCAATACCAATGCTTAAATTTTAAGAAAAGTTTAACAACAAAACTCCTTGAAATTTATACCACACCAAAACAAACTGTAAACAAACTGAAAAGATTACATTAAGATACACAGAAAGAAGTTAAAAAAAAAATAAAATAAAATAGTCTGCATAATTTATTGTCCAACAAATGTACAGGAAGTAAATATTTATCTACATAACCAGTATGTCTGGGAGAGATTTTTCTCCTTCTAGTTTTCAAGACAATGTTAGAGAATCTTTTCTGTAAGATATTGGAAAAAATAGAATGTTTTTTCCTAACAATTATCTCTGCACAGCTACAGCTATCTCAGTTAAAAGAAAAAACAATTCATTGATGGCTAAAATAGTCACTTATTTCATAATGCGTTTAAACACTATACATGTTGAATACAATAATAAAAACAGGCTCTATTCTTCCAGACACTTATGCCTGTTTTTAAGTATAGGAAAACATGAGTAGCCCTAATTAAGTACTACAATTATCCACTTCAAGATAATTGAGATTGTACTGTACATTTAAATTTAGAAATCTGTGTATTTTTTCCATGATTAAGTAACAACAGTGATATTGTTGCTTTGGGTGTTATTTTACTGAAAAAATGCATGTCTATTTTTTTTAAAAACAATTCAGCTGCATAGTAAAAGGTAATTTTTTAATGTATAACTGTCTACCCAGACCAGATTGCACATGCTAATGGATATAGAACTAAACAGAGGGTTTTTTTTATTTATTAACATTTTCATAAGGATGCTAGCACTAAACTAAGAATATAGCAATGGGCAATAATTTATCTCATTGTCCTCAAATTGTTAATTTCAGCCTCTGGATGCATTCTAGAAGAAGAAATTATAGATCACAGTCACCTGAATCTGCATTTGTACTTGATTTTTAAACTGCTAGAATGGTACAATTTCATTCACTTAAATGAGAACCTGGATATAAAAGTCACTAAAGAAAATGTTTTGAAGGCAAGGATAATTTTATTCTACATTGGAAAGGTGTTCTCATGCCACGTTCTAAAAATAACTTCATCCTCATTATCATCTATTTTGCATGCACTAGAATCTCCACAATGAAAAATACTATAGTTGCTACAACAAATAAAATACCCATATTTTCAGAAAGCTATCTTATGTCTTACTATTTCAGAGCTTGCTGTAAGAAGAGCACTTAACATCAGCTGATGTACATGAACCTAAGATCCAGACATCTGCTTCTGCTTTATACTAACCTCAAAGCAGAGAACAGATTGTGCCATAGACACTGAACAATAACTTAAAGATGACAGTGAAAATCTTGATCAAGTCAAATACTGATAGAAGTGTCATACTACGCAGAACTATCAACCCAATGAAGAAAACTGATGAAATCAGCTTATTATCTGGCTCACTACTGATTAATGTTCTAGCTTCCTTCCTGAAATAAGCATTAAAGAGAGAAGGTTAATGTTTGTCAGTTTCTACGCACAAAGTATGAGGCACAGATAACAGATAGTAGACTGCTGTAAATAAAGTAGTTTAATTTAAGAGGCAATTAGATAATTCATCTTCACTGTTGCATGCAGTAATAGTCTCGTGGATTAACTTGGTCTGTATGTCTCAAAAACTTGTTTTTCTGCCATTTTCAGGGAAAGTATGACTCCAGAGTTTTCCTGTTTTTTTCCTGATTAGGTTCACTCCAGCTTGCTAATACCAGCTACTTAATTCTGAGTGACGAAGAAATTTTTTGAAAAGGATAAAGAGATAGATAGATAGATAGATAGATAGATACACACACACTTCGCTACTGTTTCAGCTTTAAAAATAAATCCTAGCTGCCCGTGATAATGCCTCTTTTCTGTGGGACATTCTTGCCACATACAGAAAAATTGAGACTTCTCTGGGCCAAAACCAAGCTTTTTTTTTCCTCAGCAAAGAATAAAAATCCTAATCAAGATTTATAAGCAGAGGCTGAACCATTTTCAGCTGCTAAGTTCTTTTACTTTTTTTCTCCCCAGCAAAAGCAACAAAACATTAATTTTCACATTGCATGGGAGGAAGAACCACCTCAGCCAGAGTTACATCAAGTATAGCACTGTAAGGACATTCCCGTCTCCAGTTTATCCCCTGGAATAATTGTGAATGTAATGAGTAATAAATCCTACTGCCATCCCACCCCCGACAGTGTCCAACCTTTTTGATAACTGATTAAATGAGCAACCACATTGCTCTTTATTTGACCAATGTACACGACATTTCTGCCCAGGAGCTTCTGAAACTTCTAAACACCCTCATTACAGCCCCTCTGTGTTTAACTTTGTAGCAGATGGTCCCCGATACAGAGCTGTGAAGTGGAGCCACAATAGGAAAGAACATTACATATTTTATTTCTTTTCCATAAACTTACTTTGGATTAGCAGGTGTTATACTATCCAAGTGCCAAAGCCATAGGCACCAAACAATTTTTATGCTAAATAATAGTAAACAGTGAAACAGACAAATTCTAGGTGCTTTTCTCACCAATTCCTTGATTTCTGTTCCATCAAGCAGCTTTTCACTACAAGGTGAAGAAAACGCTACACAGCACACTACAGTACTGTAGGACAAGTATGGTTTATTAACTAAGAAGCAATAAAAAGCATTCACACTTTTCTGAGTGGTATCTCATCTTTATAATAACAGACAAACAGAAAGTTTGTCCTATTTCCTCAACCAGCAAAAATTTAAGTTTCATTATCTGACAAAATACAGGCGTAATGTTGCCATTAAAAAAATGTGATGAAACTATTTTTGTTTCATTTTCTTTGTTTCTATTTTGTTAGCAAGGAAATGCTACCATACACTGCAAAAGATCTCCAATGATGCGAGATAGTTTTTGTGTATATAAATAAAAACATACCCAAATTAAACACAAGAGCACACATACGGTTGAAAAATGTTGCTATTCTGGGTTGGGTATAAAGACCCGTTGTGGCACTTAATCCAGGCAAAATTCCAGATAAATCCTTAGCAGCTACATCATCAACTATTTAGAAAGTTTAACATGTACCCTGTTTTTTGCCCACAGAATACAGCCTATTTTTGTTTATTTAAAATGAAATTTGATTTAACTCTTAAGGCACTTCAAAATTGGATATTCATGTCATAAGCAGGAGAAACATGCATAACCACAAAAAAATTTCAAGATGAATAGGAAACTCAGAAATTAGCAAATAGTTTTCTGCAAAGGAGTGATGATGGTCATAACAAAAAAAAATCAAAAGGCATTAGCAGGAGAAAGTTGCTTTCTAAAAAGGGCTGATCCTAGACCATGATAAAATGCAGTTCCATTCCTCATGCAGCTACAGAAGCCACATCAAAACATTTTAAAGACTATGCTAGTTCAAATGTTGCTTGGAAACCCAGATAGTAAGAACATGTAGGATAATATGGAATAAACATAATATAAGAAGATGGCAAATCAGACTCATTAGGGTTGGAAGTGACCTCATGAGATCACCTAGTCCAACTTCCCTGCTAAAATATTTCCTTATAGTAGATTGCACAGTGAAGCGCAGCAGGTGCGTTTTGAGTATCTCCAGAGAAGGTACTCCACAACATCTCTGGGCATCTTTATTTTAAAGCACACCCTCACTAAGTTCTCCAGCCTGCTGCCAAAGGTTGCCCTGTCTCTTTTGGACAGGTGAATCCCATTCCTCCCTAACAGGTCATCATAGAAAGTCCCATTGACATAAAAACCTGAACCCCTGCACCAGCCAGGAGTTGATAAGAATCACCAATAGCATAGATATGATGACAGATAGTATAAGAACTCCTAAATTGAAAAGAGAACGTTTGTGAGACAATGATCTTGAGTACAAACAATGAAAAACAACCAGCTACTAAAAGACTACTGTACCTCAATTTACCCTGTTATAAGCACTCTTATAAGGAGCAGCTTTTGTTAATCCATAATGCCTGCTCCTTGATTGCTTGCTGCTTGTTAGACCAGCTCACTGCACGGCTCCATTCAGTCTTTCATCATTTTCCTAGGCTAAACTCAAAGTCCCAACGGTCATTCTAAAATAGAAGAAATCCATTCACTTCTTACAAATCCTAATACCTTGGGGAATTTTATGCTATAAGATTCAGAGAACACAAGTTTTCTATGAGAAACGGGATGAAGCTTGAAGCACATTGCTTGATCATCTGAAGTATAACATGTATTTCTGACATCAAGTATTTCTAGTGTTAACTAAGATACAAGGATGAAGGTAGAAGCAGATAAAGAAAAAAATATGATGATGCAAAAGACATAGCTCCAATACAATCATGGAAATAAAATCATTGACTTCTTACGATATTTTCCCCTTTTTCATCTCCTAGGCATCACCAAGAGAAAACATGCTTTGTTGTTAGCCTGGGTACAACCATTAAAGCTAAATGCTGGTTCCAGCTCCAGCATTAATCTTCTCTTTGGCTCTATCCTGAAAGGCAGCAGGAACAAATTAACCTGCAACACTTGACTCTGCAAACAGGTAGAAACAACTGTCACATTTCAAAAACAATATAGCGTGAGATGATTGGAAAAATCCCTAGCATGGTTTGTTTTGAAACAAATCAATGTCATAAGAGCAAGGAAAGGAAGAAAAATGTGACTGAATACTGCCAGGGACTGTATACACAAAAGGGAGGAGTCAATGAGGTGACCAGGCCAGTGAGTGTGGATGGCATACATCATTTTCACCCTTCTAGAAAATCCAACGTTTCTGAAGATACAAGGAGTATAAATAATGATTATTTTAAACACAAGTACTTCAGATAATCTATGGGCAAATTTAGCTCTTAAGCATTGTAAAATTTTGTATCTAACCACAAAGAAGTGTCATGTACACTTCTATTCCAGTTCAACTTTTCACCATTAGGATCCGAGAGAGAGTCTATAAGAGAGGCAATAGAATTGTAGTAATGGCTGTCACAGGAACAGTCATATCACTTTCCAGTAGTAATGTGACAATCATCTTTAAAAAAAAATGTAGAAAACCTAAGTGTTTAAAACATCTTTGATTTGTGTATGTTCCATTTACTTTTTAATGATTTAGAAATAGAGTCTATTATACATAATGCTATTTGTACTATGCACATAGTATCTAACACCACATTATAATACTTGAGTTTTTTCAAGCCTTTCTATGAATTCGTTATTTCAGTCTCACATCAAGGGACCAAGAAAGCTGATATGCACTTAGTGATTCAGCAACAATGACTTGGATGTATAAAAATGAAAAGCATTCCTCTACAATCTAATTTAAGTGGGTGTAATAGAACATGCAGGTTTTGAGACAATAAAAAAAACATAACAGAGATAATGAGCTGCTTTTGCCATGATAGCTTTCTTATTTACAGTTTTAATAATGAACCATGAAGAAAATATATTTCTTTTTCTACAACACTAAATAAACTTACCTGAAAAACAGGTAAGTAAACAATTTATTGCTCAAGTTAGAAATTTAGAGTCTCAGTACTCTGTAAAAAAGTCAATCCCATGGAAGTCAGGCAGAACTGAACTGGGAATGAGCTACAGCAGCTCCATTACTACTTAAGATATGTACAGTATTGTACCTCAGTTTATGATATATCTGTTTTCCAATAAAATCCTATTTTCAGAATGGAATTCTGTTGAGAAAAGTGATTTTTAGGGAGGATTTTGATATTTTATAGTTAGATTTCATCCCCATTATCTTAAACTAGTTGTCAGCATAACTAACAGGAAAATTATAATGGGAATTCTTAACAAAACTTAGGGACCATCAGAAGCCATCCCAGAGAATAATCTGTGACATCATGTCTTTTGAACAAGTAGAAGGTTGCTGAGCCAAAATAAATACAGAAGCAAGGAAGAATAAAATAAATTGCTTCCAATAACCAGAAACAAACAGATTGATAGCAGATCATACACGTAAGAACAATCCCATGTGACAAGTAAACGAGAATAAAGTAATCAAAATATGTATCAGTGTTAAAATCCAAAACACCAAAAGATTAAAAAAATATTAAGAACTAGAAGTTTAATGTCAATGTGTAAATTAATTACTTAAATTATAATATTTTCAGAAATTATTAGACAAAATTAAAATATATGTATTAATTCTCTCTTGTATTTGGAGGCAGTATCTAGTTCATATGATGACAAGGACAGTACAAAAAGATTGCTAGCAGTAGTTGTACTTGATAGGAAAAATTTAAAGTATCAAAATAAATTTCACAGTAAGCATGAGAAATCATTTTCTGTTAATTTCTAATCAACAGATGTAATGCTTACAAAAGAGAAGCATACTATGTCACTACTTTTACTTAAGGAATCCTGGAAAACTGAGGTAGTTCAAAAAAACTGGAGGAGTACCACCATTCTTAAAAGGTGGAAGAACATTAATAAGCAATGAATACCAACTTCAGTGATTCATGTTCTGTACAGTGAATGAATTCTTCTTGACACAGGCAAAGATCCTCAAAGAAGGACATTGAAGAGATATTAGTTTAATCTACAACCACTACAGAACTAGATAGTATCATATAAGCTTGCTAAGGACATGGAATGGATCTGTGGAACTTACCACTTCAGAACATTTATCAATGAGAATTTTGGTCATAATTACTCATTATCAAATTGATCACCTGATGATGCATAAAAACTGGGAGTAGCCAATCTTGTGCACTCCCTCACAAATGCCTTTATCAAAAACACTTCTACTGCAAGAAGAGCATCAGAATGCAGTACATATTTTGAAAGGGACATTCATTACTCAGAACACTTTCATTCACTTTCCTTTCCCATACCTGGAGACTAACACAGCCTCAGCAGTTAACTGTAGTGTGCTTTCTCCAGGATAGTAACTTGTTCCCTATTTCTAATACCAGCAGAGTTAATTGACGCTTTGTCTGACACAGTTCTCAGCCCTCTGAAGCTCACGACGTCAGAAAGGCTAAAACTAGGATGAAGGCAATACAAAGCATGGAATGGGAAAATGACTTCTTTCAGATGTCTGTAGAAAATAGACACTTCGAATTTTAATCTTCCCTCAAACTGCTGATGATTACAGAAATACTAAACAATAACAGAAACAGGCTCTAAGCATTATTAGTGTTTTCTATGAATGATATATTTCTATTGTGGGAACCTGGAAATACCTATTACAATAAAAATTGTTTTAGAATGGAATCATTACCAATACTCAAGTTCACATTTAACTGATGTTTCCATTAGAAATTCCAATTTTCCATGGTCTCTGCAACACTTCAAATTGCAACAAGCTCTGATACAACAACTCCAAAATGGTCTCAGAATCATTTTTTTAAATTTTGAGTTATTAACAATAGAAGACTGAAATCTGAGGTCATTTTTGATTGCCAACATTTAAGAACATAACGGTTTAATATTGTCTCAAGGGTTGTTCTGCCAAAATAGAATAGTTAAATAAGAGAAGAAAAATATGAAAGAAAGAAAAAACAAAAGCGGGAACAAGAATGTTTATGAATATAAAATTTAAAATCATCTTCTAAAGTAACTCAGACGTTTAAGATATGCACACACTGAACTTGTGTCCAATTCACTATCCTTATATCACCTTTTTATTGCTTAATTGGGTTACAATTTCAGAATGTTATCTTCCTTAAAAAAAGTGTTCTTTTATAGTCAAACACAATGCAAGTATAGTAGAAAAATAAAATTTCTTCTAAGCTGTGATGTTACACATATTGAAAGTAACACCCAGTTTGTGCTTATAAATATCTACAATCCATAGAGTCAAAGCTGATAATGTCTGTGATTTATCATAATATTAAAAGCAACAGTCATTTACAGCAGGTATGCAAAAGACAGATCTTATACATTTAAGAAAAGCTATCTTGCTGAAACCTCAGTTTCTTCATGGCTAGCTGCATTTTCTAGGTAAACAGGGTTTTTTGGTTTTTAAGTAGAAATACAAAGCACTTCTATGTTTCCTGCCTAATCTCATTCTTCAGTGTATGAAAGCTATCATTATGACAATGTTGATGAGTTGCCCTTCCTAAAGCAGAAGATCCTTCTGTTATTGGAGGTGTACTTAACAAAGGAAGCCAAACCCCTGGAGCCCAGGGCTGCTTTGAAAAAATTGCCTCATATTTTATTATGTTGGCCTATGACATCAGAGGCAGATGTTGGTAGTATTTAGTACAGCAGTAGAGGCTGAACCTTCCTACCAATATTCCACTATGTTTTGTTGCCATGCAACAGATGGCAGCATAGGGACAACAGTACCTGACACTGAAGTGCGTATGAAGCAGAAGTGTGTCATTTAAATCCTCCATGTGGAAAAATTGCACCTGTTGACATTCATTGACACTTGCTGAAAGTTTTTGGAGACAACGGTGAATACGAGAACAGTGAGAAGGTGACTGGTGCACTTCTACAATGATGTTGACATGGCAGCTGTGAAACACTGAGTCACATCCACTGGTGCAGATTTTCACAAGCACATCATGCAAGCTCTTGTTCATCACAGGTAAAAATGCATAGCTAATAGTGGTGACTATTTTGAAAAATAGCGGTATGCAGTTAAGAATCTGCTCTATCAAGTTGTGTTCTCGTGCTCTTTGTAGCCATTGTAGTTTGCACAGAAATAAATAGGAGACATTACCTTTGGAGCTACCCATGTGTAACAAATTCAGTAGTCAGTGAAAAGTTGGCTTTTTTCTTCTCTCCTCATCATCAATAAAATCTCAATTCCTGGAGACATTCAGCAGCAGGCTGGACTCCTGAGTGGCCTGATCACCCTGATCTAGCTGTAGGTGTCCCTGTCCACTGCAGGGGAGTTGAACTACATGATCTTTATAGGTCTGTTCCAATTCAAACAATTCTGGTACATGCACAAGATTTCAGTGGCAGTCACTCTGGCTGATCAAATCAAGAGATTAATCCTGACTTCAAGAACACAAGTTTGGTGAAACCATCACCAGAATATTACTTCCTACTACTTTTATTTTGCATATAGGAAAAGAAGAAAACACCAATTAGAATAAAAGTACTCAGAGAATAAGCAAATATGCTTTGCCTTAATGCACTTAATTATTTCTCTTTTAGGTAACAAGGTGCATTTTCTTCATGCATTTGGAAAAGTCACTCATGCCTTCAACCAATACATAAGAAAATTTAAAAATCACTGCTATTTATCATGCCAGTCATGCTTCAATGTTAGACAGATCATGTGGTTAATGATAAACTAAATACCCATATGAGCTGTAAAATCAAAACCCTGAGAATTTGTGGTCATTAAGAGCTGCTCTGGGAATAGAATGTAATTTAGCCTCTAGTCTACGTACCTGAAGTTTTCCTGCAGTTTCAACTGAACTCATTTGTTAATAAGCCAAGCACAAAACATACTTAAATACAAGATGATAAGTAGACCTATGATCACCTATATATCTATGTTCTGATATGGAGAGATACACAATTCCTCCTTTTGAACAATTGCTGTATTACCTCACTAATACACTTAGTATTTTGACAGTGACTGGCTAAGGCTGAGCAGAATATCCTTCCAACTTTGATGCGCCATAAAGCAAATCTCCA
Source organism: Pavo muticus (assembly GCA_016647715.1). Taxonomy (NCBI): domain Eukaryota; kingdom Metazoa; phylum Chordata; class Aves; order Galliformes; family Phasianidae; genus Pavo; species Pavo muticus. The sequence continues at coordinate 623,883 of JACDJE010000136.1, read as the reverse complement.
GTCTAAAGAGGCAGTATCTCTTTTTGAGTATCAGGATATACCCTGTCTGTATGTACATGGAACAACAGTACTATTTTAACACCTGCTGTGAAATAAAGATGAACGCAAAGACAGCTAAGCTCAGTGTTTACGTACAAACTGTTCTGATCTCTCATAGAGAAGGATAAAATGGATACTTCTGATCAGCTGAGGTTATAGGAAACATAAATTCATTTTGCCAGTAATGAAATAAAAATAATTCTGATACTTTTTTCTACTCTATTTTTTTCCTCCTACATGCGCAGATGCACCAATAACAGATGCACAGGCAACACACCAGGCATCATGTGATTCTTCCCCAGAACACTTCACAATCTCACAGATTTTTAACACAAGGATTTCTCAAGAAAAAGCAGGTATCTTTGTCATAAATAGAACTTAATAGCTTTTTCTTCCACAAACATGCCCAGACACTTTTAAGTGTATACCAAATTTTAACATACGCAATGCCTACTGACAAATAATTAAACTCTCTGTATCGAAGAAACTGCATGCAAACTTACTCTTTTTTTTTTTTTTGAACCCTATTATCTGCTGATTTCAAGTGATATTACATTCCTATACTGGAAGAGAGAGCGATTGTTTCCATTACACCCCATTTTTATAAAGCTTCATCATACCCCCTCAATCATTTCTTCCTGAGCCTGAGACATGCTAGTTTATTTAATTAATCCTCAAACAGAAATCATTTAGCATCTTCAGTAATTCTTGATTCCTTTCTCTGTAACTTTCTCCTTTCATTTTTCTACAAACAGAAAAATGGATGCTATACGTATTTATGAAATCAGGAGAAATGCAGATAATATTTTTTCCTTTCCCTGCAAGCCCTAACATTTGATCTAACATTTTTAGACTGAAGTGATTTTTCTTCTTTCAGCTCCAATGTAAAGAAATCAAACGGTATCTCATTCTTAGTTGTTAGCGTGTATAATGGTAGAGGAAGTAGAAGTTGTCATAGAAGTTATTCTGTTTATCTCACTAGGTCTGGATGCTGTCCAGAGTATCTAAGATATTTGCTATCGCTTCTAGCAGAGCCTGAGTATTAATGACATACCATTCATATTGAACAAATGCAAAGGGTATGTATAGGTATACCATGGTCAACTAAAGTGGAATTTCTCTCTTCACTAGCATATAATTCCAAATATTTTTTTCATATGCATTATTGTTGAGATTATTTCTTCCATGTTTCTTTTACTCAAGACTCACCATGGATTGAGGGAGAGCTGGTAAGATTAAACAGAAGTTACAAGCACTGCACATGGAAATGCAAATACAAAAATCCTTTGGCACTCTTGAGTACGCATACTGTTAATTCTACCCTTCTATAGTAAACATGAATGATTCTGTTCTGCTTGGTTACTCATGAGTAGCACTAGTATAAATTAAATGAAAACTTCAATGAATGCTACGAGAGCAAATGCAACCATTTCCTCAAATGAAAATGAAAAGATTTCCGACTAGGCCAGGCTGTAAAATGGAGAAAGACTTGGTCTCACTTAGGCCTGATAATTCCAGTAATAGAGTAAAAATCATTCCTTCAAAAACATTTTGATGGCCCAAAACCACAGAGGAATTTGTCCCTGTGCACCACATATCCACCTGCTCAGGTGCACAGCAGCATCCACTCAGACCTTAACAGTAACACATAGTAGTACAAGAAAGGAAAAGTTTTCTCCTCATTTTGCAGAGAGTCATAGAATGAAGGGAATCACTGCAGCCTACCAAAGCAGCCAGTGTTAGCAGAAACTATTTGGCTCAGATATACTTCACTGGGAGGCAAAGGATTTTTTTTAGTTGCTGTCTACTTTTCAGCTTTCTAGGTAAAAGCAGAAGTGAAATCTGTGCTTTGCAGACTAGTGAACCGGTAGACACAGTACAACAGGATTTCAGCTACTTAATCATCATCCACACATCCCTCTCCCCAGCATAAAGGCACTAGTGAAGGTTTTCAAAAGATTGCCAGAATATCAGCATCCAGCTACAATTCACTTGCACTATGTTTAAAGTATTAATATACAGCTGTATATTAATATTACTTACTACCCCTAAAGCTTGCAACAGAAAAAGGCTGCATTCAGATTCTCTGTATCAGTAATGGACAACGAAGAAATCCTCGCACAAAAGCACTAATGGCTAAAATACATAGCAAAATACCCTTAGCGATCAATAAACTATGTATTGGTAAAAAGGTGTAGCCTGCAAATGCAGAACAGAAATATTTACCCATCACTGTGAAGGAACAAAAAACATCAGAAGTCAACAACACCAAGTTTTGCTGGTGACTGTGTCAGCTTTAAATGCAGTGATCAGATGAATAGAAAGTTGCAGAAAATGAAGACGACATTTGTATATTTCAGTATAAATTGAACACAATGACAGGGCCACTGATTCTTGATATTCTATGAAAACATTAAAGAGAACTATCCCTAAGATAGAGCCCTGTGGAATCTCAACTGTGACTGGCCACCAGCCTGATGTAACCCCATTTATTATAACTCTTTGATCTGGATCCATCAGCCAATTACTCATCCATCACTTTATGGTTTTGTATAGTTGTACACTGGACATCTTGCCTAACAAGATGCTGTATCAGTGTTGAAAGCTTTGCTGAAAACCAAAAAGATTACATAAACTGGCTTCCCTCTGTCAACTAGGTAGATAGCTTTATCATAAAAGAATATTAAGTTGGTTGAAAAGAAATTTTCTATAGATCCATGTTGCCTGTGACCTTTGACTGCATTATTTTTCCCCCAGGTGTTTTTCCACTAACTCTCAGAATAATCCTCACCATAATTTTATCTTTCTTTTGTTAAAGAAAAGGATTAAGGAACGTAGAGAAAGACAAGAAAAAAGTAATGAAAGTTCTTGTTCAAAAAACAAACCCACAAAAAATTAAGTACTTTATGAGAGTTATAGAAGATGAAATTCATATTCAATGCCTCTTAAAAAAAGCACAACACAAGCCATCTTTAAGGAAAGCTATTACTTGGACACCTGTAACATTTTAGCCAAGTTTGGTGAAAGCATTGTAGACAATCAGTAGCTGCTAGGTCATGGCATAGTTACACAGATAAAAATCCTGTTTTTATTACCATCTTTATACCATTGATTAAGCCACCATCTCAAGAAAATGAGACAGAAAACTCCCTAAAGCCCTCTGTTAATCTGTGGAAATGTCTATTAAGCATAAGACCCCTTAAAAAAAAAGACAGATCCTGGAAAAACAGGAACATCAGTAGCCAGACTTACTGTGACTTGTATTTTTAATGGCAGGCTCTCACTTGAGACTTCAGTGAACTAAAATTCAAGGGCAGACAATATTCCTCCATGTAAGCTTCTGCAAATTGCAATTGCAGCTGTAAGGGACTTTTTCCAAACGTTTCATCAGCATACATCAATTCATTTTTTTTACACCCTTATACACTGACAAGCAAAATTCAGGCTCTTGCACCTAGAAAAAGGCACAAATGTTATCACTGCTTATTTTTTAGAGCCAGATGTTATTTTGACTTGGATTAAAGTTAATTTCAGAAACACCACATCAAATTCCATCTTTCTACTTAGTCACAATTGTTACTACCATATTTACATTGCTCTAAGTTAAATAAGGGTAGGCTTCTGAGAGAGAAATCATTTTGTCCCACATTTAATAATGACAGAACCAACACACAACTTTGAAAGTCAGCATCATGAATTAAAACTACAAAAAATACTTGAAGACTCTTTGCAGGCTTTATTTTCCTTCTGCTTCTCTACCAACTTTGTTAAAAATAGTGCAAAATGCAGTAGTCATTCTGTAAATGCAGAAAACTCTATTAGATAGACAGCCCAGATAGCCCAGTCCCTAAAATGGGAGCGATATTCAGTATTCACTGATTGCGCTGAAGTGGAGCACATAAAAGTACATTTCCAGTCCATCAAAAGAACTACTTTTTCATCCCTCTGTTAAATTATTATCTACCATTAGTGACTAGTAATTCTATTAGCCGTTAAAGTGCCCAATCAACAGGCTGAAGTTATTTATTTTGTAAGGTTTAAGCTTAGTTTTTGAAGGGAAAATTATATTTCAAAGCTTTCATGCCGTAATTTTCTTCCCAAGTTTACTAAGGGGAAAGTACTTACAAAACTTTAATAAATTTTTAATACACTTATTTTCCATATGTAAAAATACTACATTGTTAATTAGAAACATTTAAGAGCTAATTACATAGAGAAGAGAGAGCATAAATTCAGCCCAGTGAATTTTCAGATGATCAACAAAAAAGCAAAATAAGACTTTCAATAAAACTCAGCAAGGCAACAAACTGTAAATAACATGGGTGAAAAAGGCTTGAAATGTCAATCTGTTTTGTTATGAGTTTTCTAATCTATCCCTTCTGTGTTAAGTGAATTATAACGAAAATCAAGACTATGCCAAGTCTTTGAGAAACTTGTTGAAAACGTGATTTAACTTTTGCGGCTGTCCCAGCTACTCTATGAAGGAGTAGACTCTGGGGAAGGTGTACTATTACTGTACAGTCACATAGCCATTTCTCCAAATCCTTTATATGCCTACATACATGCACATTTGTAAATACGGTAGTCAATGCTTTGCAAAACAAAGTTGGTAAATTTGTAACTAATCAGGGCTCTGTATCCCTTTGGGATTAATCCATACAGAGGAGATGCAATCTATATCTGTTCACACTACCCAAATCACAGCAAAATGAGAATGCTGAATGGAAGCCAAGTGGTGTGAACTGGCTCACGTCCAGCTCCCCAGGACTCATGTTCTCTAAGTAGAGCAATTACATCAATTCTGCACAACATTAGCTCCAATTCTCCTCCGGGCCTTTGAGACAATCACTTTTTTGTCATTTTCAATTTCCAAGTGCCCAAAATAATAAAGCAGTACTTCAGAAGCTGACAGAGCAATGGGAAGAGAGAGAGTGTTCACCCCCGCACATACACTTTTTTTTAATATTCTCATACCTACGGTGTTTAGTTTGTGATCCAAGGCACAACACATAACATACACATTCATTCAGCTTATTAGCCCTTCTTTGAAGTGTTAATAAGTTCGTACTAAAGCTGGCTTAGATACATATTAGACCCACCATGCTTTCAGAAATTATGTAAAGACAGTACTTTCCATCATGCCCTGTAACACGTTTCTGCGCTGCAGGGCCAGGCAGCTGCACAGCCTCTCCAAAAGATGAAGACTGGGACTAAAACGTTCTTTGCCTGTATGACGCCCCTTCAGCAGAATTTCTATTACCATAAACAGCCTTGGAAAAAATACTCTATAGTGCACATCTGTATTTTCAACTGTTACTGAGCATCACTTTCCCCATGCTTAGAAAAAGAGAAATGCAGATTCCCCAGAATACAATCTCTGTGGAGCATCACAAAAATAAAAGGTCTACAAGCTCCACATGCCTTCTCAAAACACTTCCAATCAGGAAAAGAAAAAAAAGAAGAGTGTCCTGAAACCAGCTAAAGCAATCACTCCAGATGACCGGATAAAAGGACCAAGCAGCCTCAATTTTCTTGAAATATCATCACAAAGAAGGTGTGGTAAAACAGTAGAACCTGTGATATGAATATACAAGTATGGTTTTTCTCCTCTGCCCTGTCATCTACTGCTATAAAAAGACTTGGAAATTCAAGTGGGTAAAACCCTCATCACCATGAGAAATGCAGTTGAAATATATTGAACTAAAAAAGTTAAGAGATCCTTATTACAGTTTATTTCTCTGTTTCCGCTACACCATGCTACATCCGTTCTTGCAGACTTCCAACACTGTCATTGTCTCATCAGAAGATTATGTACAGGCAAGTCTCCCAGAGTTGAGGTAAGAGGCTACGTATAGTATTGCACATCCATTAGACTCCAGGAGGATCCCAAATAACTTTTTGATAGCAGAAATTCTACCATAGAAAAAAAAAACCAAGGAATTTCAAATGAAGATTTAGGGAACAAGGAAGCTTATTTTAATGCACTCAAAAATTGTACAGATGTTAAGGGATGCCAAAAACCCAGGTCATGTAGAATATTGTACAGCCATTCTTCAGGAGTAAATGCACTAGAATTAATGTCAATATACCAGAATAACTGAAATCTAAGGCACATTTTCAATTACTATAGGAAAAGTATTGCCTTCTCTGCATCTCATTTTATACACATCAGTCAAGCAATGAAATACAGAATCAAATGTATCTATTGACCGGCCTTCAAGAATCAGCACAATTGATCAGTTAAGACATAACCAGCCTTCAGCAGCTGTTAAGCTCTACTAAACTTATATAACTTCCGTTAAGTCAGAACTCTAATGCAGTACATTTGAGCCAGATATCTAAAACACAGTGTCCTCAGGGTCTGGTGAGGAAGATGAAATGGTTTCAAGCTCAAAGAGAGTAGATTTAGGTCAGCTATAACAAAAAAGTCTTTTTCAGTGAAGGTGGTCAGGCATTGGAACAGGTTGTCCAGAGATGCAATTGATGCCCCAGCCCTGGAGACTTTCAAGGCAAGGCTGGATCAGGCTCAGAGCAACCTGGTTTAGCTGCAGATGTCTGTGTTCACTGCAAGAAAGTTGGCCTAGATGACTTTTCGAGGTCCATTCCAACTCTAAGGATTCTACGATGCCAAAAATCATCACAGCATTCTATATAAGGAATAATAGCAGAAATAAAAGTTAATAAAAAAGAAATGAAGATAAATGGAGATACGTATAATCCGGTTGTATCAGTTCCTCATTCTGGATGTACTACATATTGATGAACAGCATAGATTTTATGAAAGATGATTGTTACTTGACAGGAAATAAAGATCTCTTGGATCACAATTTCCTCCTCCAGATTTCATGGCAAACCAGTTTCAGGTCTCCTCCTGGAGAGTGGCTGCTGTCACCTCTACAACAAGATAAACAGTGAACACAGCCTTTCCATCTGAAGTGCTTTAGTCCAAGAAGTTATCTCTAGCAAAGACTAGAAATCTTGCTGGAACAACTACCTAATAAACTGCTCTACCTTTGTGAAGCCATTTTTTTGGAAGACATCCATGTTAGGAGATAGTGTATTAATCTCCCTGGAGTTGTTTTATATAGCATAAACAGTTATGATAATAGATACTACCAAATATATATGTATGTTTACCTATGTCAGTTTAGCTAAGTAACACCAGGATAAAAAGGTTCATGACATCCACTAGGTATCACTGCACAATGCAGGAACTTTTTTTTTTTTTTTAGCATACTCAATGAAAGTCATTCTCTGAAATGCCAGTGTATCACTAGGCAAAGAAAAAAACAAGTAAGGTAAAGCAGTTACACACCACAGTTTTCTGCAAATAACATTGTTTTTGTTGGCAGAATTGTATTATATTTGTTTGACATTTAATTAAATCTCAGGGCCACTAAACTCAAAGGCCTAATGATGTCACAGCACTTAATTTGTTAGAAAATTTACTTCTAGCATCTCTTTAGTTAGACAGCTTAGGAAAAGGAAGAAAAGAGAAGGTCAACAGGAGAATTTTAGGAGATGCTACTAACTTCTTGCCTTATCAATAAAAATAGCCATTCAGCTTTCTAAAATGGAATGCATGAAAAGCCATGGGCATGAAAATGCAATTACTCTCCTGTAAATTGGTAGCATATTAGTATGCTGGAAAGGGGGAGAAGAGCATAGCTTGGTCTTGGAGAATCATGAGATTGATAGCCACCAGGAAAATGGTTTCTTTAATTAATTTTCTTCTGAATACTATCCAGACCATTAAAACTTCTCTAATACTTATAAGCAGAGAGAATCTGTTCCAGCTTGTGAAAAATCTGCTGAAAGATGCCAGACAACACAGAAAACATTCCAACAGTCAGTCTTATTAGTTTTCTTAATATCTTTCTTGTTAACTAATAATCTTCCTTTGATTTTATTTCCCTTGAAAGGGCAAAGACTAATATTCTTTATTTTTTCAAATGAGAATTTTTAACGTTTCATCACTGTATAATAAACAAGCAAATAAAAGAGTAAATATTGATGGATTTAGAGAAGTGAGAATTTTATGATCAATAAAAACATTTGTAGTTACAGACACTAAGATGACAATGAAAAAATGCAGTTACAGGATATGAATTGATTCCTATTGGGAAGGAGGGATATCAGCCAATTGGCTTGTTGTGTTGTGATTGTTACATGAGACGGGCAGAAATGGGAACCACATTCACATGAATCATGAGAGACAGTAGCATGTGAACTTAACACTGCTTAAGTCAGAGTTGACAGTTAATTCAGCATGGAAATTTAAGGTTGACAAACTTCAAACGTCTTATCCCTGTAACAGGTTAAATGAAAAATGTGCTGAATTCATAAGCTAGGTTTGGCATGTTTCTATGCCTTGAAATAACGCATGTAGAAAGAAACAATTTGCAGCATCCCTGATTCGTACCTACATCTGTTTAGACCTCTTCTATTTCCAGAGCCCCCTTAATCTCCCCATCCAGTAATTGCAGCAGATATCTTTCTAGACCTAAAATAGGTCACAGAGTACATAAAGAACTCTATCACATCAAGCACTGCTAAAAATGCAGGCAAAATATTACCTTTGTAAATCCCAGTTGGACTTATGTATGATTCATGAGGTGACAATTCTGAGCATGCCCAATAGCACAGCTTCAGGCACCTAGGAAAACCTTACATGTAAGAGGGAGAAGTTTAGCTGCACCCCAGTACCAAATGAGTGGGAATTTCTAGAGGGCAGTTTTTAACTTGACTTAATGTAAATAGCCAAATCCTTAGTCCTGCTTTAGTAATTATAATATGTTTTGTTTGCACCACAATACCAAAATCTTTTCAAAAAATCATTTATGAGATTCAAGTTATGTTTTAAAATAAGTCACATGCATCTGTTCTCCCCTATCAACTTGACAACTGCTTCAGAAGTTCAAAATCTGTAGTCTTAGTCCTGAAGAAAAAAAGACACCACAGAGGCAATCAGAAAAGAAAAAAGTAGAACAAGCATTGATAACTCAGTCTTGGAAGTTAATAAAGAAAATATAATCCAGCTCACACTCTCATCCGCTCCAGGCATGCTGCCTCTAAGATGCAGCTTCCTTCTGAAAACTCTTGTTCTGTATAGCCCAAATGAGAAATTGCCTAGACTTATTCTTGGTAACTGTCTTGACTTCTTTTATTATATCGACACAATTAGAACCATCAGTGAGATAAAATCATCCAAATAACATGAGAAGTTTTGGATATCTCAGGATTTAGTATCAGATTGTGCTTTAGAACATAAAACAATTGAGTCAAACAAGATTGCATATATTTAAGGGAGTTCGAGGCAGTACTTAAGATCACCGGCATGGCACAAGTACTGCTGCATTCAGGTAAGGGGAACTGTCCTTCTCTTTAAGCATAACCAGAGATTCCACATGTAAAAGCCACCAAGCGATGCCAAGCTGCAGATGACTTCTCTTTAAAGAATAACTACAGTAGGTTTTCTTGTTTGATAGATTTCAAACACTGCACTTAGCCTATTTCTCCAACAATAAAGAAACATCTTTCTCCTATGAAATGAAATTAGACACTTCCTTTGTAATGTTCATTGTGCTACTGACCAAGTCTAGTTTGAAGGGCAGAGCACAGAGAAGTACTAGAACAATACGAGTAGAAAGAAGTTTGTCACTGGGTAAAGTTCAGTGATACTGGTCTTTTGTTCTCCACCGTAGTATGAGCCTTGAGCCTTCAAGGCTGAAGAAAGAGGCATGAATAAGCAGTTTGAAAAAGCATAACGCTAACTGCTAGCACTTCTGAAGGAAATCAGTAGCTTACTGTAGTTAAAAAAAAAAAAAAAAAAAAAAAAGGAAGATTGGAAGATTTATTTCATACCAAGATAAAGATGCTGACAGTTGGCCAGCTTCCTGCCAGAAAGAAATCAGAGCCTGCCTGTTTTGATCAGTGTGAAAGTTTTCGGATAAGTGACAAATGAAGTGAAAGGGTTGGGAAAGTCAGGTTTGAGATATAGACTTGTTTAAAAGTATTGACAACATTTTTTTTTCCCCCCACATCCATAAATGGATTTTCCTTACAAGTCAAATTTTGTTTCTCTAATATACAAACTATAACAGTAGAATACAAATTCAGTATTTTAAGAATAATTGTATAAAGATTGCATGTACTAATGGGAGGAAACAACTGCAATGCTTCAGCTAAGGAAAAGGGCATTTAAACACTAGCTATCTTAAGGGTTTCTTGTGTCATCCTAGACAAGACACTCAAATTGTAGTTGCCAAAAACTAACCATTTTGAACATTCCACTTTGGGGGCAAAGCTGAATGTTGTTCAAATAGGGAGTCCAAGAATAATGGCACACCAAGAAACATCTGCCATAAATCTTACTCTTGACTAGCAGTGAATATCATACCAAGTTAGGGGAAAAAAATAAAGGCAACTACAGGCTTTATGATTCAAAATGTGATTTTAGAAAATTCGCCACATTTGATAGAGCTTCAAAGATAAAATAACTGCCATCATGATACATTCCACTGTTAGCAAAACATAAGCACATCTAATTCTTAGTTCTTTTCTGCGGTTGTTTTTAACTTTTCATAATAATTTGGACTCAATTTTTCTCATGCTTTCTCTTTACATCTATTTTGCTTTTATTTGAGAAATTATGCCAACATATTTCACCAACTAGAGAACGTTGTTAGAGATACAGTATTGCCAGCAACTAACCTCTCCAGCTAACCACCTCTTTTGAAATATTTTACTATCTTCACTGTTTGGGAAAGGAAACATGAAAATGCTCTAATGCAGACAGAATTATAGAATCACTAAGCTTGGAAAAGACCTTTAAGATCATCCAGTCCAACCACCCACTTATCACTAATATTTCCCACTAAACTATATCCCTCAGTACAACATCTAAAAGTTTCTTGAACACCTCCAGGGACAGTGACTCCATCATCTCCCTGGGCAGCCTGCTCCAGTGCCTAAACACTCTCTCAGAGGAGAATTACTTCCTTACATCCAACCTGAATCTCTCCTGGTGCAACTTAAGGCCATTTCCTCTAGTCCTATTGCTAGTTACATGGGAGAAGAGGCTGACTCCCACCTCATCACAGGCTCTCCTAGTCTCCTAAGCGCTGCATTCGTACAATAGCATTCATTCCTTTGTTTTGCCATTAAAATATGTATGAGTGGGTGAAGCTGTGAAAGTGATAGAAAATTGCAACTCTACATTTGGACAGTACTTTCAAATATTGTCCCAGAGATATATTTGTTCTGAAAAAAAAAATTGTAATCATCTAGTCATCTGAAACAATTCAGTTTCTAGTCAGACTGATTGCCAAGAAGCTAGACATACTGCTAGCAACACAGGAATGGCAGTAAATCAGACTTAAGCTGGGAGGAAAACAGCATCCTTCTTTCTACCCCCAAAAGATCAGAGCAGACAGGACTTGCCAGACTGCCCTGAAGTCCCACACACAAATGTGGAGCTCATAACAACTAGCCAGTCAGAGAGTCCACAAAGCACTTCTAAACCCTTCAAGTCAGTGTCTCTGTTCCCTAAGAGTATGTCTTCATGCCTCTACCACACTCTATTGGCTGTCTGAACAGACTTCACCTTTTTCCATCGCAGTGCCTTTCAAAGAGAAAATACCAACTTTGGCCTTTTCAATCGTGCATTCAAGCACCATCTTGAGATGGCTTTTGAAGAATCCTTACAACGTGCCCAGGCGTGTGGCCATTTCTTTATAGTTATCTGCTCTGTTAGCATCCTCCCTTACTGACAGCACTTCACTAGTCAAGTCTCAACATAATCTCCCATAAAGGATATGGAGGTGTTCTGAGTTCAGTGAATGCCAGCAACTAAATGACAGGCAGAAAATTAAGAGCAATAGGGTCTTGAAAAGACAGATGAGAAAGCACACTAACCATGATCCCACTCTGGCTAGACAATTTAAGTTAAACTGAGTGCATCTGCTAGACATTCAAGGTTCAAATACAAGTGATGCTGCACAGTTCCATGTATTCATCAACAAAGATTAAGCAACTCACACAGCTATCAGTGCCTGAATGGAATTAACAAATGAATAGTGGAAACCAAGCAAGTCAAAAAACAACCTTAGTGAGAAGAACAAAACCTTTGGAAGGATGCTTAAAGTACTATTTCCTTTAGTTAAAGCCTTATATCTACTTTGAATTCATGCTGACAGTAAGCTCTCGTGCTCCTCTGTCTGGTACCAGTACTTTTCACTGCTTCAGGCCTGTTCTGGTATAAAAAAAAAACGTTGCCAGCTATTAATAACTTCACCATATTCTGATTGAGGTATTAAAACTTATATACTATGTTGAAATATCTATGTCTACAAAACAGAGTATGTGGAAATCCCTACCAAAATAGGAATCTGAAACCTATCTCCTTAGCATGACTGGTGGCACTATGAGCTTTAGGCAATTCTTTCACTCAGAAACGGCAAAAACAGGAGAACACGCATGCAGTAGATGTGAGCTGAATTTCTTTAAATATTGTTGAAAGGAATTTGAATGGTACCAGCTAATATGTGTTGTAAGAATACAAATTACATTTACAATGCCGACATTGTAGACAGAAAATATTTTCACAGAGTTCTCTGAATCTAAATGGTGCTACTGAATCCGTACTTCAAGAAGCTCCGGAATGTTTCAGAAGTGAGGTCAGCAGCATGTTCTGTATTATCCTCAGAAGCCACTTGATATTTAAAATAAAGTTTACTGCATGTAAAAAAGGCTATTCTGGGGCTCCTTACTGTGCACTTAGGATTAAAGTGTGTTTGGTATTCTACTGAGCGTGTTTCTTTTGCCCTTCTGCTAATAAGCTTTCTGCAACAGTGGATATCGTACACAGAACTAATACAGAGTGCATGACAGATCTCATTTACGCAACAGATTTGCAGTGCAAACAAAAGCAAAAGACCTCCATTCAGCCCACAAAGGAGGAAGGATTTATTTCAGACATACTTGCGTTAATAAAAGTGGACATATTTATCCTTGTGCTTTTCATTCTATCACTAAACACTTCTAAAATTTCTGGTGTGATTTTGATGCTATTTAACAATGGATCACTGCAAATCTGCACACCTGCATCCTACAAAGAATACAGATCTACTTTCGAGGAAGAAGAGAAGTGCTATTTTGAGAAGCATTTCAATTTGACAGAAGAAAAAAAAAAGGATAGGGAAGAGAAACAAAGAATCCAGACGTTAAAGGAACAGATACTTGATTAAATGAAGGACAAGATGCCGCTTTTTTTTTTTTTTTAATATATAAGACTGAAATCCTGTTAGTCACCAGTAGCCAGCACAAAGCAAAATACATAGTGTTCTGAGACAAAGCTTCATAAGTAATACTACTAAGCTGAAGTAGATTAAAATCATTTAAAAATTTTAAGTATGAATGAAACATTAGAGATGCTTCTATCTAAAGTAAGATAAATATATTCATAAGAACATAACCTAGTAAATAGAATTTTTCGTGCTATAAAGGAAATACAGATCTTCAAGAGCCATCAGTGATCATGAGCAACACCTGTCTGACCTCTACCCTCATGCTGGCTGGAGTTAATTCATCTTTGAATTGAAACACTCCTAGAAAAAAATTGTAAATCCATAATTTTCCGATGTGTTCCAGAAGACGAAATTTTCAACACATTTCCAGGATTTTCAGTTTTTTCAGTGGAAAACTACATTGCCCACTTTGTATTATTTTGCACACTCAAATCGCCTAGTTCTATTACCTACACTGTATGCTGTTAGACTTAAGACTACTTCGTTACTGATTTTCTCCTTGTTATCTTACTCATTCTCTCAGCAGGGGTTTCCAATGGTTGCCATTTGCCGGGAAAGGATCCAAAGAGATTGTATATTGTGAGAAGCATGCCTAAACCCTAACTGCATGGATGTCTTAATATCATAATAACACACCATCAGTAACACATTAGGAAGAAAGAATGGTATGCTACATACAGCTCAAAGTCGAAAAAAGTTGTATAAAGTTAATGAACTATGAAAAATGATAATTCCAGCAGCAAAATAATGATGCCTGAAACTCCATTCTCTCTAATTAATTTTGCCGTTGATAGTGGAAAACAAATAAGCTGAACAAAATTTCCACAATTTCTATAACATTACTGATATGATGAATATTGACAGGAAACATAAGATCAGAAAACCAGGTGGAGAACAGGAGGAAAACCACTTTTTCTCCCTTAGATTCTCAGACATTATTCTTAAGAAAGGTCTCAATAAAAACAATGGTACAATTAAACATACTGAAATAAAAAAAAATTACAGTTCCACATTTTTCTACCTCGGATGCAAAGACAAATATAATGCAATTTTATAGCTCAAAGAAAACACGATGAATGAGGGGAAAGGGAAAAGTACAACTATGGTAAATAACATACAAAGGAATTGCATGGTATTGCTAACTGGAGATTTAAATAGGTTATGCATAAGGTCTAGAAGACTGCTGAGTGGTTGCTCAATATATGTAACAGTGCGTGAAAAGATGAAAAAGCGTCTGGGGAAAAAAAGGGCTTAATTGTCAAGCTGCCAAAGAGTACTTGTGACGGGTTGTAATAAGGAAGTTATTGGGACCTGCTGATTTAAAAACACCTAGTTTAGTAGCTGTTACTTAATCTCCTTAATTGCTTTTGGAAAGGAAAATGCATTACATCATCTAGTTCCTTCCCATCTCTTCTCCAAATACAAATATTTATTGAACTTCTCAGCCTTTTCTGCATTCACACAATCAATTCTACTACTTTCATCCAGGAACATACTGATAAAATTGATTTATCTTATTCTTTGTATATTTAATCCTCTTATTTTTCTTAATTCTGCTAACTGTATATTTCACCCTCTGTCTTTCCTTTATTGGTTTTCTGAAGTTTTCAGTTTTTCATCTCTTTTTCTTCCTCTTTCATCCATTTGTTATATACATTTATTATTCATAATAACATTTGCGTCCTCTCAGAGTTAAACTGACTCTTTGCTGTGGCTTTTTGGACCTCTAATAAAGAATACTGAAACAGTCACCAATTGCCATGCACATTTTCAGTCATGAATGTTTTTTGTTTTGCTGCAGCTGACTCTTTTGAAGCATGACACACATAGGTAGCAGTTTCACCTGTACCTAGAATTAAACTCATTTCTAACTAAAATCAAATCAAGATCACTTGCACCAAAGGTACCATGGTATTCTGAGACTTAAACCAGTTCTTCCACGATAAGCCAGTAGGAAACCCTCAAATTTTGCACAACACTGTAAGGTGGGAAACAGCTAACTTTAATGTGTTATATCAAGATTCAGTACTGATTTGGGAAAATACATAACTCACAGTATTACCAAGGTGAAGATTTCAGGATTGGCAGAATAGTCCAGCTGCACAAAGTTACATTAAAGTCAGTTACCATAATAAAGGCAAATCTTCTCAGACTACTTCTCTGGAATGCTTGGAAGAGAAAAAAACAGATTATAAGTAGTAAGCAAGCAGTCAAGCTTTCCTTTTTTCATTCATGTTTTTACTGATCCCTACACACCATTTCAAGTTCAGTAAAGCAGCAGCATTTCAGTTTTAAATGCAAGTAGACATGTACGTTTATAGAAACCAAAGTTTCATGCACCCCATAAGAAAGTAGCTTTACTGAGCTGCCTCCTGTAACTTTTCATAGGAACACTACATTTCTGCAGTGTCCTATGGGACAGTGTTTAAATAACATTGCTTTGCAGGACATCCCAGTTACGATCAGTTTCTGAGACATAACTATCTCTGATAAACATGCTAGCCATAACTTTACTACATCTTCTTTAGTCAGTAGGCTCTTTTCATACACTTCCCCCAGCAAATTTGTTCCTTTCCATTGGTACCCTAAATCCAACTTTTGCTACTGTCATTATTGCTTCTCTCTCCTCCCCATAACCACAGGACATTTATCACAAAATCATAAAGTATCTCAAGATGCAAGGGACTCAACAAGAATCAAGACCAACTCAGTTCCATGCTGTATATTTTCCAAGGACAGCTGTTGAAAATCCATTGCTACGCAAAGAATTCAGATGTAAAACTAAATAATGCGTTCCTTGTAGTCCAGAAATGCATCTCAAGAACTGATCATAGATCAGCTGAGCTCTTGCCCTTTGCTCAACTTTGTGAGTGAACTGTATGTGAAGTTATTTATAGATTACTTTGCATAATGTTCAGAAAAGAAGGGATAATTCTAACCCTCTAAACAACAACTCGAAGTGTAATAACTGAAACAAAATAGACTTCTTGAGGAAGCCAGGAAAGTACAAATAAGAGCACTTTTTTTCATGTTGATTTCCAAGCAGAGTCTTGCAGCAGTGGGACATACACATATATTATACAGGGCAGAGAAGAATAGTCAGATCAATAAAACCTTACTGGGATGAGGAACTCATTTAATAAAAAGACCCTAGAAAACTTTTTTTTCCCCAAGCAAACATGATTAATCACATCAAAATCCTTAGCCATGAGTGTATCTAGTATTCTGTGGGTTTGTTGCCTTAACTTCTATTTTAAGTAAAATACATACATAAAGAATTAGACAATTTCATCTTGTTATAGACATTCTTTTCTGCTAATCCAATAGGAAATTATGTAACCTTCTGTAACAGGACTGTTCTTGTCTCTACCCTACACTATGTTAATCAGGCAACACAGATAGAAATTAATGAGGTAGTAAATCTTACCACGCTTGCTTTGATAGACCTTCCCTGTCTGTTACAACTCGTGGCTTCGTAATATAATACCCAAACTATTCTTCATGATATTACAGTCACAAATTCATATTTGCAGACTTACATTTCCTTAATAATTGGGTCAACTCTTACTGTCAGTAGTTTCTCATCCAAATCACATGTTCAAATTGTAAACATTCAGAAATTAAGACAAATGTTTCCAGTAATTGAACATCACAAATAATGACACCACATTGTTTTCCCCAAAAGCACATTCAATCTATAATTCTTTTGTGTATTCCTGAAGATCTGATCATACAACCGTGAAACGGACCATAGTTTCTTCTACCACCATAAAGTTGCACCAGCTTCTCATTTTAACCAGATCTTTATCCAGCTGTTGAATATAATTCTCAAAGTCTAAGACTTAAAATCAGTACCTTCAGCGTTCAGTGAATTTTTGTTCTTAAATTAAGAAATACTGAACACTGTAGATCTTCCTTGTTGGTATACCTCTAAAAGCCCCCAGTCTTTAAAGGTGTTAGAAAAGAAGCACATTTTTCTGTAACAAAATTCATTATGTTTGATCTCCTGAAGTATTGTGGTTATTAAACCGTAATTTCTAACTGAAGCTGTTCCAATACAGAGCATATGAAGAATCTGCAAAGACATGTTGTTCGGCATCTTATAACACATATTTCTCCTCTGATATATTTTTAGGCTCTTTCTTCTCTGCCTGGCTGTCTATTTTCACAAACCTTGTATGCATACATACATTTTGAAATACTTGCTGCTGCCAACTTATGCAGAAATTATTCAGTGTGCTCAATAATTTTTAGAAATGTGGAAATGGTAGCTCAAGAGAAACTGATTTGCCTGTTCATGTTCACATATACAGAAAGTTTAATAACAGAGTCACTTATCCACATAAAAATTAACTATAAAAGGAGCAGAAAATGAAATGATTCAAACTTCTACCTACATGTACAGCTTAATGTGCAAGGGGAAAAAAAGAAAAAAAAAAAGAGCATTACTGAATGTCCAGAGCCCTGTGGTCTTTGACACAGTCATTGCATACATTATAGAGTCTTGTGTTTTGTAGAATTTCTTCCACTAACTCAGTTACTGGAAGAAGTCTGAATACAGAAGCATGGAGATCACTGTTCAACATTAATTAAATTACCATTCTTTCTACAGCTGGTTAGATCTTTTAAACCTAACTTAGTTTACCACAGTATCAATATGAACCGAGACTTCACCTTTACTGTTGATGAAAATGGTGGGTACATTAGTCAAAGTAACTTGGGATTTGCATTATTTAGAGGAGATTTTCTGGAGGAAAAAAATAAATACAAACTACTCCTGCATGGCCATTATGTTTTTTCTTCTATTGCTCAAAATTTTCTAAAAGCGTACAGAAAGAGACACTGACAGATAGCCAGAACCTGTAACTTACATCTCAGTGGTAGATGCAGAAGTTTGAGGAGCTAAACTACAGATTAGTTTTGCAAAAAAAGTTCACACAAAGGACAGATTCACAGTTATCTTCTACTACAAGTGTATTTTAGAAAGTACAGACACTTACATAGAGTTAGCTTATATAATTATGTGCTCTGTTTATATAACTAGTACTATGAATTTTAACCTTAAATATATAGTTGTTAGTGGAAAAACTAGAGCTGGCAGACACTGCAGATGTGCTGCCAGGAAAGCCAGATTGTGACATAGGGCAAGACTACCAAATTGCATCCTCATCCACACAGACTGCAATGTCTCAGTATTGAAGTTCCAACACACATCATAGCACCCTCCCGCTTAGCCCACAACCATTTATTCATTCATCTGGCACATCTACAGTACATAATTTTTAGCTGTCTGGATGTCATTGACTATAAAGACAAGCTGTTTTCCTACTTGAGTCAGTGCCAATCTGCTCAATACTTTCACCACATGCTCTAGAAGTTAATGCTAGTATTTACAAACGCTTCCCGACTGCACTCAGGAGTATGTTCTGGGCTCTTTCCGAAGTTCAAAGAACATTATCACTACAACTTCGGAGAAAACTCAGCAAGCCACACACGTTGATAATCACCAACACCTTATATTAGAGAAGAAAACATCTAACATCCCCAGTACTTTCAAGTCTAAGCTTGTAATGTAGGAACATTGAGGCTAAATACCTAGGAGTTAAAACGTATGAGAGAAACCATAATTATTTTCACTGTGACAGTGAATTATTAATTCACGTTTTATCTTTGGAAAAGTTGTTTAAATATTCCCAAGCCTACTTCTTCTATCAACATATATTAAAATAAGTAAAATAAAAATACAGTACAACTACCAAAATACATCACACTATGAATTTAAAATGAGTGACTTACACTTCAATCTAATAAATTATTTTCATTTAAATTGCTAAGTAAAGACAACGATAGACTAAAGAAAATCTCAGCATAGTCCGGTCTTAAGACTGACAGCTTGCAGGAGGTGGTGTGATGGTTTAGAGCTCTCAAGAAAATAACAAGTAGATGTCTACTCTCTACTTCTCCTAGCAGAGATGTAATCGTGGTAACGATAAATATATATATATCCATTCGCCAAGAAGTTAAATACCTGATAGCCAAAAGATTGTTCTCACCATCCTATATTTATACAAAGTCACCACTAGAGCTGTGTAATTATAGCAACCTAAATAACGTTTCAGGTTGAAATTGTTTATGCTACACAGAAATGACATTTAAAACAAATGAGAATTTTCACTTGTAGAGCTTCATTTCCTTGCACATCAGATTGAATAGGAATACTATTATGACTACCACCCAAAGAAAGACAAGAACAGAACACAGACTCAATATAGGGTAAAACAGAAAAGTTTTGAATGGTAGAAATCGACAGCTCCAAGCCCAGGAATTTTTGAAAGAGTTGAAAATGGTACTGCAGCTGAGAAAAGGTCTAACATGTCATTTTCTAGTTAGAGTTAAGACTCAAAGGGAAGAGAACAGATGAGCACTTGGGTATGTTTATATACATACACATGTGTATTTTTAAAGTATTTTTAAAACATAAAATTTTAAAATATTTTATGTTTTAAATCAAGTTCCTACGACTTCTTTTACCATAGTGGTTTCTATAGTATCATGTTTGAAAGAAGAAATTTAGTTTACATGCTAAACACATCAAAATACTCTTTAAAACTTCACTGATTTTTTTTTTCTTTGTCCAAATAAGAAAATATTAAGGACACTAACTTCAGAGGTTATGAACATCTGGATGCTATGTTCCTCTGCTTTTTCAGTTCAGGTAGCACTTCATTTTGTAACTCTAACCCCTGTTTCCATGGCAAAACCAAGAGGCCAGTTGCAAGGCAGATTGAGTGTGCTTGATTTCATTCAGAGAGTCTGCGAACTGCAGACAGTAATCATGAAGATCCCACATAGCTATGAAAATAGAAACCTAACATTAAAAAAATGTTGGTGAACTGATAAACCCCAAATCTTCTTTTAACAGAAAGAAATCAGCATCAATTTCTCAACATTTTATGAAACTTGTACTTCTTTCAATGTGAAAGTGATGTACAAATAACTTTGCAGCACAGAATGAACAATAATTCAAGTCTGGAAATTTAGTTCTCGACATTTTAATGCTGTCCTTTCAAGGGGGTAGGGGCTGCCTAGGGACATCGGGGACTTGATCTTCTCCCATTTACAACCTCTTCAAAAAGGAAGTTGTCAATACTGAAGATATATATTAGTTTGCATGTGTATACACATATATACAACACGTGTGTGGGGGGGAGGTATATATAAATATGATACGCTAATATATTAACAATATATACTACAATATGCACTAATATATACATACACACATTAATATATTTGCTCATCTATTATCAATTTGCCACTCTGATTTATTACCGAGAATTAAGTCACTGTTTTGCTCCAGAAGTCCACCTGACTTGTCTTGAACATGTGCTTAAGGCAGTAACGTAACCTGAAGTACAGGGAAGAGTTTTGACTCTACGGCAACATACACCCCAGCAGGATTAGAGGAAAAGGAAGGGAAATCATCTTTGTCTTCTGCAGTCACCTCCAGAACTACCTAGACTGGTTTCATTACATTACTATACCTATTATTAAAACCACTGATAAATTCCAGGTTGTAGCTTGACTTCAAACGTGCTACAGTTCTAAACGTGCTACAGAACTTAAGCATCAGGTAAGGATTTGAAAAAAAATCTTTAATAATTATATCTATTATAATCTTCAGTAAACTAAAAAAAAAAAATGCAGGTTTGCATACTTTTTTCACTCTTTGAGAATGGTTTTCATTTGAGAACTTTAACATTTTATATAAAGAACTTTCATATCGAAATTTCACATAGACAATATAAAGCTCACAGGACACTCTACAAAAAGGGGATAAGTTCAGTCATCTTAGTACCTGAGGCAGCTAGTCCCATGACTTCCAGGACAAATTTAACATTAGAGTTGACACCTCACAAAAACCCTTTCTTATAAAACATTATTTTGTTCTTTTCCATTACACAACACATCTATCACAAGCATATACAGACAGCTTACCTGCATTTTGCCACAACTTCTCTCAGCCTTCCCTTCTGTATGAAGTCCACGACAAAAAACAAGCTCTCCACATCTGATTTACATGCTCCTCACATCTCCTGCAGCTGAGACAACTAATGGCATACAGCTGGCTAGCCCACACTTAGCAGCTCATTTAAGGATGGGCCACCCTCCCCAAAAACTTTCTAAGGATTAGGATATTTACTTCATTTCGCTTTCTTTGATGGCTTTTATAGAACTCATAATAGCGTGCTTAAAATACTTAATATACATCTGGGATGTTAAAAGTTTGAGTTTCCCCGATGGTCTGGTTGATTTGTTATTTGAAAGTGTAACAGACAAGTTATCACAGTGCCAAACAAGATGAAAGCACTTTTCTGCTTTTGAACACATACTACCTTATAGGTTTTTTTCCTTCAGTTTGGAAGAAAGGCTAGTGTATTGAAAAGTGTCCTTTTTCTTTTTTTCTTTTTCCCAGCTGTATCAGTTTGCATAATAATCGACCTTACCTCTTCCTACAGGCTTCGCATTTCTCTGAATAAATAGATCTTAAAGCTACAAACAGATGGAAAGATACTCACTTGTACAAAAATCTTAGCAAGAGTTTCAAAGGAGTAAGTCAAACACACAACAGCTATGTGCTAATGTGTGTGTTAGCAAGGACATTTGGAATGCTAACGCTACATCATAATAAAGATATCTAACCTACAGAAGGCATAAAAATAGCACAAATGAGATCCTCCCCACTCTCTGTAAAAACAAAAAAGAGAAAATGCAAAGGAGGAATCACTTTGGTCCTCTTTGTTCAAACAGCACCTCCAGTAATAAATAGAACCCTGCTTGCATCCTAGAAAGATGTGCTGCTGTAACTGGGTTAACTGAATTATAAGCTAGTATGACTAGATATTGAGACTTAATAGGCAAACATACAGAATGCTCCACTTGTATTAAGCATTCCACAATGCATACTTGATTCGTAAGATGTAACATCTTTTAGTAGATAGCACACACATTATACTTACATCAGATATACAGTCACAGCACATTGCTTAAATGTTGCTGCACAGACCTAGCTTAGCAAGAAATGGCGATATTTCCTGCACAGGGCAAAGGGCTTGAGTCTCAAATTTAACAAACCAGCACTGCACAACATTCTTTGCCTCTCTGCTAATTTAATGACTAAAGAAATCCCAGTACTAGTGCTTTATTTAATTCTATAATTTATAACATTGATGTTCTTCTATATCTCCACATCATCTTTTGGCAGCTACACTACAGGAAATCCAAGCCCTGGCCCAATATATGTATGTACAAATTACTGCTTCTAACGTGACCAGTTAAATGTGGATTATCTAAAACTTTAGCCTATAGGATATAAATTCAAATACTGAAATATCACTCGGTTCTTTATGAAATGCTTAGTTACCCGTGAGTAAAATAATAACATTAAAAATACTTTAAAATCAAAGTAGTGAAAAATGTCAAGCTCATGTCAAGGAAAGGTTGAATTTTAAAGTAAACTGAAATAACAAGTAAAATATCCTCATGCCATAGAACAAGGCAGAGGGAATAAGTGTTTATCTCTGAAAAGCAAAGCAAAAATCAATCCTAAAAAATAAAATCTTTACTTTGACCTGTTTGTAAAGTTAAGATTAAATGACTTTGTGTTATTAGCTCACAGCTGACAGAGTTTCTGCACATGACTGCAGCAGAAGTATGGCAACAGAAATACAAAAAAAAAATCCTGAAAGAAAACGTCATAAATGTTCTCAAGACAAGGTCCAAAGCAACAGTTTCAAATATGTATCTATGCTGCTATATATGTGTGTGTATATGCATATAGAGAGATTTATCTATGTGTATATATGTAAGGCTATTAATTCTAGAAATTTATAAATACAGCTGTCCAGGTACTTTGAATAATTTCTGCTGTCCTCAGTTGTTTCCAACTTTCAACATTAAACAGAACAGTATATACAATTATCTAAGATCCAGCAGGTAAGGACAACTCTGCTATAGACAAGAAATGACAGGACTCAGGAGTATTACGGTAATCCAAAAACTATCATTTAAAAAGACAACATTCTGCAGAAAATTTCAACAAATAAGAAAACAAATAATAATTACAAAAAAAAAAAAAACCAGAAACACATTAATTCAAAGCCCATTCCACCATAAATTAACTCTAGTTCCATTAAAATAGATTATCTCACCATTTAATCTCTGCATAACGAATCTGATGTATCCAGTCAAACATCACTTAATGTACTTAGAGAGCAACATCAGATCACTTTAGGTAACTGATATCTGATTCAATTATTATGTTTTTCGGTTAAACTAAAGTGTCTTGGGATGTACCAAAATACCTATGCTTTCGGTGATCTATAATTTTGAGTTAATTACATAACAGCTTTGATGCCTATGCCTACTGTGAACAGTCACTTACTGTTTCTCATAGCAACCAAGTTGTTCTTAATACTGTAAGAGAATGACTTATTAGGCCTCAATTAAAAGGCTGCATTTGATACATACAGTAGCACATAATAGTTGTTGATTAAATTAGTCAACTTGGTACAAAAAACAACTTGAATCACAGGATCTGACACATCAGAGAAAGGAAAAGACACATTATTTCATCTCGTATCTACTTATCAATGCATAATTTATATCAAGGTATACTTTGAAGTCTTTTTCTCCTGATTTTAAATGTCTCCAATAATAATACATTCATTGCTATTCTACAAAGCTTAGCAAATCTTTTTTAAAATAATGTTTACCTGAAGTGATGTTTAACTGAACTAAGAAATTATTTATGCTACTATTTATAAACTTCAGGTAGTAATGGATAGTAACAGTCTCACTGTATTGATTCCAGGCTGTGTTCTTTCTTTTTTTCATAGAAAAATATTCATTAAGATTAAAAATATATTCATAACACATAGATTTGGGCTCCAAATAACTCATGAGGCTTTTGAAATTGTCGGCAGCTTAACATCCGCCCTATTCCTTCAGTTTGGCTCCCCCCAAAGAGAACATAATTCAAAGACATAAATCACAATGAAAAACAACAACTTACAGTAAACAAAGTGGTCCTGTTAGCGTTATTGTAAACACAATAAAACAGGGCATTTAAAAAGGGAGCTGGGAGGAAAACGGAGTGGTCAGAACCATGCTCCCAGAGAGCAGACTGAAAATCTCTAGTAAAAAGCACTCTTTAGAATACAGATGTGTTTTAAATCTGAAAAGCGACTTTGCCAAATGATGAGTCAGATTCTTTTATGCAGAGCTCAAGGGATCGCTTGACAAATATCTAAAGCCTCGAAAGAATTGAAATTAAAAAGGTGCTTAAATCATTAAAATATGTGAACTTTAAGTCTTTCACTTAATATAAAAATGCCTAAATTCTTAGGAATACCATTTTTTGCAGATCCACTCAGAATAGCTTTCATCTCAACAACACTTATTTCAATCCTTATCTCACATCAAAGTCCCAGAAGTGCCCGTGTTCCCTGAATGACTAGGTTTGGAAATTTCATTAAAATCTTATCTGACACACAGTGATGAAAGCAAAATGAAAACACAATGCCCACATATCTGAACAGGAAGGGATGAGGGTTCACCTCTTCCTCTCTTTAGAAAGTGCCTCCCACCACATTGGCAGAGGCTAGTAAAAAATTAAGGGGGATGAGAGCACTGTAGCATGGAATGAATACTTCAGAGCTCTCCTTGAAGGCCTAGGGCTTTAGGGAGATTTCAGGATACACTGAGCTAGAAGAAAAGCTCACTGAGAGTCATTATTTCACACAGAAGAGTTCCAGACTCCAAAGAGAGAGAGAAGTCCTTGGAAGTTATCACAGCACCATAACCAGTTTCAGAGGTAAAGCCAATGATTTCTTAACATAAAGTACATAAAACAGCCCTGGGAGCAAGGGTTAGAGCAAACCACTCTCCTCAGCCCAGTGAGGACACAAGAGCCTGCAATAGATTTATAGCCCTTTCTCAACAGACTCTTTGACTTTTATATCTTTAAAATAGTACTGATTACTTTTAACAGGAAAAAAACATTTCAGCTCCACATAGAAAAGGCAGATTATTACACTTCTTTGTTCATTTTAAACCTTTTTAAACTAGATTGAGGACAGCATTGAAATTAAGTACCTGAATGACTAGTGTAACTGCTATGCTATTGAACAAAAGAGCAACAATATTAACAGTGTTTTTGTCTGTAAGCTGCAGATCTTGAGGACATGCCAAATATACATTAGATGCAGAGAGAGAAAGACAGCACAGAATGGGTCAGTTTGATCGAATAGGAAAGTCCAGAAGAGTGAGCTAGGCAATGACAGCCTTCTGCTGAAAAGTGAAGTCGGGCAAACTTGGAGTGTGCATGAAGGAGGGCTGTAAGACAAAATGATAACAGGTTTTTATAGAAATAGCAATAGCATTTAACAAAATTCTTTGCCAAGATATTTTATTGGATTTATTCTCCAGAATAAGAAAACCTACCCCCAAAACAAACAAAACCTTCCAATATAAATATTTGTACATAAAGACTACTACAAAAAAATATTTACAACATACTCATTCAGTGCCAAAGGAAATGGCACAGACACAGCAGGTCTTGCTTCCAATTCTTAGTGAGATCTGGCTCTATTTGTGGTCTCTAAAGAGAGAAGAAAGTCCTGATATGTCCTTTTTGGATTTGTATCTTTGTTTCAGAAGAAGCCACTTTGTCTGATCAGAAAGCTAAGCTTGCACTTTGCATTTCAAAATATCCATAGGTGGATCTTATGGAAGTGTAAGCTTCCTTGAATCCCATCTAAGTGCCTGACTCTTCCCATAAACATGAAGCTTAAATGCTTAACTCAGGCCTGCACATGCCATTCTGAGAACCATCTGAAACTAAAGCATCTCAAATTACATTTCTCTGTGTATCAGTTTCAAAGACTTTGCTGCTGATAATGCCTAAGTTTCACTCTAGCTAACAACCAGCAGATAAGGAGATGGCCTCTCTTACTGCACCTCAGCAAAAGAGGTGCTAATTATATTCTCATTGTGAAGAATTTCACAGTTCAATACAATTATTTAATCAATTTGTGGAGAGAGGTTAATAACAATACAATGACTCAATACCATGTTTGGTCCAACTGGATCCTTGAAAGAGATGAAGTAAAACAGAAAACTTAAAAATTACAGAAACCAAATTCAGTCTGAAAAGATAAAAATTTTAAGATTAACTCCCCCCACAGGAAGAAACTTTTCTGTGTGTAATTGAGAACTGAAAAACTGAAAGGCAATGAATCTGAAAAAGAATCAATATACTCTTACAGTGCTATTTATAATGAGGCACTTTTGAAAGGAAACTGATGCTTTGAAAATCATGCTTTTCTCTCTGATTAAAGATTTTCACCATAGACAATGCTGGCTTAGAGATAGCAGGTTTACAGGGTAGGCAGCAATCATTCATTATGTCAAAGCAAAAGTTAATCCAAAATGACTTTCCCTGATAGTTATATAGCCCATTTGAAACAAGTATTTGGGGCTTATTATAGAGTCAATTCTTGTCCACAAAACAGAACTAGCAGTCTTATCTTAAACAAGATTTCTCTCACAACTTGTCAAAAAAAAATTTCTTGTATACATAACAAGTTAAAAACTTGTCTGTGATTACAAATCAAATTATAGCAGAAAAAGCTAGTATTAGTGACCCATATCAGACTGAAAAGAAACATATTATTTTACAATTCTTGTACAACATCACGCTTTGCTTTAAGCCATATTCAAATACAACAAGAAGAAACTCGAAGTATTTCAGCATATTTGTTGCAAAAACCTTTAAAAAATTTCAGTAAATTATTCAAATATTAGTAAATTACTCAAAAGCTTAAAAGTCCATTCAATTTTTTGCTTCTTTAGTACTTTTTCCTCCTAAGAATAAAACCATCTATTATAACAGGTGGCTCTTTATAGCAAAAACACAAAAACAGAAGTAGCAACAGCTGTGATGGAGGATACCAAAATCAGGAATATTAAGATGAAGCATCATTTGTTTTTATAAAGATATGTTTATTTTGTGATAATGGATACAATTAATAGCAGCATATGCTAGAGAGTTCGTAGAATCAGTAATTAATGTTACATTAATTTCAACGATTTATTAAATGCAATTGCAATGCTACATATTTTCAAAGCTTCCATCAAACACAGACCAACTTGGTTAATGAATCAACAGCTTCAATCATATTTTTTTGTAACATAAATGTTACAGATGCTTAAGCTCAGGCCTGATTTTAACAGCATAACAGAAGAAAGTGCTTTGTGCTTCTAATTGAATAGTTTAGGCACTTAAAATGTTGATCATAGAGAATGAGTGGTAATTATTTAAGTTAAGAACAGCTGTGAACTGACATCATTAATGTTCATCAACCTAAATTTATGCTTGTAGCAATATGGCTGTTTTCAGGAAAATCTAAATTAAAGAAAACTACATTTAAATATGAAAGTAACTGTTTGAAAAATTATACTGTACTGAACTATAAATGACATGTCCTCAGTGGAATAATTGAAGACTTTTAGGTTTAACTCTGTAGCTCTCGGGTAGCAGAGAGAGAATAATTAAACTCTAAGCCATATAACAATAATTAAGACTTTGTCCTACAATGCATTTATTAAATAGTCTCTCTAGTCTTTCCAAACTTTAGTGAATGAACTGGAACATGCTGGGAAGTAAAGTGTGTTAGTAAAGATGAGTTTCCTCATATGAATGAGAAAATTCAGGCACAAATGGAGGGCAGGGTGGTCTGAAAGTGAATTATCTTGATAAATGGCTACAAGTGGCTACAAAACAATGTAACTTCGAATGCCTTGACATTTATTGGGTGTGCAAAACAAGTGTAATCCACAGTTATATTGATATTCTGTGGAAGTCAAAATCAGATCCTGCTGTAAATGAATGTATTTCTCTCAAGGGATATTTCCATTTAATGTTGTCAGTGATGTATGTTGCACATTGGTGGGTTTTTTTTTTCTCTTTTTTTTCGAGGGGGGAGGCGGGGGGGGTGATGAGGCTTGTTTTTGGTGGTAGTTTGTTTGCTTTTTTTCTGAAGAACAAAAAGACTCCTGTCAGCTTTTGCCATTTCTCTAACCTGTTATATGTATTCAACTACAAACTCTACACAGAAATCTCTACCAAAAATAATGTTTGCCACAAAAGATATGAGCTGCAGACTATGCATTATGGCTTTGAATATCAACTACAATACAAACAAGAGTTTGGTAATCTGTTATAAAGGGTAAGCAGCCCTCTACCCATAAGTCACAAATCTTCCTCTTCCTCCAATCCAATCTGTCACACCAGATTGTCTGCTGAGGGCAGTCATAATACCCTACCTTCAAACAAAAGTTAAAAGTAGCTGTAAAATAACCTGAAGAATCAGAAGAAACTCCTTTTCTTGAATGCATCCAAAAAAGCTATTAATCAGGACATGCTACTTTGGCTACCTACAAGGCTGCATTTGGTACCTTGCATTAGGCTCCACTACCACAGCAGTGCCCATTCTCTCCAGGTTGTGCAAAAGGAACTGGTACTTTCATTCTTTTTAGCTGCCCATTCATCATGAGATCAGGGTAGGTTTTTGTCCAAATCAAAATTAACAGATAAGTTATCCAAAATGTTTTCACAGGAATTGCTTCAGTTTTGCTCAGGCTGTATGTAACTATATCTGGCAAGCAGGTATAATTTCAAAAGCAGAACCAGCAATGAAACTCAGGTCTCCTGATTCTCAGACTTACATCCAAGTTTGCAGATTTTACTCTTTTACTTCTCTCTACAGGTCTAAATTCTGTAAGTTTTAATTGGTTTCTGTAACTCTATAGAAAATGCCCATTCACACCTGGCACCTTAAAAAGGGCAAAGCTCTGAACATACAGTGCCGAGGCAAGACCAAGTGCAGTGAATTTCCATCCACTAGCAGATATACTGAGCTTGTTCTCCATACAGTGCAGTCAGGCAATCATTTAAGCAGAGAATATTTAACATCCTCTACAGCAGGGCACCAGAGCACATCTTCATCCTGGAGCAGCCCAAGTCTTCAGAGCTTCCATACACAGGCAGCAAGGTGTGGAGTTTTATCTGTTATACATTATAGAACAGAAAAAGAAGCTTGAGTTTCTCTGTGTCCAGTCTGATAGTGTTGTGGTGGCTTATGAGTTTCAAATTATTTCATTCTAAGAAGAAGCATCTCTTGCCTAAGACTGTGAAGCTGGGGAACCATCTTCTGATTAAGAGCTGTAATATCTCACACTAAGCACTTTCTTACTCCCAGGGAGAGAATGATGATTTTTTTTCTCAGCAAGACATTTTTATCATAGAAAAGATGTTTTTTCTTATTAAATTTCTTGAAGGTGGCAAGGGCTTACAATTCGGAAGCATCAGTGACTCAGGAATTTTAACTGGGAGAAGTTAATACACTCATATTTGGCAAAATTATATTTCTATGCTGGAGTTTGTTTGTTTGTTTTGGTGAGGCAGAAAGGAGTAATTTATTGAATTTCATGTTAACATGCACAAATTGAAGTAAAAGAAAACCCTGGCATTATAGTTGCATAGCGACTACCAGATGCTTCCCTATCAGAAATAATTCAGGCAGATAGCAGACATGACATGAGTGGTGACCACAGCTGCTCTCCTTTACCTTTATGGCAGTCAGCATATCCGTGCATGCTTTAGATTAATTTGCAGAATTGTATATGCTCAAGATCTCGAGCTAAGAAACACAACTTGACCTCTAAATTCAGCAGTAAGTCAGACAGGTTTTGTTAGCAAAAAAAGCAAGTTCTTCAATTCAACTAATTATGAAAAGAACCACAATGAAAATGTGAAAGAGAAATTTTCAAATTTTATCTCTTCAGTGTTCAGGCTTCTTTGTTTTTGACTGTGTACTTTTCCAACTATGTACAACATTGTACAATATCCTACAGCATAAAATTCATGTTGCCAATTAGAATTCATGCAGCATTTGAACAAGTAATACATGAGCTGTGGACTTCTCTATATAAATATTTAACATTTCTCTGTTCCCTCAGCAGCTAAATGTCAATGAAATCATAACATTTCTTAGATTGTTCAAATTACAGCATAATGTATATAAAATGTCCATTCTATGGTGGTTTATGGAAAAGTATTGTTATTTATTACTATTATCATGACTCTGCATTAGTATGGAATTCATTTGAACAAACATAGATAATTCAACAGAAGTTGCTGAATCGATTAGACATTTCAGGGTTACTATGGGAGGCCTGATTACAGTGCTCTGTAAGCAATCTGTAAATTGTTTGAGGTGGGCCAGCCCCTGATAAAGCAACAACCAACAAGACCTGGTACTTTCTTCATATCCCTGTTGAACAATTAGAAAAGGAGGGCCTGAGCACATGAGGGATGCACAAATGAATGCATTATCTGCTCTGTGCCTATAAAATCATGTTTTCATTAACATCTTGCAATAAGAGTGTGGCTGAAGGAGAACTACCCACATTACTCAGATTTTCCCTGTGATTAAAGCATGGCTATTGAACTGAATCATTAATATTCTTAGGCAAATTACTGGGCATATTTGTTCTACAGTCAAGACTCTTACAGCCTGTATTGGATTTAACTCTTCAGGACCCTGGTCTAGATAGTTAATCTAAAGACAACCAAAAAAACTCCGTTAGACTTCTAGAAAACTTAAAGCAGCTTTCTGACTGACTTATCCCAAAGAACTTTTAGAAAATTTGGGCATGAATTAGACGTGATTCTGAAAGTCCTGTAAACATGAATGTGAGGTGAGCGACCTGAATAACTTTTTCACACATATGTATAGTGTATGTGTATTTCCAACATACATTAGTTTGGTTATGGTAGGAGTACAAAGGTAGGTGATAACTGAAGGCACATGCTGTTGTTCATAAATCTTCCTCTTCAGTAGTAGCTAATTCTCTTCTTTTTCAAACAGAGTATTTCCTTTTCTATTTCTGTTTTTCAAACGCCCACACTAATCCTCTTCTCTTATAAGTTCATCATTGTGTAGGAACACTCAGTTGCCCTGTTTAACAGCTACTTATTAGGCATTTCAAAGTTTGCCATGAGCCACTGCCACTGATGTTATACTGCTTTTTTTTCTTGACTTTTCTTCCTTTATGCCTCTGTTTCCCGGTTTGGGAGCCATTGCTGCATGTTATTTAAACTGAGCTACTCTTAGGTAATAATGTTCATTAATATTTGATTATTCCTCCCATTCTTCCCTTCTCCTCCTGGCTTGGCAACCAAGGCAATAAAAAAAGAAAGGGAACAACTCAGATGGAGAAAGAAGAAATTTAAAATATAAATACTTTTTGATTTCCTAAAGAGCATCTTTATCACTATTGTTCTCCCACACATACTATGCACGCTTCATTAGTCAAGGGTCCATTTATTTATCAGAAAGAAGGGTCGAAAAATCCAGAACTAATTTCATCAGAGTTCTGATTATCTGGCAAACAAACAAATAAATAATTAAATCAAATCTGAATAGCTTATTTCTGCAGAGTATTAGTGTCTAACATTTATTTCTGCAAAGATTTTTTTTCAGGTAGAAATCTTAGCTAGTTACTGAGAAGTTAAAGAGGAAAAGTTCTCTTAACACTTCATTTTCTGTGGAAGATCAGACTATTATTTTTGTCTGTGTCCAGAAAAAGCAAAGACTTATTGTTTGTCACGGTTCAATATCCTCACTGCAAGTCAAATCTTTGGAAAGCTCTTATATCTCACAAAAAAACCATTTGTTTACTGGTAAAAAGTAGAGAATTTATTCAGTGCAAGCAAACGACTGGCTGTTTTCGTTAAGGGAAACAAGAGATAATGTATTGTCAAAGTATTTGACAGTTGTATTAATAATTCATACTTTTACTTTCAAATGCATAGACAATCTCTACGACATCATGTGAATCATTCTTCAGTTTCTTAGTATGACTCTAGGTATGCTAACATTTAAACACTCTTAGGTGCAAGGTAGTAAATCACAGAGTTCTAACTCAACTCGGTTTTGACCTTTTTCATTACAACAGGACTAATGAGGGAGACAATTTCTGCTCTTAGTTCTTCTTTTCTTTCAATTCCTAAGCCTTGCTTTCACCCTTGAGGGGTGTGCATAGTACACTCAATAGAGACAGTACATAATATAGCTGCTTTTATAAGCCATTAATATACTGTATTATTATCTGTGTCAGACACTGTATTACAGGTGAATATATAATTTTCACACAAGTGACAAACTATTAATTATCCAAATTAAAACAAGTGAATGTTTTACGATTATTCTTTTTTCTTCAGTACTTGGGTTTATTTTATTTGTGATAAGAATCAGATATTATATAAACTTAATGCAGAGTGCCGCAACAATTCAATAACAAAATAGAAATATTGATCAAATTTCTGACTGCATTATAAGGAAAAAATGCATAAGATTATTTTACCTAAACAAATAAAATTTACTGCAATATTCCCTGGAAAAAATAATACCTTTCCAGTGAAACTGTTATGGTTTTTATCTTCCAGAAGCAATTCTAAAATATTTTCAGAATTACTTAAGAGCCCATTTTTAGAAAATGGCGATCTATAGTGAATGCAGATGATCCGCTGTGTCACTTAATTTCTCACTTCATCTCACAGTAAAAATTCTTTAGAATATCATAATATATTCTCAGTTTAAGGCTGAAACACTTGCCTTCAATTTTGCTTTTATTCCTTTGGAGAAATGTTTTTTTAGAGATTAATTTATTCTCTATCTCAAGAAAAGTCACTAAGTCAAATCGGAACAAAATTGTGAAGTACCTGTGCACACTGAAAGGGCTCAGTGCAATACATGAGTTATTTTTCTTCAGGACTGTGTTACAGAAAAGATGATGCTTCAGATTAACTGTGAACCTGGAGAAAAAAGATGATTAGGCTTTGGTTTCTTAATATTTTTGTTTTATCAAGTGTTAATTTTTTCTAATACTCAGGTTATGTGATATGAAGAAGTATGAGGTAAATGCATTTATTGAAGCTTATTTTTATTATTATAGAACAATGTATTATCAGTTTTCTTTACTAAACTGAAAAATATTTATAACAATTATCACTTACTTCATTTATTCTGTACTGTTAGAATAAGAGATAGTTTTCTATTAATTTAGGTTTGACATTTCCATTTAACTCATAATTTCCTTTAGCAAGAGGGGATGGTTTTACATCTCCTTCCAGACCACCTACTTACTATTACAAAGGTATAATGGGATTCTTATGCAAAGAAAAAAACATTCTAGGCAGCAAAAGAAGCGAAGCACTGCAGATATGCACAAAAGCATGCAATTATTTTCGGAAGGGTACAGTTATTTTTCCAGTAATACTAAACAGAAAGAGGACAAACACTATAATTCAGCAAGATTGTTGTACATTATCTGGAAATAAATGTACAAGTAGCTTTCTTATTTTATATTTTCAGCCTATTGCTTTCTATATGAAAGCAATCATCGTGAAAGTACATTATTTGTTCTTTTCCTTCAGAATCCATATTTAATAATTTCACATTCTCTTGTTGAGCTTATTGTATCACTGAGAGACCATTTTCTTACAATAAACTATTTATTAAGTTCACTCCTTTTGCAGTAGGCTGACCCCAGCCACTGACCCCAGTGAGAAAAATTTGTAAGTCAAAACAAAGACATTTTAATAATTGAAAGAAAAGAAAGGGGAAAAAAAAAGAAAAGAAAAACAAAGAAAGGTGAAGGGGAAGGGAAAGGGAGAAAACCTAACTAATAGTGCAAAGGAAATCGTGTGGTACTAGATTAACACCCAAACAGTCTCAGCAGTGGCTACTCTGTTAAAACTACATCCTTGGTTTTGTTGCTGAGCATGACGTTATGCAGCATGGAATATTCTTTTCATCAGCTGACCTCAAGTGATCAAAAGGCAGAATGAGAAGCAAAGAAGTCACTGGGGCTGTGCAAGCACTGTTCAACAGCACTTAAACATTGCTATATTATGAAAAATGTTGTAGTCATAAAATTAATGCAGCACAATATGGGCTCCTCTAAATAAAACAAACTCCATCCCAGCCAGACCCGGCATACTGTTTTAGTATGTATAAAACCCAATGCCACTGATGATTTCTTCTTTTTTTTCTTATCATGAATTTTGATCAAAGAAAGAGATTAAAAAGACTGTTACGCATTTTAGTAACTCGGTGCAGATAGACACAATTTAAAGCTGTTCCTCTCCAGCTTGAATCCCATGTCACTTTAAGTCATTCTTGCTTAGACTAAGTTCCCTTGCATAAAATGGTCTAGAGAATAACAGTCTCCAGCTGTATTTGTACTATATCACAAACAGCCAGATGCCACCCAAGGACATTACACTTTACTTCTGGTATAAAAGTTTGCTTTGTGGAGATGCTATTTTAAACGAACCATGAAGTATCACATTCTTGAGGAGTAAAGGAACTTTTCCTGATTCTGTTATACAGCTGTTAAAGATAAAGAAGAAACAGCAGAATAGTCTTTAATTGATTCAAAGCTATGTTTATAACTAGGAAAACAACTGCTATTTTGTGATTTTGGAAGCCATCCAGGAACTGAAAACTGAATGTTAAGACCATTGAAGAGTAAAATGTTGTCAGAGGTCTTGGCAACATAGATTCTAACAATGGCAAAAGCAAATTGTGATCAACTGATATAACCCAGACCATGAAAAGCAAAATTGTTCAACTGGCAATTAGAAGATCAAAAGTTACTCTAATTAAAAAGTTCTCCTTTTGTTCATGTTTTGTTGTTTGTTTTGTTTTTTAAATAAGACTGCATTGTGCTACTAGAAAATAAGCATAAGGTTTAATATCTACTTTCTCAACAGGGGATTTCTCTTATTTCTAAATTTAGCTTATAACAGTTGGTACCAAGGAAAATGTACTACAGTTGTACTCCTGCTAAGAAACACAAATGTAAATGCAAAAAAAAAAAAAAATTACCAATTAACTATGATAAATTAGCAATATTGTCCATCACAGAATGAAGGAGATAAAGCAAATATAAGATGTTTTTAGGAAGTTCTGCTTAACTAAATCACTGTGTTCTTTACAATTTTCTATTTATTTTCTGTTTAAATTTAGCCATATGTATGCATGTTAGATTGTTATCCTTGCAATATCTGAAAAAATTTTATTAGCAGTGAATTTATAGAAACATACCAGCTCGATTCTTATAGTTACTTGTTACTTGATAGGTAGAGATGAGCCTGGGAAGGGAAAATACAAACCTCAGTCAAGAATTAATAATCAGCTTCCAGTGGAACTGTGGCAATGTATACCCCCACCTGAAATTATGTTCATAGAATCATAGAATCACAGAATCCTTAGAGTTGGAAGGGACCTTGAAAGGTCATCTAGTTCAACTCCCCTGCAATGAACAGGGACACCCACAGCTAGATCAGGTTGCTCAGGACCTTATCCAGACTCACCTTGAAAATCTCCAGGGACGGGTCATCAACCACATCAGTAGGCAACAAGTTTCAGTGCCCTACCACCTTCACTGTAAAAGGTTTTTTCTTTATATCTAACATAAATCTACCCTCTTTGAGCTTGAAACCATTTTCCCTTGTTTTATTGCCACAGACCCTGCTAAAGAGTCTGTCCCCTTCTTTTCTGTAGCTCCCCTTTAGATACTGAAATGCCACTACCAGGTCATGGTTTTGAATGATGAATTTAATTAAAAGATTGAATTTCTGGCTTTCTGTCTATTATCATTCAAAGTATGAAGCTCCTCAAGGTAAATATCACAAGCCATTTATCAGCATGAAGAATCTGTGTGTTAGTATTTTCAGTTCTGTGTTGCAAAAGCACGGTGACCACTTAGGGAAGACTATAACTCCCAGCCTCCATGTTAGGAGGTTGTTTCTTTTTCTATTGTAAATGAAGTGAGGTTTCTTTCGAGTAACTTAGAGATGATGTTTGATTTTGTTTTTCTGAGTTGGTATCATTTCCCTGTTGTCATGAATCACTCATTACATAATAGGACCTTATATCAACCTTCAAAGTATACTTCGAGAAAGCTTATAGTGGTCTTGTTGAAAAGCCACTCAGTGTGCTGATAAGGTAAGCACTTACTCCTAGATTCCAAAGAAAATGAGAAAAAAACACCTGTTGGTGTGTTTTTCAAATAAATGACTTATTTTAAAAGCCTACCTGGTTCTAGATGAAAGTTGCTATGTGGCTTACATAAAAAGAAGAGTTTATTCCTTCTCAATACTTTGTTTTACAGCACTTAATATCAGTTTGATTGTACAATCTTACTTGTTAGCAGATATACCCTAGGAAGCTTTTTTACTATTTAGGATCATAATAAGTACTTTAAACACCAATGTGCCAGAGGGTGATGCCTAACCATACACAGATGTGAAAGCTAATAAGTTTTAAAAGCAATAATTCGGTGATTAAGTCATCTCCTTGGACCTAACTACTGCAAAGTCTACTTCCTGCTTGTTAGATGATCTTTGTGTCCCAATGAAATTTCTTTCATTTCCAGTAGTGAGCTATTAGCCATAATGCTTTCTAATATGAATTGTATTACAAAATATACGTTTTGGAAATATTGCATTTATAAATATTGTAGCTTAGTAAGGTCATTTTCTCCAGATGGTCTTCATGGCATAGAAAACATTGTAAAATTCCACAGATAGCTTCCTGTTCCAATTTTCCAACCAAATTGGACAAATCAGGCAACTTTAAGAAAGCAACATCTATGACTCTGGAGGTTACGTGAAGTATTGGCTGGCAGCATTATTTTGGAGTGCATGAAATTTATTTCTCTCTGAGAAATCAGATTAGTTTTGTTTGTCTTTATCAGTGTTGCTAAGAACAGTACAAGCATTAAATAACAAACTCAAGTTCCATAGCCGTGTTCTCATCTTGCCAAGACCTAAACATGGGATGACAAAGATTTCTGGCACAAAACCAAATGGAGGGAAACTGAAAGGAATGAAAAAGAACATTTCTTTGAGATAAGTTAACTCTTCCTTTAATCTCAGCCTTACGACATCCTACATAAGTATCCTCGCAAGTATTGGCAATTTGCAGTGGAAGTGAAGAACTTCAGAGTCAGAAGGTAATATTTTTCTTCAAAATAAGACCTACACACCATGTGAGGTATTTGTGATTTACTCAAACTTTCCAAATGTAAATACCTTTACATTTACCTAAATATTTTTATTTCTTTTTTAGATTTAAAAATCTACTGACTTGATAGACAAATATAGTGGTTAACACTGCAAGTATATTTTGTGAACTCTCGATGAGAATATGCTTTTTTGGTTTTTTTGAACACTGCCATTAGAATTAAGGGAGACAAATAAAAAAATGGAATGGAAAATTGCTGCAATATTGAAGGAAGTATTGTTTCTGAAGCACAAGGCAAAACCCTTTTCAATTTACAACAAATTCTTACTTGTGATAAGGGTAGCAAATCTTTTAGTTCTTCAAGGCATCTGCCTTACAGAATAGCCTTAGTAACTAATTATCCTGCCAAAAAATCACTATGATTATACCAGAAAAAGAACAGGAAGCTTTCTGATGCCGCTAGTTTTCTCTTAAAGATAGAAAGACATATGCTTCATGCTCATCTCTCTCTTCCACCACACTCTGTGCTTCCTCATAGACCAATTCAAATGAAATTTGACACTGAACTCCAGACTCAGTTTTTCTCCATGTACCAATAACAGAATTAGGTAACTAAATCAAGTTATTGTTACTGTGAGGCAGTTTTCTTTCTAATTAAGCTTGTCAGTGACCTTTCTATCTTTGAAGTCAGTAATTACCTTCCCCAAAAAACCAAGAGCTCTAATCTGCTCCTCAAATGTTTTTTTCAGTCCCTCAGTATTGTGAAGTCTCTCCTACACTTACTCATAAATTTGCTTCTGGGACCTGGGAAACTGGTAAGAGTTTGTACATGAAAGATTTGTCTTCTGTCTCCAGCTACAACTCCACATGATGAACGTAATACCCTATCTACTAGCCCTGTACAGATGTGTCATACACCTATGTCAAC
Source organism: Pavo muticus (assembly GCA_016647715.1). Taxonomy (NCBI): domain Eukaryota; kingdom Metazoa; phylum Chordata; class Aves; order Galliformes; family Phasianidae; genus Pavo; species Pavo muticus. The sequence continues at coordinate 585,448 of JACDJE010000136.1, read as the reverse complement.
CAAAGGCAGTGAATTTTTTTAGTCAGGTGAGTCACATTCAGTCTATGGCAAATATATTTATTTTAGAAGTTTGATCATCCATTTTAATTAATTTTCTTCTATTATTAGGGGGACACTGAGATCAGAGGTGCTGATCCTTTTCTCTATTAGGAAACCTGGTTGAAAAATGTTCAAAAAATGTTATTACTAATGTTTCCTTGTAATAATTGACTCACAGTTATTTTCTCACAAAGACAAAAGGTATAGAGTTGTACTCTATTCTACTACGTCACTCCCCTAAACCCAAAATAAGCCAGTAAAGTCCAGGCAGATTTCAAGGAAACAGCATGATTCAAGGTTCTTATTATTGATTTTGTATAGACGCTGTATTTTATCCTACAAACAACATGCTCACTGCTATATTATAGCCAGACTCATTCTGCACTTATTTTATTTTAGGCATAACTTTAGTTCAGAAAAGTTTAGTCAGTAAATGCATCTGTAAATACACTCAATTCACAAGTCTTGAAAATGACCCAAAAAAATAATAAAGTCATAACAAAATCTGTTGAAATTGAAAAAGAAAATATAGGTCAAATATCTGCCACAGTTTTTAGTATCTTTGGGATTTAGCCACTATACTGAGCTCCTAACTAAAAGAGGTCACACGGTGATGATAAAATATCTGTCCAAGCAAAATGGAAAATCATTTCAAAAACGTGTAAAGGAGCTTTTTTAATTATTAGAGCTCCTCAAGATTTGTCAGGGCATAATTCATTCAGAAGTAACCTATTAGACAGTGTTTCTGCATCTTGACACCTAGCATGAAGAATGTTTTATCTCCACAGAAGATAAAGTTTACTGCCACCAAATGAAGGTGCAGTTGTGCTATCAACACAGACTCACTTTCACCAGCACCATCCTGCCATGCCCCTAGCTTGTTCTCAAGCTCATTCTCATTTCACTCAGCATTTCTGCCAAGCTTTTCCTCAGGGTTCCAAAACAGTTAGGAGCTAAACTTCTCTAATCACTGCCCAACTCAAGCCCTCAAAGTACATACCTCAGAATAGCACTTCCAAGAAAAGATGCAACATTACTGGCAAAGAGGCATGCAGCGTGTTCCTTAAGGTCTGTATTTCAGTTAAGTCAAATTTTCTTTGTACTTCAGGTTTAAATTTTCCCTTACACCAAAAATAGTTAATTAGCTTGAATAAAGCAGTCAGCCTGGCCTCTAGTTGTTACACTTTCCTCTATGTCACAACAGTACGCAACTGTTAAATAGAAAGAGAACATTCACAAATTCGTAATCTACCTACTCTTTGACAACAATATGGGCTCTGCTGGCAATAAACAAACTTTTCATATTAACAGCCAGCATCTTCAGTATCGTGCCAATTGGTGGTAATCAGTTTACTACACACTATGGCCTGATTATCACAACCAAAGTATCAACATCTATTTTTGGACAGTACAGCATTACATGATTTTCAGTGACGTACAGTTTGAAGAAAAACTTGTGTGCTGCAGGAAACACACCATGGTTTACCACACAAAGCTTTTCTGCCATTAGTTCTAAGGCAGTAACTTTTTTTAAATAGTGCCCAGGGAAACTACATTTTTTTTTTAATTTTAAATTATTAAGTTATTTATTTAATTAATGATTTTGGTTTATTCATTTATTTATTGTATTTTTCCATATACACAGCATTACCTCTTTTTGTTCATCTGAGTTGTGTAATGAAAATGCAAACATTTAACTACAGATTGTTCATATAAATTTGCAGGCCTGGGATATAAGAATAACTTGCATATATTCACATAAAAATACAAGCTTATATGTGCTTATCTGATCCAAACTGAGATTTTTTCTTCTTTTTTTTAGATTGTAAAACGCTCTTCGGAAGATTAGGCTTTTTGTGTTTTTTTCATCTGGTAGAAACAGGTATCATCACTGCTGATGTTTTGTACTGCATGGAATAAAGATGCTTTTCAAATAGAGTTTTTTGTTATTGATTGACTTTTAGTTTCCATATAATCATTTGTATCTTTCCTGCAAGAAGTATTTAAAGAAAAGAGAGCTCTGCCCAATTCATTTCCAGAAATCTGGGCACAGTGCTTACAATTTGCATTGTAATTACTTATGAAAAAGAAATGCAATTCATTTGGTTACTGTAACTCATTTGTCAGATATAATTAAAATGACCTGAGGTGGCAGGTTAAAATAGCACCACTGAATCAAGCGAAAACCAAAAACTTTTCAGAAAATAGAATATTCAGTCAATTTTTGTGCAGAAAAGAACATAGATAAACTTACATATCTCCTGCAAATAGACAAGATACAATGATAGTAAGCTGTACCTACTCAGGAGCTAAGAATGAAGGCAATAAAATAATGCTTGTTTTAGAATAAATTCATTCATAGTGTAACTTTGCTTCAATTAAACTAGCAATGAATATAATTCCATCTCTTCAGAAAGTATTATGAAGGATGTTGAGCTAGGATTTAAAGTATTCTTGAAACAAAATATTCATTCTCTTCCATTAAGAATGTCTAATTGAACAGCCCTGTAGACCATTACTTATGCATGAATACATGCCTTCTAAATGAACAGACTTGTTAAAATCACCAGATCTGCTTATGTAGGAGGTATTTTTACGCACGACCTTGTTTTAAGAGAGTGGACATATGCTATATTGCCTGTATCGTACAGCTCTGGTGGAAATCACTTGGAAAACTAAGAAAACACAGCTCCAGAAAGTGTGAAATTTTGCTACCACATTAAAGCAATTTGCACTTAAAGGGCATCTAAACATTTCTTCTTCTGTCAGCTCTTCGGGGCAGTCACAACTGTCTGTGAATGATTTTCTTCCTGTTCAGTGGTAACGTAACTTTTCATTTCCATGTTGTTTAGAAAACAATTTATATGTGCTCAGTGCACTGTTTGCTTAATAATTATATATATATATATATATTCTGTATAGGCAATATTCACTATATTCCTGTTTAGGCCTAAAAAAAGTGAATTTTTAGCTGGTGAATTTATTGCATGCAGAGAAGACCAAATTAAAATAATATTATCCACACTAATGTGTTATGAAACACTAATAAAGAGACAGTCCTATGGAAAAGGTAACAGTAAATTTTATATCACTCCAGGAAAACTCCACTGATATTTATGTCAAGTTCTACTGCCACGATCTTCAAATCAACTATCGAACAATTAAAGCTCTCCTTCTCATTCATTCCTTTTTGAGCAAATACTAGCCATGACTGAACAGGGCCAAAAGTTTGCATTATACCAAAAGCCAAAGTTAATAAAACTAACAATGAGTACCAGAGATCCCAAGTTCCCTTGATCCCTGATGCTGATGTTTCTCAGAGCAGACAGCATTCCAAACACTCTCTGGTGGAACTCAGTGCCTGAAGCACTCAAGGTTGAAGCACACATTTGTTCTCTCATAGGCCCATCTGTTAGGTGGGTATCATGTCCTTTTAGAAAGCATTACGACAGTCATAACTGAGTTTAAGCACCAGCCAAGGATGAGCCTTATGGGTGCATATTGCCATCTTTTGTCAAAAGTTCTCATGCATTTACAAGGGAATGAATCACACTACTTGCTAATAGCAAGGTTTAGAAATGCCATTTTTAGCCTCCTAAGACAAGACTTTTTGTGAGAAATGTGAGCCAGTGTAGTGGAGGTCTCCGGAGTTATCACTTGAAACAGTTGATTTGTTTAAACTCCTAAACAGCTGTCACCACATCTTAGAGAATTATAAAAAAGGACTTGCTGGAATTTTATGTGGTGTGCTCAGAATCTGTTATCTTAAAATTGACTGGACTGGAAGAATAAGAAACATTGACTAAATATCAGTCTGAAACAAAAACTGTTTATGATGTGCAACTTTTGTATCGCAAGTTGTTAACAGTGTGACAATGAAAATATATACATGAAATCAATAGGATGTCTACACACGTAATCAGTAGGAAAGAGACTATGGAGATGAAGAAAAGAAAGCCTTGTGGGCATGTAGGGATTTTTCAGCTTTCTTCTGAAAATGATTTGTTCAGAAGCTGCCTGCTCCTCAGCAGCCTTTCATGGCACTCACAGCAGGTGTTTCATCTTAACAGCTGTGCTAGCCTTTTTTATTTTCTTCCCTTACTGTACTCACATTCTGCTTTGTCATCAGTTCAATGTCATTCATTACTGAGAAAATTCTTTCAACCGGCACATTACTGCCTGGAAAAGAAATGCCAATGCAAATCTAGAGAACACTGGAGAGTGTGAAAAGTAAAATGGATTTATTTTATTAAGTGAAAATCTCTCAGTATCCCTCTTGTGTAAATGTCTTTTACCCTCCTGCTAGTTCATCTTGCAACTTCATTTTACCCTTCAATGCATCATTTATAATACTTTCCCTTGCAATTAAAATAACTGAGAATTTTCACCTTCCCATTACAGAATATATTAAAAAGTCCCAATCAGCCGAACATATCTTTACAAGGACTGTGGTCATGAATACTGTCACAGTTCACAGTCTTCTTTTCTATACACTGTGGGCTTTATTTCTACCATTGGTATAAATGCTGAAACACAGTAACTCTGGGAAAGGATTCATGCCCCAAAATGAGTTAGTTTCCTGAATTTAATTCATCAGAGAGATTTGCTCCTGGCAGGGGTCTTTCTCTTGCTGATGAACTGAGGTAAAACCATGTACTTACTATGTGAATCTCTATTTGGTGTAGTACAGCATGAGGCAAATGCTCTATGCTCAGAGCCATACTGGCTAGACAGCTGAAGGTCACTCAAGGTGACCTAAAGAGAATGTGCACTGTTAAAAAAAGACACCCTTTCTGCCCCATTTTCAACATTCCCAACCAGTACTGATAATTCACTGAATGAACTTTACCAGGCTTAACTATCAACTCTGTATACCAGTAAATCCTTAAAAAATTGTGTCATTTTGATAGACTGCTTAGAGGAAAAGGTATTCTCCCTACTTCATACCTTGATAAGAAGGGAGATTCCAGGGAATCTTCCCAAATATCTCTCCAATAAACAGAGGATTAAGTAGCAAATTAAACCTGTGTAAATAAATGACAAAATTAAATGATTAAATGTGTAGATATTAATTTATATTTATGAAGACTACAGCAGAATAGCAGAAGCTCAGGTGGTATAAGAAATTGCTGGAAAGCATGTCAGAAATTGCATCTTGTCACTTCTTTCTAGAACATTCCTTTATCAAAGAAACAGCTAGCCAAAAAGACAACAGTTTATTTTGAATAAGAAAGGCAGAAATCTAATCACAATTATATAACAAAGCTGCTAAGGAGTCACTTGGGAGAGCAAACTCTCAGAAGGGAAACTATACCAGCTTGAACTCATAAAGAAGGCATACTTGTCTTAATTTACCTTAAACAAGATGGGGAAGAAAGTTGACATTATCACTACTCTGAGTTTTCTATTCTGCTCAGGCTCGTCTCTCATGTTCTTCAACCCAGCCTGGCTCCCACAAAGCCTTTCTGCTCTCTATTACTCTTGCTGAGAGAACATGATAGTACAAGTTTCTGTAGCATCCTTTCCTAAATCCCATTAGCTATCAGTTAGTCACACACCATATAAGAGGAAATGGGTAGTGGGACTAACGTGTACAAACCCATTTTTCTCATTTCTTCTTGTCTAGCAAGATGAGACAGGATTTCACACAGTGAACAGCTGTCTTCCACAGGAAGTCTGTGTGATTCAATAAAAAGCATGTAAATTTTACTGACAGTAAAATAATGACAGAGAAATAATGTAAATGCAGTTGTGACTTGAAATTATGACCAGTATCAAACATTGTTAAAATTAGTTGAATTTGGTAGACTGTTACAAGTTATTTAAATAAACTACTGGCATTTTTAACACCTTTTTTTTGTGTGTGTATGTACAGTTGACTGCACAAGAAAAGCTCTGTCTTCTGACCTTAATAAAAGTGAGTTTAAAAAGTTTAAAAGTTTAAAGTTAAAAAGTTTAAGTAAGTTTAAAAACTGACGTTCTACTCCTAATCATGTCTCTAGCCTGCTGGCAAGCACACCACGTTCCCACAGCTGTTTCCCAACCTGCATAGTAAGGATAACAATAAAAAAAACCCTTAAAAACTAGAGGTTGGAAAGTGATATAAAATACTTATATATAATAATACATATAATATTATTATATAACATATGTAAATAATATATATAATACTTTGTACCTTCTTAAAAATAAGCTAAATTCCATTGACAATCTGTCTTATCTATCTAAATTAATGGCTTAAACAACTCTAAAATTCTATATGTGTTCATATTGGGAGCTACTTATTTTTTTTTCAACAAATGCAAATTCATATAAAAAACCTAGAGTCAAGAAACCACTGAATTTAAATGTCCTCTGGATTCTCATGGCTGGCATATGTTTTTCAGTTGTTCCAGTCTGGTCAGAAAATCGTTACAACACAAGAGAAGTGTTAGGGATCTGAACCTTATAGGTGCTCTAAAATGCATATATGAATTACACAGTCCCTGAGATTGCAACTATTTAAAATAGTAGTCTTTACCACAAAAATCACTTTTGGTCATAATTAAACATCATTAAGCTCCTCAAGTATGTCGTAGCTAGCATGGGTCAATAATAGACCTTTAAGGATGAAGGATGTTTAAATATGCAGTAATATTTCTATAGTACAATTGAAATTGACTTTTTTTTGAGGAGGGGGAGTCTGAAAAGGGGCCTCCACATCAAACCGTTGCACCTCAAAAAGCTGTCTGAAAATAAGTTACCTTGACAAAAAGTATTTTGTCCAAATTCCTTCTCTCTGATATAAAACTTCACCTTTCTCTTAAACTCCAAAAACTCTTTTCTTCTAAAAATTATGTTTTTCTATTTTCTGTTATCATCCTTTGGAATTTGTTTAATAAATCATAGCTATTCTACAAGCTCTTCTTATGTCCACTCTACTTCGGCCAAGGATGGACATGCTTGGTCACCAGGCATGCAGCCACGTCTACTTGCCAGCTTTTGCCTATACTGGTGTCTTGACAAAATAGTTGGCAGACAATTTGTTTTTCTCTTTCACTCTGGCTAGACTCCGTATGAAAATATTTTAGCACAATACCACAGCACAACATTCATGTTTCCTCCTCGGCTCATTTCATTTTCCTCCGCTAGCTATCCCCAACACCATATTAACTGAGGGCTGCCATCTTTGGACTGTGCATGCTGCCAGCCATCTGAACCAAAAATGTTAAATAAACACACAAAAGAGCAATGGCTTCTCTGACATTGTTAGATTAGATAAATCTGTGCCCTGACATAAAAGAACTGAGATGTCTCATACATATTCCAGATCAGCGAGGACCATCTGCTTGCTTTCATTTAGAGCCAAAACCCAAAACAAGGAAAGTTGTCATACTAAGAGAAAGAATTTTCATATTTTGGAATTACTGTAACATGCTGGAATGTATAGTGTGTCAGTGTTTTGCTTAATACCCAGCTGTAAATAATCAAAGAGAATAGACTGAGTTGCAAAGACAGTTATATAATCAGAATCCAAAGTGACGAAACTCCTCAATGGAAAGTGTTATGCAGTAGAATCTACAGAGATACAAATTCAGAATTTGAGAAAACATTTAAGCCGATATTGCTTTCATAGTCACTTTTTTTAGAAGACTCAGGTTTTTTAGAAGACTCAGAGTGATGATAATGGGCTCAGGAACAATGAAAACTACGGACAGTATAACAGAGCTTTTCTATTTGGAAGTGGTTTACATTCTACATGCACATGGCATATCGCCTCCTGTACTTATGATTTGCAGAAGTTTTGGAGAAAAAGGCTGAACACAGTTAGTGATCCCATTCAATACAGTAGTGACATGTCAACACCCATGTGAACAGTAATGTCAAAATGCAGAGAGGTTTAAGGAAATATTATCTTAACATGGTATATATTTGATATATGGAACATATCAGTACAGTAAAGCTAGAGAATAGGATTCTTTTGAATTTCTCTAGAAGATACACTGCAGTTAGGCAAAGGCCAGGTGTTCTTACATTCCTAAGCTATCAGTACTGAAATCCAGCCAGCACCAGAGAAGATAGATATCCCATGGAAGCAAGTACAGTGAAATCTACAATTCAGAGAGAGGATCATTCAAAGAAGAAAGCTGTCCCTTCCTAAAGGCTTTGAAAAAAGCAATGTTAAAGAAAAGATGAATATCAGACAGAGAGCTAAATAGTAGTAAAGTGATAATGACAAGACTGAAGAGCTATTTTGAATCAGCAATTAACTTTCTGAGTCTGGAAATACAAAGCTATGAAGTCCTTACACTGTGGCAGGCAGTATAGAATAGCGTCCTTTCTCCTTACACTGCTGATAACAATTTGAATTCATTTATTTTTACAATGTATTCAGAAGTTATGGGTGTGTAACAACCATATGAGTATTATTATTGACATGAATATTATTAATTATAAACATATTCAGTGTCAAGCCTTAGTGAGACTATATAATTTTTTTAGATCTTCTCTCATTCATAGACTATGTATTAAGCAGCTGAATCTGGGACATTGAACACACTGACTTTTTTCTAAGATCGGAGTCTGAGCTGCCATCATCTTTCACACCAGCACTGCCGTTAAGACATCTTTGATCATTCCTCTGTAAGAAGAACTACAGCATCAAGTTTTGACTTCATTTAGCTTAAATGATGATATAATGCACGAACAGGAATTTATTTCATTAATTTTATCCACTTAGTATAATCCTACTAGATTTAGTTCATCCATAGTATAACTGTAAAGATGTTAACATTCTGACTTGAGTGGAATTGCATCAGAAATTGAGCGAATTAACTGCAACAGGGCAACACAGAACATAAATCAGTAAATGATCTGTCACCTTAAATTGTATTTTGTTTATTATAGCACTATATGAAAATCTAAAACCTCCAGTCAACAGGTAGCATTTTAATATGTCTATATTTTACAGATATTTCCTGTACTGCTCATAAAATATGAGTTTGTGTTGCAGAATCTGATAACACATGATGCCTTTCACTGACTGCCTAATATCAGAGGTAGCCTGATTATAACAGGAAAATGAGACAGAGCAAAACATTATTAAAACAGCACCAGTAACTGCACTTGTTTTTGTATATGAGTGTACTCAATGGCTAAAGGCATACACATGAACAGAAGTACTTCAGTATGTCTCTAATTAGAGCATTATTTCTTCTCTCTGATCATACTGAGATTGTTAAACTTTAATTAAACTTGTTTCCTCACAAAACTTCTTCTAATCAGGTGAACCTGCTCATTTTAGTTAGCATGCATCACTTACTACATTACCTTGTGGTCCCTGCATGCTTCTGCTGTCAATCCTATTGTGTCTCCTGAGAAGCTCTCTGAGGTGGGACACCAATCTTCCTATGGTTGTGCACAGGATGATGACCAGCATAGTCTATATATGCTATCAAGCTACACATCAATTAAAATGATTGTACAGATTTACCAATTAAGGTGGTATGGGTCATATATTCAGTGCCAATCAATAAAGTTTATAATCGTCAGCTTGTTTATAATACGAGCATTGCTAGTTTTAATGTTCTTGAGAGGCTATTTTAAGCATTTTGTTGCCACATGAAGCAAAAAAAAATCATCTTTTAAATAAAGATGAGGGAAAAGACCCAGCTATAGTCGCAGTATTTTTGTCCTGCCTTGGTTCATTTAAATCACAGAACTTTCCTAAGCTTTTTTTTTCAGCGCTGGTTCTTTGACTTCAATAAAAATTGCCAACAGCTTTTACCTGTATTTACGTCTTCAATAAAGAAATCGTGTTCAAAAATATAGATATGCACTCTGCACCTACTGTCAGAATTATAGAGAATAGCTTTTTCAATTTTATTCAACTAATCTTATATGTAGTCTACCATTATATATATATATATATATCAACAGATAACATGGAAGTAGAGGTTTAGCAATAGAGTTACCTTAGAAACACCCAACATTTTTTTAAGATAAGTGTCCTAAGACCAAAGGCTTGTTTTCTACAAATACTAGATTGACATCAGTGAAAGTTCTGGAGAGTCTCAAAGTTCAGAAATGCAGAATGCTTTAAATGTTAATACTACGTTTCGCAGAAAAGTTTTAAGCACCATTTTAAAAAAGCCATTGTTGCTCATTTTTATAGACAATAATTTGTCTGCAATTACAGTGGGGTCTCCTAAGAGCTGCAGGGACAAGTCATTGTATCTATATTACTTAAACTTAATTCAAAACTAGCATGATAAATAATTATTGACTACATGAATATAGCAGCTAGGAAACAGATTCAGTTGTGCAAGATGCTACATAAACAGGAGGAAAAGATATTTACATTATCATTAGCATGATGCATCCTATTATAATGGATTACATGGCTATTAGTTATTGCAATAAAAATCAATATAATTGGCTGATTTTAAGAAATCTCATATTTTGTCTTTAAATATGTATTCAAATATAATTATTTGCATACATTATCTCCAAATTCAGTATTTGAGTGGTTCATTTAAATACATACATATTTAGGACATGCTACAAGAAAGAAGAAAGAATCAAATATATGTGGGGAACTATGGAGGATAACTGAGCTGACCAGACACTGACACCCTTGGTGTTGAATGTAATTGGCTCTAGTGCACTGACTCTTAATTTAAGTTGCTTTGTTATGCTGTATTTTCTAGATGGTTCTTCTTAACTGCAAAGAAATTTCATGAATCATAAAATCATAGAATGATTTAGATTGGAAGAGATCTTTAAGATCACCTAGTTCCAACTCCTCTGCTATGGGCAGGAACACCTCCCACTAAACCAGGCTGCTCAAAGTCCCATCCAGCCTGGTCTTGAACTCCTCCAGGGAGGGGGCATTCACGACCTCACTAGGCAACATGTTCCAGTGTCTCACCACCTTCACAGTAAAGAATTTCTTTCTAATATCTAGTCTAAATCTACCCTCTTCCAGTTTAAAGTCTTTTCCCCTCATCCTGTTGCTGCATGCCCTTATAAAAAGTTCCTCTCCTGCTTTCCTATAGGCCCCCTTCAGGTACTGGAAGACCTCTATAATGTCTCCTTGGAACCTTCTCTTCTCCTGGCTGACGAGCCCCAGCTCTCTCAGCCTGTCCTTGCAGGGGAAGTTCTCCAGCCCTCTGATCATCTTTGTGGCCCTCCTCTGGACCTGCTGCAACAGCTTGATGTCCTCCTTGTGCTGGGTGCTCCAGAACTGAATGCAGGTGGGATATCACAAGAGTAGTGTAGAGGGGCAGAATCACCTCCCTTGACATGCTGGTCACCCTGTATATGCACACTGCTCCTATACGTGCTTTCTCCTCTGAACATTATGCCTACATTTCAGCAAGGCAACGCAGTGACAGACATTAAATCCAATGGAAGATTTGGAACATTGCTATTGTTCAAACTTAACACAATCCCCAAACATTTCTCTTTAAGCAGGAATTAGTAGCCTTGCCAGTTAACCATAAAATATGTGAAGCTTGGTGCATATTCAAGGGTATTATCAAAATCAAGGCAGCAGATTCAAATGTCCAAAGACAACAAAAGAGAGATAAATAAATAGAAGAAAATAAATAAAGCTACAAAAGAACAACAATGGATATTCTGTCTAGCAGTAAAATTTAAACAAAAGAGGAGGTTATAATCTTGTTTGCAGGCTAGGTCTCACAAGAAAAAACATCTATTCTGTAAAACCATGTTTCATGAAAAAATGTCAGTCAAGCACAAAACACAGCAGATCAACTGAGTGTAAATTGTAGAGATCAATGACAAATACAACCTGCATTGATTACTTCTGGGAGCCAGTGTAATTCATGGGGAAGTGACTGCTTTGCTGCCAAGGAACAAATTACTTGACAAGTAGATACCATCCAAGGGTGATGGCTGCTTTGACAGTGGTTTTATTGTTACGCCTTAAAGTTTCTCTGTCTACTAAAGTTTTGATTCTTTTAAAGGGATATTGCCATCTTTCAACTGCAAATTTTTATTCAGCTTAGAATTATTGAGATATTCTCATGAGGAAACTGTTTCTCCTTTCCTAGTGTTGCGATGACATAATTGTAAACATTTAAGTAAATTTCCTACTAGTTTACAAACATACAGAAAGAAAGAGATACGTAGTGTGCACACCATCACTGTCTTGCATTCTGATACTTTATGTACTCGCTGCCACATGCCTGGGGTAAATTATGCTTGACAAAATGGGAACAAAACCAAAGTATTTTCCAAACCCAAACAAAAGCTTCCTCAGTCAGAGAAGCTGAAAAACAATGGATCGAGCATTAGCTTTGCAATTCCACGTTCTGGCAAAGAGAGAACACATATCTTTCCAAAATACTGCAAAAGAGGTCTTTTCATCCAAAAGATATCTGCCTGGATCAAATAAAGCCCATAGGCTCCTGGAAGCTGTTGGTGTTTTCGCCCCCATAGTGAGCTCTCTCTGACACCTCATTTTTTATAGGATCTAGTCTTGCCAGCTCTCTTTAACAAATGCATTAGAGTTCTTTGTAATGAAGATCAAACAAGAATCTGGCTTTGGGAAAAATAATAATTCCCACTAGCATCATAAAGGAGATAGCTACTAACAGTGTTTTTCCTGACTAAATAGAACTCCTAAACCTTTCCATAAATTCTTCTAGTATTTTAATGGAGACACAGCTTTGTGGGCAGTTCCCTCTGCATGCACAACTGCTCAGCTGTTGTCCTTTCCCCAGCTGTTTGCAGAACAGCACCAGCATAACAGCAAAAATGTTTCATCAGGAAAAGAAATTAGGGAAGACATTATTATAATCCTTGAAGATTTTTAATATGAAAAAAAAATAATATAGCATCAGATCTGACCTTCAGAAAGTAGTAGAGTGAGTGAACAAAAAGTTAATGCAGATTTACATCTGATAGGTGTGTATTTAGTCAGATATATTGTGAATAAATACGAATCTAATGAGAGAAGTGCTGAAAGGTTTTGTATGCCTGAACTTGGCCTGAATAATATTCCCCAAGTATGCCACTCTTCATCAAAATTCTATATAAAGATAGTATAAAAAGATAGTATAAAACACTTAATATGACTACGTAAAACTATTCTTCCATGGTAGGTTTCTGACATGATGCTTTCCTTGGGCAAAGTCTGCAGCCTGTATCCAGTTTTGTTTCTACTGAAGTGTACTGGAATTGATGTATCTTTCAGCAAATGTTTTACATCATTGAACTGAGTCTCATTAAGATGTCTAGAGTATCTCTTAAATTCTTCACTGAGCCAAAAGAATAGCATGGTATGCACTAAAGTTAGTCTGGTATTCTGAAAATTGACTGATTTTTCCAGAGCTGAAATCTAGCGTATGCACTGGGAAAATAGTTTCCCTCTTTGAGCGGTGTGTCAGAGGTTTCCACCTTGGTTTTACCACTTAGGAACTGTGCTTGTTTAAATGCAAAATTGTCTTGCCAATTTCTATCAGTTTTGTTGAGAACAAAAGCAAAGATCCTTATTTACCATGCACTCCTGCAAGGTATGGGACACCTTCTGTAAAAGTGCTAGACATCCATCATTTTAAGGAAATTAATGCATTAAGGGTTTTGTGCTCCTAACACAGTTGATGCCTGATCTTCCTTAAGACTACGAGGGAAATTTCTGAGTAATTTTAAAATAGAATATTTTATTAGAATAGAATTCAATAGAATTGAATTGAAATAGAATCATTTTCTGTGAAAAAGGAGAATGAAAACAAAGATTTCCCTCTGCCAATGAAGGGGGTGGAAATTTGGCCACCAGCTTTATCAGAAAAGCTAATAGGGTAAAGAAGAGATCTTAGAATATTAGTTCTGTTTTTGAGCTCTGTGAGGAAGCATTTACAATTTTGAGAAGTAATTTGAAACAGTCTTTAGTTATATCTAAATAAAATATCAATATGGAAGGTCTCATTCTATTTCCATTCACTTTTATACTGCTCACTGGTAACAAGACACTAAAACACATCTGCTAACAAAACAGAAGCAAGCAATGATCTCAGATACAACAACAGAAATTAAACACTCACAGGCTATGTTTCAATCATGTTTCAATATCCCACAGAAGACTTATTCAGGGAGATGTCTCGCCCTGTGAGGAATAGGCTAATGGAAATAAGAGATCAGTTCTTTATCGGCATTTTGTTGCCTCTTCTTTTCCAACTCCTGCAAAGTAAACTGAATGTTGTACTGCATGCAAAAACTGAGGAAATAGAATCTGGATGGGCTCCCCAGGCTGCTTACTAAAAGGATCATCTACTACAAATGCTGCAAGTTTTCCAGCTAAAATCTCTACTTTCTAGGGACTCCTCTGAGCACCTCCCTTCTACAGTTTGTAGTTTTCCTTCCAGATTTGAATATTTGCTTGCTAAAGCTGAAATGCCCTTAATTCAGGTTACAAAGAAATTACAGTATCTTGAAATCAAATATGATACGTATCACTGAAGTTAGAAAAGGAAAGATTTGCTGAGATCTTCAGGATTATATTTGGTCAGATGGTTGGTAATCTTAAAAGCAGATAAATGTCTTAAAATCTCTTCATCTTGCAGTTGTGACACTCTGAGGTAAAAGTTAATATAAAGTGGATGTACTTAAATATATACTTAAATCTGTACTTAAATCAAATACTTTTCTATAAACATCTGTCTCTCACACCATCCATTGTAGATAGTTTTCCAGATTTTCCCAACTACTTTATGAAAAACAGTAATGCAACGGAGTGTCAGACTAGCAGTGCTTCAGTTATGAAATGAAGCAGCTGCGTAGATCACTGTAGATTAAAGCAGATTGATAAAACTAGTCGCAACAACCTTTCATCTGAAAAGTGTTACCATGCATGTTCTGTCCTTGCTGTATCAACCCTTGCGGGAATGATCTGTTACCTGATCAGGGCCAAAAACCGCTGACATACACCAATGTGGTGAACAGTAAAATGGCGTCTTATTGCTGCGTGGCATCAGTTTAAGTACACTCATGTCCTATTTTGTCTACACCCCTTAAGCATGCATTATCCAATTACTGAGCAGGGGAGGATCTAGCGCGTCACATCCCGTCTCCTCGGAAACGCCTACTACATTTCCCCCTCCCCATGCTCGGTGAAGCCTCGCCCCGTTACAGCATGAACGCAATTATCCTACCCATATCTAAACCTATCTATATAAGCCCCTATACTAGTTACAAGCTTTCGCAAAATTTATAATACTGTATGCGTTGATCAGAGATCTGTTCCATCATGCGTCTCAAGCATTGCTGAACACATCCTATAAGGCACGGAATACATAGCATAATGCAGATAAAGACTAGAAGCACCAAACCTATAGTTTTAAGCATCTGCTTGAACCATGGTCCAATCCCACCAAATAGTCCCTGAAGCCAGTCACCGAATGGGTCACTCGGTCATTCAGGTTCCAGCTTCGGCTTCGGTCTCCCCAGCAGCAGATTCTGTAGAGAGAGAGCTCTCGTCTTGTTTATTATAAGAATGTGAGAAGTGATTGACTGTGTTATTTTTGAGATCCGGCTTAACCTTCCGTGATGGTACTCATACGACTTTGCCTGTTTCTTCATGTTTCACTGCGGCATATCCTCTTCCCCATACTAATATCCTCCAGCCTGTCTCCCACGTTCCGCTGTCCACTCTAACCTTGACCGGAGGCCCCTTGCTTAAGATCTTGGGTTGCCAATGTTTCTGCACGGGAGTTCGAGTGCAATCTCCATGTTTGAAATTATTCAAGGCGTACAGAGCTTTTGCTAGGATCTCCGCCTGTCTAGCCACGGGAATCCTGTCCCTGTACCTCTCCTCTTCCCCAAGGACGCGTATCTTGTCCTTGAGGAGGCGATAGGCACGCTCTATGATCACTTGCCCCTGAGAGTTGCCTGGGATGCCTGAGATGTGATATATACCCCATAGTGCTAGCCACTCTTGGGTTGAGCGTGAGATGAAACAGGACCCATTATCGGTTTTAATTTGAGTAGGCAAACCCATCACAGCAATAGTGGTAGCCCAATGACATTGTGCCGCAGATGAGTTAGACTTAGCATGCTGCGTAGCTACAATGACAGTAGAGGAAGTGTCCACTGTAACCACAAGCCAAGGACGGGGGGACAAACGTGGCTCCCATGTGAAATCCGTTTGCCAAATTTGTAGTGGTCCAAGACCACGAGGGTTAACCCCAGCCCCTATTACTGGTGCGGAATTACAGTGGGGACATGCCTGGACGATATCACGTGCTACAGATAAAGGAATAGAGCACGTCCCGGCTAGTGCACGAGCGCCTATATGAAGGGTAGCATGAAGGTCATGGGCTTCTCGGACCGTGAACACAAGCGTACTGGTGGCTCTGTCCGCTACAACATTCCCTGTTGTAAAGAAACCTGGTACCTCTGAATGGCTGTGGACATGCAGGATGGCCACGGGGGCCGAGCGAGAAGCCATAGCTTCCTCTAGGAGGCCGGCAGCTTCTAAGTTCGGATGTCCTTCTTGGCCCATACAGGTGAGCAACTTAGCTGTAAATGCAGAGTCAGTTACAATGTTACATGGGATTTCACACCAGAGGCGTGAGAGTGTTTGGCATAATTTAATCATATAAAATCCCTGAAGTATGTTCAGAGCACTATGCCTGTTTTACAAGGGAATAAATATAGGTGCATGTAACTAATTTGTGACAAAATCATACAGTATCTGCACAGATAGCTTAAAAGATAAGCAACCTGTCCTGACCCCTATGTCTGTTCTCCATCACAGATAAGTCATCTTCCCATACACTTATTAAACTTTTGTCAGTCATGAGCTACATTAACACTAAGGAGTTAATAAAGATAAAAGTAATGGTAGTACAAATTCCAGAGGTATAGGCACATAAATTGTCTAATTTGAAGAGGATTTGAGTATCTTTTTCAGTATGAAGTGATCACGCTCTGTAAATAAATGTAAGTGGAAGAACTATTTGAAAAGGATTAACCTCCCAAATCTATGTAACTGAGAATCTGAGTCATTCACCCTAGAAGCAGAGTTTTGATGAAGCCTCAAGCTTCCATTACAAGTGGTTTATTTTCCCACTACTTGGCTCTTATCTTTCTGTGGCTGTTTCACGTAACACAATGTACAGAAACACAGCTTAGACTTCATTTTCCACATCATCCCTTAATCCTTCTGAAGTCTATTGTGGTTATCACTTCATCAGGAACCCGGAGAGAATGATTGGGCTGGAGAAATTGTATTTACGATCTTCTTGAAGAAGCAGTACCCTGTGCATGAATAATAAATCAACAGGCAAAGCTCTGCCTATTTCTGTGAAAATGGGAAACTTGTGAGCCATTTAATGTGATCTTAAAATATCCATCCTTGCTTTCTGTACAAAGCACGCAGTGTGAATATTGGCAATTGGTCAGGTCCTGATTTGCACTTTTCCTGTTTGTAGAGTAGTAACCCAAAAATACATGACTTGAGATAGCAATATTCTTTTTCATACTTGTTATGTAGGCTGTATTGCAGAGCTCAGTGCTCTGCACTGAGAGAAACCTGAAATCCGTGTACTGGTTCCTGCAATGGCATTCTCCGTACCTGCTAGTTATCAAATTTGCTGACATGAAAGTCTTGTCATACTCAAATGGCAGCAACACACCTACTGACTGCACACATCAGTTGTGACAAAAACTGCAGCAATAAAAAACCTAAGCAATAACAGCATAATTCACTATTTCATCAGGCATAGAATTATACCTTAGATGTTTGTATTAACTAAAACTAAAGTCACCGTTTTCCTGATTTACTTTGCTTTCCTTTTCTCTTTCCTCCACTGTTCTATAGGACAGAGAGGTGGTTGGCTGAGTTTGAAGTAGTTTCATGACACACTTCTAACAACAGTAAATCCATTTTTCAGCCAATTTAGACTCTTTTCTCCTCGCCAAACAAATGCATTTCTCCAAGCTTTTCATGTTGCTGTTGTTTTTTATTTGCCAAATAAAGGCATTCCTGCAGGGTGACCTCATTGTAGCCTTCCAGTACCTAACGGGAGCCTACAAACAGGAGAGGAATCAGCACTTTACAAGGGTAGGTAATGGCAGGACAAGGAAAAATGGTTTTAAATTGAAGGAGGGAAGACTTAGGATATGGATGTCAGGGGGAAGTTCTTTACCAAGAGAGTGGTGAGATGCTGGAAAAGGCTGCCCAGAGAGGTTGTGGATGCCTCATCCCTGGAGGTGTTCAAGGCCAGGTTGGATGGGGCCTTGGGCAGCCTGGTCTAGTAACAGATATGGAGGTTGGCAGCCCTGCCCGCGACAGGGGGTTTGGAGCTTGATGATCCTTGAGGTCCCTTCCAACACAAGTCATTCTATGATTCTAGGACTCTACACATTCTGATTCTGATACATATTAACACAAAACAAGAACTCCCTTAATGTTCACAGATGCATGTTATATTTTAATACAGATCTCATCTCTTTCCACAGTAGTTCAAACTGGGGACACAAATAATGAGTAGCTGCAATGTAGAATTTAATTAAGATTATCTGATTTTTATATTTGTTATCCACAAGATACAGAGAGGTAAAAAGAGAGAAAAGTGTCCTTAATTTGAAAGACATTATCTTGTACTTTTTACACAGGTTAAATACCTTCTAATGCACACCTGATACTTTGCTGCAAAGTGATATGGTATTTTCTAAGGATGATTTGCATTCACTCACTGCTTAGCTATCATTTTTCAATGAACCGCAGTAATCCATGCTAGCATGCGGTCTTCCTTCTGTGCAAATGCTCTAGCATTTTTATAGTGTGGAATCCATTTCTTCTACTCATTTTCCTCAGTAAGTAAACCTCCAGGGTTTCCTGGCCTTAATTCTCTCTGGACAATAAACAACCTGTCTCTAGAACACAAATATACACTACTACACTACTTCTGAAGCTATTAACTCCACCATCAAATGGAGGTTTCAGTACAGTGCCTTTCCAGAAATAATACTTGTATACTACAGTCAGCTGCATTACACACTCTTATATACACTATGCAGACATAATTGCTCAGTGAGAGTGACCTCAGGGATTTCTAGTATGACATTTTGTTTTAGAAATATGATTTTCCAAAGTTCTGTGCTTTGTAAAAAGAATCCTTAATCAGCCTGTGAATCTGAATTACAGCCTTTCCCTAAGCTCTCTTGTAGATGGACACTCCAGAATTGGCTCTTGATGGTATTTGTGCCAGGGCTTCTGTGATTCCCACCTGAGCACTGAAGCACTGTGACTTTTTCCCAGAATGCAAATACCCAACACAGGTCACAACTAGCAATATAGTATACGAAGAAGAGTGTTCCGTGTTCAGTGGGATCCTGTCCAATATGACTCATAGTAATAAAATGACCGATAAGTTACATTTCCAGAGCTGGGTATGTCTTTTTTGTATTGTTGAGGTGTCTAAAGTAACAATTTGCAGGATATCTAAGAAAAATATCTGAAGTACCTAGACCTAACGAAAGGCTAGCGGAATAGTGCCAGGGAATGCGTCTCCTTGGTTAGCACATCATCTGAGATTTATTTTTAGCAGGAGAAAAGCATCATCAGAAAATGCATAATGCAGCTGACTTTATTAGTAATGATGTTGGGTAGATGCAACAGCATTCACTGTGAAATCAAAATGCCTGATGGTCTGTATGAGAAGACCCTCACAGTATGGATTTTAAACTCAGAACTTAGATTACAACCATTAATTTTGAGTTCTATATCTCAAAGAAGGAATGCAGAATCCAGAGGTGATGAGTACCAGTTTGAACTTGTAACTTAAGAAAGATCTTACATGGGAGTATCCCACTTTTCAGCAGTAGAAGCTGTTACGGCAGGATGTAGACCATGATCTCAGTCCTTACAGATGAAATTTAAAAGGAAAAAATGTCAAAGCAATTTGCATCCCATTAGTTTCAAGACAGGTGCTGGTGGATTTTTGGCAGCTGTAAATGAGGTCTCTCTTGTCCGAAAAAAGAAAAGGATTATAGACAGGCTCCTTCTCTTCAACGTTTCCCAGTTGGACAAACCTATGTGCACTCCGCTACCTAATTTAAATCCTGTTCTCAGTGACACTTGGCACTTCATAACAGTGTAAATTGGCATTCTTACCTCTTAGGGAGACAGATGCTCAAAAGTTAGGTGCTATGGTGCTCAACTTTTACATACTTCAACTGTTTTTTGTAATCCTTATTCTACAATGAAATACAAATTCAATGTCATCCTTAGGTTTCTTATTTTTTAACAGTAGTTTTCCCCTAAAAAGGATGCCCAAATGCCTCTAAATCAACTCACTTAAAGGCATATGAACTTCAGTCCAAAGAAAGTAAACCAGTTTCAACCAAAACTATTAGTCACTAACAATAATTATTGAAGAGGTGACAAAGAATTCATCTCATCAAAGTCCTCTTACTGAGTTACTTGAGACTCAGCTTGGGCTGCTTTTAAATATCATACACAATCAGCAAGGGCAGTCTGAGAAAACTTCCCATATTTAGGAGTCAAATAAGGTACAAAAAGCTTTAATTACACTTCTGATTAATGGAGTAGTTCTGTTTCTCAAACTTACATTCTCCTAAATTAAAATAAGCAATGTTGTATTCTAATAGTGTCTGTAGGATTTTCAAAGTAAAAAAGGTATTTATTAGCCAATTGCCCCTTAAGACTTACAGTCTCCTAACTTAAGGCTGTAAGACTATAACTTAACATTTACTATACTCTTTGCTGACACTTCTCCCTCTCGCTACATATCCAGCATGAAATCCACTTAGAAAATGAATTCCATTTAAATCAGCCAGTAAGAAGTCACCAACACTTTCACATCCACAGCAGAGATATCATGTATAGATGACTTTGGAAAACGTATCAGTTAATGAGTTGTATTTTGTTTAGATGCAGCTAAGTCCTGCATCTGAACAGTAGCTGTATTTCATAGAATCACCAAGATTGGAAAAGACATACAAATCATCTAGTTCAACCATCAACCTACCACCAATATTTCCACACTAAGCCATGTCCCTTAGTACAACATCTAAATGCTTCTTGAACACTTCCAGGGGGTGACTGGGCAGCCCACTCCAGCATCTCATCACTCTTTAAAAGAATAATTTTTTTCCTAGTAAGTAACTTAATTTTTCCTCTGTAACTTGATGCCATTACCCCTAGTCTTACTGCTACTTACAGAGAAGAGGAGGACAATATCCTCCTCACCACAACCTTCTTTCCAGTATTTATAGAGTGATAAGGTCTCCCCAAGCCTCCTCTTCTCCAAACAAAACAATCCCAGTTCCCTCAGCAGCTCCTCAAAAAACTTCCATCTGTAAACACCTGAAGAATCCCAGAGACTACAAAGTAGATTTTTAATGAATGTAGATGAAATAAATTACAAAAGTTTCACTCCACCTGCACGTCCATCACAATCAGTTCTTCTTCCCTTCTTTTGCCCTTTTTGGAACAATGAAAAACTAGGCAGGATCTTTCTACCAGTTCCTGGCTATGGTATGAAGTTACTTTTTAGGTAAATTTTACCTGGCCACACAAGACTCTTAATTTAAACAGCTACATATTAACTGTTTCTAAAATATGTGGCACATATAGAAAAAACCTAAAACCTAAAAGACAGGTATATTTTTTCTCTTTATAAAGAAATGTAACAGTATGCTACAGTTTTCTATCAAGCTATGCCATTGCACCATCTAACAAGTTTTGATTTGGTTTCCTGCGCATTACAAACTGGGGTACCTTATGTTCAAAAACAGTATAAAAAAAGCAAGAATGTTTATGTCTAAGCATATAAGGAGAAATCAATCACTGTTTTGATTTTTTCTTGTTTTAAGGCCTCAATGGTTTAAATTGCTGCTTGCGATCATCTAAGAAATAGATGAGAAAGCACAGTATATAGCAATGCCAATCTACAGACCCATTTACGAATAAATTAAAGTTATTTTTAGCTACCTAATAAACATTGCTTACCTACATCTGCCGGCTCTTCACTTTTGCTTTCAGATATAATTGAGATGCAGTTTACATTCTACAAGTACATTCCTTTATTGTATTCCATCTAGGGCTTCCAAACAATCAAAACAAATACAAGTTCAAGAATCCTGACGAAAATCGTTTGCAGCAGACAGTATTTCTCTAATATTCTTTCCTCCTTTTCGCTTAAAATAAGCTGACATTCTCTTTTCCTATACAGATACAAGATATTTGCATTCATTTAGATTCCAGGACCTACATCTCTGGAAAAGCATGGGCTTATCACTTGGAGAATGAATCAGTGAAGGCCATAGGCACCTCCTGTAACCAATACAAAGGGAGTTTTGTGGGTAACTGCCGTTGTGTAGTACTTCATAACACTAAGCATACAGGAGCATTGAGGCACTTCAAGTTAGCACTCCAAAAAGCCCCAAAAATTATCAACAGAAATGTTAAAATGGTTCTCATCTCAATTACCACGTATTTTACAGAGCTGGTGTATATGAATATTCTGCTTTCAATAAAATGCATAAGCAGTGCTGAAAGCAACTCAGATGAACTTCTTTCAGGGAATGGGCAAGACTTGGCATACAGTTTTTGATTTTTCTCTTCTCCAGTTATTATTCCTTGACTGAGACCGTTGTTATGGAGAAAAATACTTTTCAGAAAATGGACAGTGTCTTCCAATCTTTCTTCTAAATGAACTCACTTCTTGCTAAGGAGTTTGACCCTGAGGTTAACATATCCTAGGCTGCCCTACTTTTTCTCCAGAAATTTTCTCAGTGATGCTGAATTCACTTCTTAGACCAAGTTCTTCAGAGGCTACATGAGAATTTGGTCCCTCTCTTTTAAAAAGGTGTTTATTTGACAGTTTCATTTCACCTTATTTTTTCATCTTATTACATATTTAAATTGAAAACTTCAAATTGAAAATTTAAGGAATTTGTGGGAGAAAAATATCAAAACAAAATAAGTTTGCCTTTAAGATTGATAAAATATTTCAATGCTTTGAGAAATTGTCTTTTTTTTTTTCCTCCCAACTATTAACCAGATATAACTGAAATTCACAAGTTATTTTAAATGAAACTGAAAGTTACGATTTGCCTCTGAAATTTTGTCCAAATCTAGTTATGTAACTATTCAGAAAATGCATAACTATATAGATACAGAAAATTTTAACACATTAAGTTGATATTTCTTGCAGAATATTAGCCTGGGTACTTATGCTATTTTGCACATATATCACTTCTCTATTTAGCAGTTTTAGCATCTGCACACATCTGCCGCAGGAACAGTTCAAGATCGGAAAGGAGTACTAATGCGAGTTGTGAAAGCTTTTTCACTCTCATGCACATGAAACAATGAACCTGGGACTCTGCTACAAGAAGAGCTGCATTATAATCTGGGATGGTGAGGGAGCTAGAGTTAGGTAAATTTATGTTGGAACTGACTCATAATTAACTACTGAAATAAAGTGCCTTGGATGAAGGCCAGCTGTCTTCTGAAAACCAACTGGAGTTGGAATTGTGGCTGAATACTTCAAGGAGAATGTATTTGAATACATCATTTATCCTGAGTTGTTAGTACTCTGAGTACATACTTTGTTGGAGTCTTTTCGGTCTTTTGTTAGCTCGTTTTCTATGCTTCCACCTGCTTCACGGCTCTCCTGCTGTGCGGATTATTATCTTTGAAGTTTCCTAGTAACTTATGTCACCCATATCTTTTATATGAAATTCTATCCCCTCAAAAACAGGCATTATTAATGAATGCTGAAGATGAAGTTTTAAATTAGATGATTTTCAGTATAAAAGAAGAGAATATTTGCTAAAAACAAACCCAACTGTAAGTTGGAACAAGATGTAACGGTTGAGACTTTAAGCACTATATAAAGGCATCAGTGAAACAAAGCATACACATTCCAGTTTCTCACATTTCTGACTTTTGTACAGCACTGAAAACCATTAACAGTTGCTTTTCAAAGGAATTAATTAGAACTATTTTTCCTGAAACTCTTTTACTGTTCTTAACTATATATGGGAAAAGAGCTCCCCAATCACACTAACTTAAAACTGTCGAATACGAAGTTTCTTTTTGTATAGTTAACTTGAACTGGTCAGTTTAAAGAAGCTTTACACATGTAGAAAGTTTAAAAAGTTGTTTGTTAAATACTCCAGTTATAACTCATTTTAAAATCCTATTAAGTTTGGTTACACAAGACTGCATTTAATATACTTAAAGATGCAGTACTCCTTAGCTGTGACATATTTATGGGCTGAACATTAAGAAGTTTATAAAATAAGGCAGTATATTCTCAGTGTCAAACAGCTCTCAATGGAGACAATTATTCAGACTGTCTGTTTGTAATTAGGTATGAAATAATTTATGATTATAATTTATGATTATAAATGTTAAGTGAGCTATCTTTTTTAGAATACTGTATTTTCTTACAGAAAGGTTTCAAAAAATATAACAAGGCCTCATGAATTACTCACCTTAGACTTCAGGCAGATTTCTTGTGGAATTAAAGACATATGGATACAATCTCAGCAGCACATGTCAAAAATAATGAATAGGATAAATGCTATCAAACTTGAAAATAAATCTAGGACTGGGAATTGATGCAATGGAAATCATTTGAACCCCTTAGAAATGCAGTGAGAAGGGAACCTCAAAAAATTAATCTTAGATAAGGATTCAAAGGTTGAGTGTTTCTCTGTTGTATAGCCAGTTTTATCTGTTAGTCTGGAAACTGATCTAGAAACCTTGCATGATCAAACTCTTATCAGATTTCTAATGAAATTTCATGTGCATTTCATTTGTGACAACAAAAATATGCTTAGTAAAAGGTTTTATTTCAACTGTAAAAGAAATTCAAAGTTAAAGAAATATGCAGCTTAAGTAACAGTTCAGTTTATTCAGTGCTTGCTCTAGTTTGCCTTTCTCCATATCCACAGAAAAACCTCAAAGATGCTCTTAGCTATTTCACATCCATTCACAGGCAAAGGAGACTGAAACACCATTTCAGCTTCTGTGCTCTATCAAGTCTTTCCAGATGATTCCAGCCAGAGGTACTTGTGCAACAGTAGTCAGAATAGCACAAATAAGGAGAACGTGGATACTAAAAAGCTCCACAGAAAATTGTCATGTTAAAATATACGATAAATAACTTACATTTTCTAGAGGTCTTCATTATACAAGATGATTAAAATTCCAATAATGTGATTATTAAGAAGCCATTTGTTTTTCATGTACAAATAAATAATCTGGAATAATTACCTTTAAAATGGTTTTTCTTGCTACTCAAAAAATGCCTAGAAGTAAAGGTATTATAGTCACCATACTGGAAAAAAGTCACCTCTGACATTGAAGTAAGTTTCTTTCAGAAATTTTACCTAAACTGCAAGATTTTTTTTTCCTATAATATTACCAGTTTCAAAAAAGAGGGACATACTGATAATGAATGTGCTTCTTCAACTACAACAATAGTATTGCTACTTCATTCTCATAATGTTATGGGACCCCAGGCAGCTCAAAACTTCATGCTGAAATGATGGCATATTTCATGATTATGTCCAATTCTGGCAGATAAAAGCATTTATATGCTAATAACAGCAATACAGGCAACTCTAGAATTTTACCATATGTGATGAAGCTTTTAATCACAATAAGCCTTATGGGCTCAATATATCTACTTCCCCCCCAAAAATCATAATACCTACATAGGTGTTCCAAAATGTATTTCCTTTAAATCAACTTTTAGGGCTCTGTAAAATATGAAATGAATGTGAAATGAGAATATTTTGTACCTCAGAGAATTGAGTTATTAATATGATGTGGGTTATGCATAACTTCTTCAAATCACTAGAGAAAATGAAAGCAATGTCATGGCAACTGGGTGCTGTTTGGGAAAAAGGAGAATCAAAAGTACTTTAAGAAGCCACTAAATCATCTTTCCAGGGGAAGCATTAGTTTACAGTTCACAATTGGAATTTATGCTGACTTTAAAGGAATGAAACTCTGTTTAACACTAGCCACACTACCTGTAAAAGTTGCTTGGTGTGTTTATACCAGCAACCATTAGGAGTATGCCTTTTTATAGTTGACAGCACTGTGTATCCACGTGGTCTCACTGTTTCAATTATATGTTCAGTTAGGACCCATCTGGAACAGAAACTTGCTTGTAATTCTGCCATCACATCGCTGAAGTCTAACTTAACAGTGCAATAGCAAGTCAATCTTCCTATCACCAGGGTTGAGGACCTGTTTGCATTGGGAAAAAAAAGAACACCGGATCTGTGTTAATATAATCTATTCCAAATAACAAACTTAATTTCAGCAAATTTACATGTGATCCCACCTGTCTCCATTAACTGACTAGGGATGATGTCTCCAACACCCCCATGTAAAGATGCAAATTTCTCCCTGTTTTCTGTGACTGTTCTGACATGAGAAAGTGCAGTCCACGGTGCTACTAAACATGATTTGAGGCAGCTTCTCTAACTGAGAAGATTTTTCACATGGAAGCATGGAGGAAAAAAAACTATTTTGGTAATAAATGTTGTAGAGGCCAGAATGACTCTGAAATTCTTTTCAAACTTCTAACAGACTAGATTTCAATTTTGCTTTTCTTTTTTTCCTCCTTGTTTAATAATACGACATCAAGTTTACAACTGAAATACTTACCAGCATCGCATATATTCTTAACAAATTTTGCTTCCATACTTGCCACTTTAAAGACGTGGTTTTCTTTCAGATGTCAAAATTTTGCCAATATTAGGTGTTAAATTCTTTCACATACATCAGTGATCAATAACTAAAACATATGCTTAATATCAAGGAGGCTCTTGACTCTTTCCATACCAAGAACTGAATAAACATAACAAGCGAAAATGCACATGAAGATTTTCTTTCCCAGGCAGGCAAAAAATTCTCGGGAAACTCTGGTGAACATTCCTCCTTTAAAAGTAAACCCAACATTTCTAAGAAGTTTTCAAAGTATATAAGCATATCCAAGTTGTTTTCATGACAGTATTTAAGCAGGGTGTCTAACCTGATCTAACCATGCAATGATTCTGCCTTAAGGAACTTAAGGTTGGACTACACATCTCCTGAAATCCCTTCAAACCTGAGCTGTCCTGTGATGTGACATGACAGTGTTCATCATCTGCCTTCTAGACAGTCATCACTTACACTCCACCTGATACAATAATTTTTGCAACTTGCCCTCTGGTTGCTCTAGAGCTTGATATAGATGGGAAAAGGGTTTGATGGGAAATGTGTGGGTTCACAGACTTCAGCAGTTGATATGAAGAAGCTGTGGGAGGGTGGCTCACTCTGGGACTAAAGCAAGCTCTTGCATGGCTTTCTGAAATGGCTTAAGAGAACTCAGAGTCCAGTACAAAGCTGTTTTGCAGACTTCATTCACTCTCACGGCCTCCCAGTCAGTTATTGAGACAGACCTATTTCAACTTTAGAGTGTTTGTAGTTGCATCAGTAGTCACTGTAGCACCTTTAATTTTCTTCGCAACACTCTCACCTCTGTAGTAGCTCCCTTTCCTGGCCAAAGTAGTTCAAGTAAATTATCTCTGATAAGGCTGTTGATATTTGGTGGGGTTGTTTGTTTGTTTTGTTGGTTTTTTTTTTACTTTAAACAAAACTAGTTTAGGGACATGGTTTAGTGGGCATGGTGAGGATGGTTTCATGGTGGGACTAGATGATTTTACGTCTTTTCCCCATCTTTAATGATTCTATGATTCTAATCTTATTAATCTTACTAAAAGCTTAGTAAGTTTTTGACATAAAAAAGCAGTTTGAAAGGCAAACACTGTGAAAGGGAAAAAGGTGATTTCTCTGAAATGTTAATTTAAAAATGTGTTTTAAGAACAATGCCCAAGCAGTACTCAAATTTTTCTTTTCAGGCCTCTTTACCTGTCTTTCTTCACAGAATATTTTGGATACGCTTTCAAAGTACCTCATACCTGTGAGAGAGATTTCAGTAAGAACAGTTCAGTATTGCTCACACAACGTTAGAACCACATGAAGAATAAAATAAGAAAAACAAACTCCAACAATTCCTTTCTTTTTAATTCCTGAAGCAAATGATGTCTACCCTGTAATTAAATTCCCAAAGAGCACCACAGACAGCGAAAACGGAGAGTTCACTTTCATTACACAGGTACTAATTCCAGTCTCCTCTAGGAAGGATGATACGCAATAGAGAAAGCTAAAACCTTGATTGTGATCTTCTGAGGCAAAATAGGGTTTTCTCAAACTTTCATCAGTTTGACTTCCTCTGTTAAAAGCTGTTGAAGATTCAACACTGTGTATTCCAAATTGTAATCAAAAGAACGGGGTGTTAGTACCTTTTTTTTTCCTTTTACTTCAGGAGATAAGGAACATTAAAAAAAATACTTCAACCAACCACCTCCTGAATACAGCCAGGCTGCTCATGGCCAGTCTGAAGATTGGGTATGGAACATCAAGGTGCAGCTCCCACCTAACTGTGCAGTTCCTCACAGTAAAAGCAGTATGCAGCACCTGGTATCTGGCCAAATTTTGAACCATAACACAGCTGCCTTGTTAGTAGAGATTCCACTCCATGAATCCCAAAGATAAACTGAAATTAGTCTTTTCTAAAATATCAAGCCATCATCCTCTAACTCCAGCCTCTGAAGGTTTTCAGCTACCGTAGTAATTGCCACATTACAAGAACCTGGAGAGTACAAAAAGGTAAGGTTTACTATTTACTTTCAAGTTGAACAGCAGCAGGAATAACAGAGAACTACACACAGCAGATGTTCAGCAAGTCTTTAAGAAAATTCTGGAAGATACTCAGGTATTACAGTGATGTAAGGTCTACAGACTTCAGTGTCATATAAGGTAGGAAAAAACTCTTGCTATATGCCCTAGACAATTTTTTATCCTTATAATGTCCTTAAATGTTTGTACAGCATGAGTGAGAATTCGAACTTTTTGGTTGCTGTTACTTGAAGGGTCACTCCACTTTAAATCAGGCAACTGTACAATATACACAGTTGAACTCTGGTTATCCTTATTAAATAATTTGCTAGCAGTCAATGAGAATTTAAATTAAAATCTTCTGCCATTTAAATGCATAATTAGAAAACTTAATTTGAACCATTATTTTCCATGAACAAAACCACAAAAATAAAGTGACTCCTCATTATTTTGAGGAGATAAAAATATGAAAGAGATAAAAGCTCAGAATAAACCAGAGTCAATTTACTTTTATCTTTTTTTCTCTGACAGAAGGCATTTCATTGGCAGTACTAGAAATGAACTGAGCTTGCCATAGTCTACAGCTGGCTTTGTTTTATTTGTCCTTTTTGATGTATTTTAGCCAGTATGAACATTTGTTCTAAATTCCTTTTTGATATAATGGTCTTGTAACTGAATTCCTGTGTAACTAAATGATTGCAAAGATGCATCACAGCAAAACACTGACAAAGGTGAAGAGATCAAATTTTTCAGACCTCAATGCATTTTTCATATGTATAGCCTGCAACTTAGCTGTATTTAAACCAACTATTATGCAGAAGTAATACATCATATTTCTGTTTTTATTATTTCAATTTCCAGATATTAACATTTCCTCAGAGTCCTTTTTTCCTCAGGAACTCCCTCCACAGCCTCTGCTTTTCTATAGCCAAAGTCATCTACCTAAGGAAGCTTTCCTGTACTGCAGTCTTACACATCACTTCATCTCTTCTACGTCCATTCCTTCAATCTAATGGAATTTATCCTGAGTGCAGGTTATCTGAGGATACTTCAGGCAGAAGTACAACTTCAAAATGAATGGGAATAAGATGTAATATGTATCTATGCATAAAATACCGTAATAGTCCTGAAGATTCATACCCTTCAGTGGGAAACTTTTGTACAGAAAGATCCATAGGCTGGAAAAACTATCTAGCAGAAGACTCACTCAGAATCATAGAATTGTAGTATCGCTAAGGTTGAAAAAAAAAAACACTAAGATCATCTAGCCCAACCATCAACCCATCACCACCATACACTAAACCATGTCACTCAATGCAACACCTACTCTTTGCTTGAAAACATCCAGGGTGAAGGCATGCTCTGACCAACACAGGTACTGCGCCTGAAAGGTCTTCAAAGGGTTTTCAAAGGCCCCAGATGATTAATTACAGCTATTGAGCAGGCAAAAGAAAACTGGAGGAGGACATCAGCAAAAGGTAGAGAAATAGAATGTTGTAGAAGAATGAAGATTATTGACACAAATTATTGAGTGTACAACTTCAGGGTACATATTTTATTCAGAGGATTGCATAAAATAATATGTACTACTTATATTTTTCCCCAAAAGTACTAGTATTTATAGTCTTCATTTCCAAGAACAAATAATTATGCTTCCAGCAATGCTAAAGCATGAAAACTTTAACATAAAATTTCCCACTTTTAGGTGGGTAGGTAGAGCAAATTTGAAATGGTAGAATAGAAAGAGTTCTACAAAATTATCTGAAGTGACCACTTCTGCTCCAGTTCTGAGGATGCTAATGATAACACAGTAAATCCCAAATAACTTCTGCTTGTATAGATTTGTAGTAGTACAAAAAGAGCCAAGCACAGAGCACAGTCATGCCTCAAGTGTGTAAATGTCATAGATTATCCCATTCTAGTGATAGATATGTTAAGACCTGACATTGCCTTTCCTCAAAGCAAGGCTTAGGGAAAGGTTTGAATCCTTACTACTCTTCACATTTTTTTCCTTTTGCAGATGATTCAACACTTTCAGGGTCTTATTGCGATATTCCAAGCCAGAGAGCGTGATATATTTTTTTCCTAGATAAAACTTTATTGGATGATAACATTTCAAACCCAAGAATTACAGAGCTGGCAGGGAAAAAAAATTGTGTATCTCAGAGTCAGTTATTTATTTTAAGAGATTGCAGCCGTTAGGAACTACAGTTCTGTGCTTATCCTATCAGAAGTACACATCTGAATGAAAACATGATTTAATCAACCAGACTGTAGGAAAGAAGAGCCAGATTTTCCTTTGATTTAAAACAGTTTTTAGTTATCTATATTGATATATAGCAGATTATGGTTTGACTCGTGCACTTCAAAAAAAAAAAAAAAATCAATGTTCTCAGTCTGTGGTTCCACTTTGTGGTGATAATAGTGGTGTCCGAGGACCTTTATTATAAGTATCTTGTAATTGCCTCTGATAACAATTAAGAAGTAAAATAAAAATGAGAAATAAATCTACTGGCTTCCTTACTGAAGCAAAACTTCACCTCCCAAATAGCTCACAGAGACCTAGACCATGCTTCTGGGCCTTTATGTCCCTAGATCATGCTTCTGGGCCTTTATGCCCCTGAGGTTAGAGCCGGGAAGTTTGCTGCTTTTAAACACAAGTTGCATTGTAGTTTATGGTAAATCAACAACTCCATCTTATAAAATGTGTAAAAGCAGAAAGTGACTGTGTTTTTCAGCACCATTTTTCATTGTAGCTGATAATCTAAGTCATCAAGCTCACCTATTTTGTAAGTAACATTTCTGTTGTGCAGCTTTTCCTTTCAACACAGCTGAAGCTGATAAGAGTTTGAACAGATGCAAGCATCATAATTTCTTGCCTTGTTAAAGACAGTTTTTCTTCCTTTAAATGCACTCAGAACTCATCCACAAGGAGAGTTTCTTCAGCTGTGTCATTTCTTTGGTCATTTTTCTACTAATCCTCTTTAATCTACACTTACATGTCATCACGCGGTCAATTTCTTCTCTAACTTCTCTTTCTTGATGCATACCAGCACGTACCCAGCCTGCCATACTTTTAAATATTTATCTGTGTGCATAGTTCTTTTCTCTTCCACATTCCCCCTCTCAGTTCAGGCAGAATCTACCTACCTTTGCAGAAAAGGAGAGTGTTCTTCAAATCCTTCAGCATTTACTGTTATACTTTGGATCAATGAAAAAAGCAGTTTAAAAAAAAAAAAAACAAGTATTTATCTGAATTGGCTTTTTGTATTTCTTTCCTGTGTGATACTAAAGACAGGTTGCTCTGCTACATGTTTGTTTGTTTGTTTTTTATACATAATTTCCTTCTCTGATCCTCCTGCTATATTAAGTTGT
Organism: Pavo muticus; assembly: GCA_016647715.1. Taxonomy (NCBI): domain Eukaryota; kingdom Metazoa; phylum Chordata; class Aves; order Galliformes; family Phasianidae; genus Pavo; species Pavo muticus. The sequence continues at coordinate 553,311 of JACDJE010000136.1, read as the reverse complement.
CCTTTAATGGAAGACGAATCACTAAAAAACAGTACTAAAAAATGACATTTTTAAGGTAAAGACTTCTCTACTTTTTTTTAGAATGTAAGCAGTAACTTTGAAAATCGTATTTCCTTATGTCTGTGTCTATGAAATATGGAGAAAACAAAAGAAAAAGAGAGAACTGAACTCCCAAACTGACAACTGATGCTAATATTGTAGCATACTTTGTGCTTCCACTCTTCAAGGCAGATTAACACAAATTAAATTTTGCACTAGCTTTGCAAAGCTGTGACTGCTCCATTTGATTTTAGGGGATTTGATTAATTTGAATTATTTATTTGCTGCATGAGTAATACCAAACTAGCTGATTGCACTTTTGATTGAGTTACAGTAAATTTGTGCGAGTATATGAAGCCAGTGTTATTATTCTTGTATTAAGGCTAAATAAATGTGCCCTTTCATTAGGAAATGTTTTCTATGATCTTTCATTTGTATCATGTTATTAAAAATTTTTCTTAGGATAAACAGAATTTAGCTAAAAGGGGGAAAAAAATAGAGTTTGCTGAGCACCAGTGCTTCAATTAAATTCTGTTTCTGTAAATAGCCTTAAGTGAAAGAATCAAGCTATTATGTTTTGTAGATGAATGATCAGCAAATGCTCAAACTCATCTGTCATGGTCTAGTTTTGTAACCTGACAAGAAAAACGAAGCCAGCATTTCCTGAATTCATAAAAAGTTTGAATTGCAGCCTACTTAAAATCCACATTTAATTTCAGTGGATCTAGTGCAGAGACTGAATCTCTCTTCTGTTTGGAGGCAGGGTAAAGGGCTTATCATCTGTCCTTCACAGACATAAAAGGTTAATACAAAGTGTATACATGTTTTCATGTCATCTAACCCCTAGATTGATCATGTTCTCGGTTTAATGTAGTGGATCAACATTTCTGCAGTCAGAATATTTCATGAGAGACACATTATTATTCCAAGTGTTTAAGTGTTCACTCTGGCCACTCAGTTATTCTGCCAGGATATCCTTTGCCAAATGAGATTGTCAAAATAAAACAGGTAGTATGCTAGTGGAATGAGAGTTCACTCTTCCTCTTGGTCTTACTTTTCTTCAAGAGGAAGAAAAATTATTCTATGGTATTAGATAACTGTAAGTCATTGGAGAGGAGGGATTTTTGTAACAGGTGGAATTTTTTCTTGTCTACACTGCTCACAGCACTGTAGCAACATCATAACTACATTTCTGTGAAGCAGCTGTGCTTATCAGCAAATGTGCTTATCAGCAGATGTATGAGTTCCTTACTCAGATATAATACCCATGAGCAATGTTTTTTACAGACCCAGAGCATTCACAAAAGAGGGGACAAATATGTGAGAGCTCAGAATGAGGCTGAAGGTCTTATGTCAATAAATCAATCATATGCATACAGAAACAACCACTTCTACAGCTTTTAAGGCTAGAACTGTGTTCCTCTGTTCTAATTGTACCTCCGCCACCTCTCATTCTTAAATACATAAATGTATATAGTTATCTTAAATAAGATCTATATGATTACTTACATATAAATTTGATATGATTAATGCAATGTAGTACAGTATAATATGTATAAATAACACATGTAATATTTATAAGTGTATGTAATATATTGCATATATTAAAAACAAAGACATTATTACTCAAGCTAAAGAGTTTAAGTAGAACCTTCAGATTAACAGACAATGGGTTTTCAAACCATTAAAAACTTTGGAAAATGTTTTCTGAACAGTCAAATATTAAAATTGTGTAGATGTTTTAGACATCGATAGTAACAAAAAAAAGTCCTTCAAGTACTTCAAGATGTATACACATTACACTAGACTTGAGAATTTTTTATACCTCTTCAGCTACTTCAAGGGCTGCAAAGTAATGTCTTTAGTAACAGTGAAAGTGGGACTAGAAGTTTTTACCACAAGATAATAATTACTTATGTTACAATGCAGGGAGTCAAAGAGAAACTCAACATCAGCTTTAGAGAAACAACTGAATCCTGATATGAACACAAATGCACCAGTTTGAATCTTTTTCTTTACTCCTTTCAAACTTGATATGGGCATTTAACACTAATTAATCTAAAGCATGGGAAAAATAAAGCTTAGCTTATACTCCCTCTATATTCAGCCAACAAGTTTTTCACTTCTCTCTGTAGGGCCTATGTCAACAGGTTTAATACCATATACCTGGTCAGGCATTCCCCCAAAATAAAAGCTCTTCTTTCCTGAACTTCATGGACTAAGTGAATTTGAAATACACTTCTCAATCATAATGATTTTTGTCCTTGAAAAATCCTTTAAGCTCTGTTACAAGCAGCAGTATTGCCTGAAGTTCAGCTGCATCAAAAGCAGCATGCCTATTCATTTAAAAGATGTAAACATTTTGAGGAAGCATGTCATTGAGAAACTACAGAAGAAACATTTGAGGGAGTAAACATTTGGTAACTTTGCGAACTGTACTTACTTTTAAATGTATAAAGAGCTGGCTTCACAGAACGTTAAAGTGTTCTCATCTAATGGAAAGCCTGTGCTTTAAATAAGATGTAAGATTGAAGTAGTATTCAAAGGTTATGTGCCAGATCATAAAAACTCTGAAAATCATATTTCTATAAAGAAGAAAATTATCATAGATAGAAGAGGTTAGTTTCTCTCTGATCTCTAGGTCTTTAATACTTAGTTGCACATATAGCAACAAGGAAAAAAATCAAACTCCTTTTGAATGAAAGGTAACAAAGTAGCTACTGGCTTCAGTAATTTCAAAAAGCCCTTGAGGCTGTCTCCTTTATTCCAGTAATATCATATTTTAACAGTTTCCTTATATGTGTAGGCTGGAAGTTCACATGTTCTGAATGGTGGCTGAAGTTCTCAGACCAGAACCTACTGATTCAGCAGCCAATACAGTGATGTAGTGCAAAGTATCATGAAAGTCAGAATAAAATTAAGGGAGCCAGAAACCTTGTTGAAATCTTCATTACTTTGCTTAGTCAAATCTCCCATAATTCCCTACTGCAACTATAAGTGCACTAGTTTTAACAGCAAAGGTGAATTATTCTGGTATTTACTCCATGTTTGTCTTGAAAGTGCAGTCTGGTAAAGAAGATCAATAAATGACAATTCCTGCCCTTCAATATATGTATTTATACATATATGTATAAATAGTAGTAGTATGATTTAGCTTGTACTTTTGATACACTAAACATGGACTTATTTAGCAATCTTAGAACAATTATTCAGGAGGTATTCAGTACGGAGAGAGGTTCAGTGAGACTGAAGGAAAGAAATTCAGCTGTTTTCCCCCTCTGTCAAGTGTTCTTCTCCTGACTACAATTTCTTCTTCGCAAATTGTCCACATTAGCACAGAGGCAAGAGTCATCAGAACTAAGCATAAGATGATAACAGGAAGCAGAAGTCCTAGAAGTAATGATTCTATCTTTTCTCTAGACTCTTGCTTTGCTAACCTCTGCAGTAATCACTTTTAAGGGATTATCTTACTTTAAAACCCCACAGAAAACTAAAAATAGATGGGATATAATTAAAACTGTAATATTTTGAAGTATTTTCCACCAGGTCTGCAGCCCTCAACTTGTTATTGCTGTTATCACCTTAATCACCCAACATGAGGAAGGGACCTCAAGGATAATCAAGTTCCAATCCCCCTGCCACAGGCAGGGATGCCAGACACTAGATCAGATCACCTAGGACCCCATCCAACCTGGTCTTAAACACCTCCAGGGACTGGGCATACCCAACCTCTCTTGGCAATTTGTTCCAGTACCTGGCCAGTCTTTAAGTAATAAAACCTCCCCATGACATCTAATCTAGATCTCCTTTCCTTTAGTTTAAAACCATCCCTCCTTATCCTATCACTACCTACTTGTGTAAAAAGTTGGTTTCCCTTATGTTTGTAAACTCCCTTTAAATACTGAAAGGCTGCAAAGAGGTCTCTCTGCAGCCTTCTCTTTTCCAAGCTGAAAAACCCAATTCCTTCAGTCTAAATTTATAGATGTGCTCTACCCCTCTTGGATCATCTGAAAGTTGACATACCACAGTCCAGCAAAGGGTTACCATTATTAGAAGACAGGAGAATCAGTCCTACGAGGAAAGGCTGAGAGGTAGGACTGTTCAGACTAGACAAGAGAATGTGTGGGGGCAGATCTCACTAATGCATATAAATACCTGGAGGGTACAAAGAGGACTGAGCAATGTTCTTTTCAGTGGCACCCAGTGCTGGGAGAAGATGTAGTTCTCACAAACAGAAACACAGGAGATTGTCTGAACATCAGGAAACACTTTTTCCCTGTGCAGGAGACCAAGTACTGGCACAAACTGCTCAGAGAAGTTGCAGAGCCTCTCTCCCCTTGATCTTCAAAATCCGTCTAGGTATGGTCCTGAGAAGCCTTCTGTAGGTGGCCCTGCTTAAGAAGAGTAGTTGGATCAGATGGACTCAGAGGTCCTTTCCACCCTTAACCATTCTTTGACTAATCAGTGTCACTGAATTCAGCAGTGTCTATGCCAGAAGATGACAGCTGTTACCTATTTAGTATCTTCTTTTCTCCACATATGGTAGAAAAAAATGTCAGCCTCTTATGCCCATAAGAGTTGCCTGTCTTTAAGACAGTAAAAATGGAATGGGACCTTCAAAATTGAACAGATCACTGTGTCTGGGGCATCTCTGCTTCATTAAATATCTAAGGGTGAGTGGGACAGTGGAAGAAATTCTGAGATTCCAGTTACACAACTAGCTGAAAGAAGGTCAGAGAGGGCAAACTGATAAGAAGACATCTGTCTTCATATTTACATCTGTAAAGTAGAGATAACAGTAACATGCACTAATAATTAGAAAAGATGACGGTTATGATTTTGAAACATATCTTCTAATTCGTGTTATTAATCAAAATGGAGAGTCCAGCAGAAACCTAGCAAAGTGGGAGACAAATGGAAACAAATACTGGAATAGTCCACAAAATTAAATTTGAAAGCTATCTGTCTCAAAGGTTTTAGAGACAGCCTCAGTCAGCCTAGAAGGAGGAGGAAAGTTTTCTTGGTACACAGTGCTACTGAATCCTACAAACAGAGATGTCAGTTTTGTGATAGCAACAAGTTGAGGTACTAAGTGGAAAAAAAAAAAGGAGAAAACCCTTTCAATAAAGATGAGTACATCTTTGTCAAAGCTGATAATGATCAAATGATCATTAAAAATGAGACAGTTGGGTCACAGTGTACTGATGAAACCACTACAATTTGTCCTTAGAGATGTTTTCAGTAGCTATTTTTTGCCCCATCTGAAGCAGTCAAATGCAATCTTTGTTTAAAGTGATAGACAAACTGTTGCAAATTAAAGTATGGCTTGAACTAAATAGGTTGTGTGTAAATTCACTGAAATCAGTGACATCAACAGTAGTGTCTTGTTATAGGATAGGATACTATACTGAAAGAATGATTTGTGTGTCTAAAGAGAAATGCAAAGCTTGGAAATATTCTGTTGTGTTGTATTAGGCGACAGCAAGGCTATACGGGATGTCACGGGATAGTGCCCCCCCGAGCTCAGTAATTGGACAATACACCTTTAGGGGTGTAGACGAAGTAGAGCAAAAGGTATATAAACGAATGCCACGTGTGATTAAACGCCATTTTGCCATTTTTCTGCACATCATATTGGTGTCTTATGCAGTTCTTGGCCCTGATCAGGTAATTGATCAGTCTCGCAAAGGATTAATACAGCCTGAACAGATCATTAATGACAACATATGGCGCACCTCTCTGAAGCAAGAGGCTGTGTTTGCCCTTTGCGAGAATGTTATATTGCTATTTGCTATATTATTTGCTATACTGAATGCTTTGCTTATTTAGAATTGCACTTTTATCCTGTTGTTGAGCGGCAGATGACCAGGTATTGGTAAGATTTATCCTGCAACGGAAAGGGTTAAAGGTTGCAGAGGGCCAGGATTCGGCGCGAACTTTATCCTGCAGGTTACGAAGTTTGTGGGGCTACAAATTCGTCTGCAGATGACCAGGAATCGGTGCGAGCCTACAGCTGTTTGCCAGCAGCTAGTAGAAGATCGATCAGGAATCGATAAAACTTATCCTGTAACTGCTGGTAAGTTACGGAAGAACCAGGTTTTGGTTTGCTTATCCTACAACACGCTGAGACTTGAAGGCGTTTGTAGATGACCGAGGAAAATTCGGTGCAGCTTCTCTTAGGCAACGGCATCTTTACTATGGAATCGCTACTTAAGATAATATTTCAGCTTTCTAAGACTTATTGCGGCAAATCTGTGCCTTCTAAGAAGGATATTCACGCTGTTATATCCCAATTAAAGCGGGAGGGGGAGGTTAAATTCCCCCAGGGGATTCTCGACTACCGGAGATGGGATGACCTCATCTCCGTGCTCGCACAACATATTATGAGCGCTCAGAAGGGTGGCTCTGAGTTAAAAACTTTTAGTCTGATACTAGCGGCATTAAAAGCAGCCCGGGAGGAGGGTAAGATATCAACAGAGGCTCAACAGATCCTGAGACTTAGTGGTGGAGGCGAGCCGCCGGACCCGGAGGAGTCTGAAGGGGGTTTGGGAGCTGTTGTCTGCAGGAGTCAAGAGGAGATGGAGCATAACAGCAAAATGGCGCCGGCCGAGCCGACCGCTCCTAGCTCGAAAGAAGAAAAACAAGATCAAGGCCATTTGGAGTCTCATCCACATTCCTTGCAGACGCATCCCCCGTTCACATCAAGCAGTTCACTGTATCCTTATCTAAATTTCGTCAGTACACTTGGATTCCAGGGGGCGGAGATCCACATGAGTAGGATCAGCCCTTCTGCCCACCCAGGGAGGGGCCAGGCAAAAGATCTGTCCAATACAGACAGGGGGCGGAACCCACCGCACCTGGTCACTCCCAGGGATGATAATGAGAGCAATTGCACAAGGGAGAAGGAATGGGCTGGCCCTAGAGGAGGGGGGCCAGTAAGTAGAGGGGGAGGGATCAAATGACGGACTGGAATCTGATTAGATCGGAAACTTTGGGGAGGGACATGGTTCCGGAAGCATTGCCGGTGACTGTGAGTGATCGTGGTCCCGAATGGGTACCCCTCGACCCTAAAGGCGTCACGCACCTGATGGAATTTATGGATAAGAGAGGCCTGAAATCGCCTCTGACGTTAAACACACTACAGGCTTTGACCGCACCTTGACCTTTCCTCCTACTCTACATCTTAAATCTAATGCGTATGGTGCTCAAGCTCAAAGCTTTGCAGATAGGCTTTTAGCTGCTGAGATCTGTGCAGCAGCAAGGGCTGTGTTTCTTATTTAGGGAAGCTAACAATGCTTGCTCCAAATCATACTGGCTGGCTTAATATCTCTCTAGTTTATATCTCTATAGGCTCCCGTGCACTAGCCAGGACATGCTCTATTCCTTTATCTGTAGCATGTGATGTTGTCCATGCTTGTCCCCATTGCAATTCCTCACCAGTAATAGGGGCTGGAGTTAATCCTCGTGGCCTTGGACCACTACAGATTTGGCAAACAGACTTTACATGGGAACCACGTCTATCCCCTCGTCCTTGGCTTGCAGTTACAGTGGACACTTCCTCTACTGTCATCGTAGCTACGCAGCATGCCAAGACTAACTCGTCCGCTGCACAATACCATTGGACTGCTGCCATTGCGGTAATGGGCTTACCTAAACAAATTAAAACCGATAATGGGTCCTGTTTCATCTCACGCTCAACCCAAGAGTGGCTAGCATTATGGGGTATATCTCACATCTCAGGTATCCCAGGCAACTCTCAGGGGCAAGCAATCATAGAGCGTGCCAATCGCCTCCTCAAGGACAAGATACGCGTCCTTGGGGAAGGAGAGGGTTACAGGGACAGGATCCCTGTGGCTAGACAGGCGGAGATACTAGCAAAAGCTCTGTACGCTTTGAATCATTTTGAACGCGGAGATTGCATTCGAACTCCCGTGCAGAAACACTGGCAACCCAAAATCTTAAGCGAGGGTCCTCCGGTTAAGGTTAGAGTGGACACTGGTACATGGGAGACAGGCTGGAGGATATTAGTATGGGGAAGAGGATACGCCGCAGTGAAACATGAAGAGACAGGCAAAATTGTATGGGTCCCATCACGAAAAGTTAAGCCAGATCTCAAAAACAACACTCTCTCTACAGAATTCACTGCTGGGAAAACCAAAGCCGAAGCTGGAACATAAACACCAAGAGACCTATTCAGTGACTGGCTTCTGGTACTATTCGGTGAAATTACATCATTGTTCACACAGATACTTAAAACTATAGTTCTGGTACTTTTAGTCTTTACCTGCCTTATATTATGTATTTTGTGCCTTACTGAATGTATTTAGCAATACTTAAGCCATTATAGATTTTTTTTTGTTAGTTTAAGGCCATGGGTGTTAGGATGTTAAAGGGATGTGCTGCTTCAGCCTGAGTGACCACAGTGAATCTATACACAAGAGGCTGCGATGGATGCAAGAACATACGCAGAAGATAAGAAAAGAGACTGATCCTTTTAAGAAGTGGCTGAACGGACTGTTTGAGGGAATAGGCTCATGGCTAAAATAATTACTTAAGTTTCTTTAATAGGGTTTGCAATCTTTGTGTGCTTTTGGTTTGCCTTCCATGCTCTATAAGATATTTGTAGAATTGTAGAATTGTTTGCTATGCACGATATACCCTAAATGTCTATCAAAAGCAGTGTATCATAGAATTCACGAAATATTGTAACTAGTATAGGGTTTAGATAGATTTAGGTGTGTGTAAGATTGCGTTCGCGTTGTAACGGGACAATACTTTATTGAGCTTGGGGGAGAGGGAAATGTTGTATTAGGCGACAGCGAGGCTATACGGGATGTCACAGGATAGTGCCCCCCCGAGCTCAGTAATTGGACAATACACCTTTAGGGGTGTAGACGAAGTAGAGCAAAAGGTATATAAACGAATGCCACGTGTGATTAAACGCCATTTTGCCATTTTTCTGCACATCATATTGGTGTCTTATGCAGTTCTTGGCCCTGAACAGGTAATTGATCAGTCTCGCAAAGGGTTAATACAGCCTGAACAGATCATTAATGACAACACCATTGTCCACTGGATGCTCTTGCTAGGTAATATATTAACTGTAGAATCATAAGTAGAACTACAAAAGTAGGAAGAAGGCAGTGTTCTAATATTAGTATAATTTAATGGAAGTGACTGTGAAAACCACAGGTGGACTTAAAAGAAGAAAAAGGTACATTTCAAGAAATCCAAGCCATTTTATGATTGTATGATTCTAGTATTGCCATTCCTCTTTAGGAAGCTGTAACTCCACCATCAGAAGTTATAAGGATACCAGTAAAGTTCTATCACACTCAGATTACAAGGGCTGCTCTGAAAGTTATGCCTTCTGTGCCTCCAGTGTCAGAGGTGGATGTTGGTGATAATGGCAGTAACCAGTATTCCATTAATTTTTATTTTTTTTTTATCAGTTTCTGCCAGTACCGGTTCAGCTAGGTTTAGGCTCACAAAAATAAATATGCAGGCCAAGTGTTTGATGTTTGCACTTAAAATGGATACTTCCACTGAGTGAAATTCTCTACCAATGAAAATCAAGACATACCACAAACAAGTTACCTGCAATCATTATATCTTTGAATGCAAAAAGGTTCTTTTTGCTTTTGCTTCCATACAATATGAAGTTAATTACAGCACACGTATTCAGACATTGAGCCTGAGAAACTTTTGCTTAGATAACAGATAGACAAGGACCAGTGGTCTCTGTACTCACATAAAACAATTACACTTTATAAATAGTACAATAGCTACTAATCAGAACATTCAGTCAGAAATCACACAGACTACTATAGATGTTTTCTGTACTTGATTACTGAAAGATGAGTATAATAAAGCAAAATTAAAGAGAAATAGAAGGTCCCATTACTGAGTAAAACATAGGAAATAGTCTGTTTCTGGGTAAACCAGAAAAAAAGGAGGTGGGAATATTGAAGGAAAAACAGTTGTCATCCAGAATACTCTTGCATGTTCTGAAAAGCCTACCCGTCACATCAAAAGTCTAAACAGCCCTGAAACTAAAGTCTCTCTGAGAAACACTAGAAATCTCAACTCAGGAATATATGAAGAAAATAATAAACACATTATGAGGTATCAGCACTTTTTGTTGAAAAATATAGCAATTTGTTGCAAAAAGAGCTAGATAACTTACCATATACCACTACACCTATAAGCAAGCAGAGTTCAACAAAGAGCAATTTGGGATAAATTTCATTTATTTTTTCATATCCTTTCATGATTGCTCTAAGCAGAAAAGCGCCAGGAAAAGTTTGGTTTATTAAGATAAAGTACTCACACCCCAAACTGAAAAAAAAAAAAAAAAAGAATATTGACTTTAATTTACTTCTTCAGAAATATGTTTAAATTTACACCATGGTTTCTGAATAGTTTGACTATACCAGGCTTATACAAAAATAACCAGAGTAAAAGAACTGACCTATATCAACCAGGGATAAGAAGAAGATGAGTACAATCCTGAGTCATGCTTCTGGCTTTAGTGGAGCAATTAGGTTGTCTGTCAGCCTCAGTTACACAGTTCTACAAAAAAAAAAATAGTACTTAGCACAGAAGTACTGTACAGTCAACAAATGTACAGTTGGAAGAGAAGCGCAGTTAGGATAGCACTTCACATGTGTTATAGCTGGAAAGATTATCATGGTGGAAAAAGACAATCAAAAAGAAATACTCACCCATATCCAAGGATCTAGAATCACAGTGGAAAAATCCAAAAAGTAGAGATGGCAGTCAGCCCTTAAATGGGGTCTAGGAAGGGTGGAGCCTGGTTCCACCCCTTCCAGTCACACAGGTGAATTGCCTTCACCTGTGCTCCCACAGTTGACTCAGTCCCTTCCTCAGCTGATCAATCAGTGGTTCAGGCCGTGAATCAACAGTTCTGTACAAGTATACAGAGAAAAAAAAACAACTAAAAAACCTCACAAACAATAGCATCTTGACTCTCCTAGATAGCTGTTTGGAAAGCAGCAGAAGCATAGACAGATTTCAAGCGAGCTTCCTTAGCCACAGACAGAAGAGCAAAAACATTAGTATGTGGTAATCAGAGTAGAAGCAGAGGCAGCTACTCCAAATATGCTTTGGGCAGCAAGTCAGCAGTGGAAGTGTGGAAAAAAAAAAAAACCAACAAAAAACAACCAAACACCTGGAATATGTATTCCACTGCACCTACTTCAGCTCCACCCTCTATAAATACAGCCTCCCTTGTATTCCATTTTCTTGGAGAAAAGTTCCCTGGCTCTCACTGGGAAAGGATTAGACCGCAAGGCATAGCTACACTCTGCACAAATTAGCATGGGTAGATACCTGTGACATGAAAAGAGGAGTGAGTGTCCAAAAGCTTTTATTTCCAGTTATATCAGTTGGTCTAATATAATATATCACTCCCCCTACAAATTAATGAGTCTAAGATCACACCCACATGCACTGCCTGCAGTCAGAAGGTCAAGCTGACCTACACAAAGGTCTTTACAATGGCTTGCCATTAGAGGACGAAAGAGCAAGGTATTGATATTACCTCTGGCATTGCTGCCTGTGCTTTGAGTCACCTGTTGTAATTTAAGCAACTTTACATAAAGTTTTTCAGTTTCATCATCATTTTCATTATATTTTTAAATGGAAGGTAACAACAGCACCTGCCTCTCATAAGTTATTGCTAAGGCAGCTGGGCTATATGAAAGCAATTTGTCAATGACATTTTGCAGGGACAGCTGTAACTTCTTGTGTGTTGCTATGACATATGAAAGGGACAGGGAATGTGTTTTTTCTTTCTTAACTCCCACATCATTTCCAGAAAAAATGAACAGATGAAGATGTTCTAAGACACTATGAATTTATCTTTCCAGAATTAAATCAGGGTGTTTTAAAGAAAAGTTTATCCTATCCTCTTTCATTGAGCATCCATATTCTGACACGCTTATAAAGAAACAAGATAGAGTCAGCAATCTCTGCTGCCATCTTCTGCTGTTACTTTTTATGCAATCATTGATCAAGAGACAGAAATATTAAAATTCCGTTCTTTCCGAAAGTGAGTGTAACAAATGAAAGCCTATAAATCAAGAATCAGAGGCCCATCACAGAATCACAGAATTTTGGGTAGAAAATATCTATTTAAATCATGCTCCATCACTTTCACAGCGCAGATTTATCAACTGTGGTATTGTCTCCCAGCCAATTGAGGATGTTATCTCTCATTACGAGTTTCAAATTCTCCATAAAATCTTCTTTCTCCCTTTACTCCTTTAAAAGCCAGTCTGCTGTCCTCTGCCATGGGGTAGAGATACATTCTGTAAGTACCTCAACTTATTTTAATGGGATACTACTCCACTTGATCCAAGTCCTTGAAACAATATAGATCCTGAGGCACATTCACCCTCACCTCGTTTTAACAAAAGATTATTTCTTCTCTTCACTAGCAATCTCCTCTAAGATCATTATTACACCTTCACTTTCTAAGTGTTTGTTCATAGGTCAAAAACTGAGAAAAATGGTCTTTGCTGAAATATGTAGTTTGTTTGTCTTCCACTGTCCTAACCTATCTTATTAATAATTCTTTCTCTTTAGTGTCTTCCCATAAGGTCCTTATCTCTTTCAAACATCAGTCTCACATTTTGGCTCAAAAATGTCTCAATATTCTGTTAATGACAGTATTAGGTTGCTTTTGCTAATATCCACATAAAGCAGTGAGATTAATAATGGATTCCAATATCTGAAACTTCGTGTTTTTTCAAGAGTTGGCTGGAGTTACTATTTCCCTATAGGTTAAATTAATAGTTATTTACATTTGTGTATTGCAATTCAGTCCTTATCCTCTTCCCTGCTGTCATTCCTCTCTAAGTAATGATCCTCTGATATTCATGGTCATCAACTGTTGGTATGTTCTTCCAGAATATTTCTGCTAGCATACGATCATGAGTAATTTTTCTTCATTACATTGAATCCCATTTGTTTTCTGTTGTCTTCAAATTCCAGTTGTCTTTTCTTCTCTCTCCTATTGCAAAGCAATCATGAGCATACATAAGGTGGTTTTGTAACAACTGGTAAACTTTTCTAATAGCCACACCAAGAAATAATAGGAAAAATAGAGTGTACTGTCTTAATCCAGTGTCAGGTTATCAGAAACATAATTGTGCGTTCCTAACAATTTTATCACGGGTTCTAAGTGTTTTTCTTGAGATTTTTTTGAGTGCAGAAGACACATCATCACATGCTTTTTTAGATCAGAAAGAATAAAAAGGGGGAAACAATTCATGTTTAAAACCTTCCTCTCCATTCAGTGGAAGAAATATTTAAAATAAAAACATAACAAGAATAAAATAACAATGATGAACAAGAAAAAGAGTTCATTATTTGATTTTTTATTCAGTGTCACCATAAGTATCTCAATGGTATCCCTAGATGTATATGAGTCCTGCTTCAAAATTAATGCCTCCTATTTTACTGTGTTGGCCCACAATGTCAGAGGTGTATGTTGGCGGTATGACAGTAGAGGTTGAACCTTCCCACCAATATTCTGTTACTTTTTTTTTTTTTTTTGCTGTATTATGGATGGTAACAGAGGGGCAAAATATAATCTGATGTTGAAGTACGTATGAAGCAAAGATGTGTCATTGCATTCCTCTACAAAAAAAAAAAAAAAAAAAAAAAAAAAGCACGTATTGACATTCATCAGTGCTTGCTGAACCTTTGTGGGGACCTAACAGTGGATGTTAGCACAGTGAGGAAATGAGTGGTGCGTTTCAGCAATGATGCTGGCACGGTGGCTGTGAAACTGTGGATCATCTCTTCTGGTGCAGATAGTTACAATTATGGCATGCGTGATCTTGTTCATTGCTGCTAAAAATGTATAGCTAATGGTTGTGACTATGTTGAAAAATAGTATTTTGTAGCTGAGAATTTGCTCTAATAGCATTCTTGTGTTATTTGTTCACATGGAAATAATTAGAAGGCATTACTTCTGGAGCGACATAAGTCATTCTGTTCTTAGTCTTCCTTTCTACATAGCTGTAATTACTATCATTCCTGACACCATCTTTTTATCAGTACACATAAATTTAATTCTTTAAGTTTTCATTTTGATCCTTCATCAAGTATCCTGAACTGATTGCCCGATGACTGAGAAGAAAAAAAAATCATCGTTGGCACATGCATGTCAGATTTCAATGATTTCCTAAAAGACATCTACTCTCTTCAACCACAAAAACCTTTCTAAAAATAACATCCCTTTTCTTCTTTTTTTTTTTTTTGTAACTGTATCTGTTCTTTCTGCCAAGATACCTGATGGTTCCTGAAGAATCATTTCTCATCAAACATTATCAGCTGGCTGTTGTGTTCTTGTTCAGAGTTTTTAGCTTTTCCTGTGTCTAAGGATTCACATTTAAACAACTTCTGTCACAAATGTTGCAAAGCCTTGCAAATACATCTTTAAAAATACAAATACAACATTCAGTAGTCTTAGTCATCAAGCATAAAGTATCCCAAAAGATCTGCATAAAGAAACTCAAGAACATGAGAAGTCAAACATGACTCTATTCTATGTATATTTCAATGTATATTTCACAAAAAGTGACTCAGGATGTTTTCTGTGGACTAGGTAAATGAAATAGATTTATAGTCCAATCAGCTAACTTTCTGTCATCTCAGAACCACTGCAGCAAAAATCTACCTCTACAACTCTCGGTGTCTGAAAATGTCTTCCATTTCTCTCAGTTTTATGTCCAGCGTCATTCTGCTTCACTGGAAAATTCTTTGTTAAAATACATTTGAAAAATACATGAGCCTTTCTTGCTTATTCTGTATTTATCTGTTTTTTAACTGAAATCTCTAATGATCATGTCTTCTCCACATGAGGAGACATTATTCAATGGGAACAGGCTGTCTCATTTTTAAGTGATAGTGGGACACTGAGAGACAGACTGATGTGATGCAGGAAAGCCTTCTTTTGTCAGCAGGAAGGCAACCAGGATTGTCATTTATTTTTGTTGCAGTTTCTATTAAATAGAGTGCATGTCATTCTTTCAGATCTGTTTCTACACCATTATACAATAGATAGCACTGTGCCCAATATTATGCAATAAGAAAGAAAGTAAATGAACAACAACAACAACAACAAACGTGCACAATTTCTGAGCACCTGTTAAATACAATTCATTTCTTCTATGTAAAAGAAATAAACATAGGAGTTGTATAGTATAGGAGTTTATGCAACCTCCAGTAATCAGGGATTTCACAAGCATGATTCATCAGGGTTTCTCTGACTTAGATACAATACATTGAAGATCACTTATGTTAGCATATCTTGCAGTCATAATGCCACATAACTGAGTACTCAGTCCTCACTAGCAAGCTAGGTTCTTAAAATTGAAGTCCTGTGGAAGCATTTCAGATGTTTGGTCTTGAAATACATAGGTTAAAAATCATTTGCGGTCCTCTATCTTCATTTCTGCAGAACTTAACTACTTGAACATTTGCAGAAATGGGCACATAGAAACAATGATGTTGCTTACAGCAAGTTTACTTTTAAAAGACTATCATTTTTAAAACTATCAGTTTTCTGTGATTTTTTTTTTGTCTTCCTTCTCCAAAATTCTAAAAAATGATGGTAGACAGAAATCAGCTTTATCACCCTTCTTATGCATAATATAAATTTTCAGAAATGAGTCTTAATTTCAGTCATCTCAATTTGAATTCTAAATTTTCAGTTTTCTATTGCTCACTTCTGAAAGAGTTTCACTCTTTCAGCTACTATTAACTGTAGTTACTCTCCTGGTCATTTAGCCCTGACAAAACTGATCTCTGGCCATCTGACCAAAAATGAGTAATTAGATATCACTCCATGATTAATAAAAATGAAGCATTGATATGAATGAAATAGGGAATACATTACAGGTGTGTAATCATTGACTTTTAAGTGAGACTACTAGTCAATTCTTGATTGTCTGAAGAATAAGTAAAACTGTAATGTAGAACAAACAAGCTGCATTTTTCTATGATTGAGCATCAGAACATGAATATCCATGCCACTAGTTTTACCAATTCATGTATTTCTTTCTGCTTTAGATGGTAACAAACAGACACGGCTGTTTATCAATAGCAGATTATGAGCACGCTCCTTTAGCTATGCTTATCCTTAGACTTCCTGCCAGTACGCATTGCCAAACAACATTGTTGGAGTCAGTTACACTCATCTGATTGAACACTGCAGTATCTCTGTATTAACGTATGTCTAGGTGCAGCTTTTCTTTTCCTCCTAGTACTGACACAAAACACTACTGAGTAGTGCCTCAGCAGCTACAGCAGCTCCTTTGGCCAGTCCAGAACTGTGAAAAGATTTACAAGACTTTTCCCTTTAATTTCTCTAAGCCATGTAATATTTTGCTTTCCCATGGTAATATTATGATTTTGTGATGAACTCTAGATCGGATTCATGCTCCAAACAGTAGATTATAGGAATGCATGAATATTAATTTGTAGTATGTTTTGTAGACTATGTTTACAATAATTCTGTGATTACTTTCTGGTAATTGTGTACTAGTAATGCTAGTTGTACAGATACAACTTCAAAAACAAACAAGAAGGAGGTTCATAAACAATGGACTCTCAGGAGTGATTTCATAACAGAAATAAATTTCCTCTATTTAGTATGGAGAAGTTGCATATATATTCAGATACAGTCGGATGTAACAGCACTAAGACAGCCAGGCAGATGCAGTCAAAAACTCACAAGTATTTTTAACTGCTTTAACATCCACCATTGCTTGTGCATTTGACAGAGGCATATGTAAGTTAGATACCAGGATGTGTTCCACATTCAGCAGACATTTAGGCTACAGGAGTTTGGAGAGTGGCACTAAAATCAGAGAGCAGAAATGAAA
Source organism: Pavo muticus (assembly GCA_016647715.1). NCBI lineage: Eukaryota > Metazoa > Chordata > Aves > Galliformes > Phasianidae > Pavo > Pavo muticus. The sequence goes on along the minus strand of JACDJE010000136.1, from coordinate 536,353 downwards.
CTAAGGATTCAGGATACAAATCAGACTTCTACTGGAAGACCTGAAAGAGGGCTTCTAATAGTTTTTAATGCATTTCAACACAAGAAAGACACCAAAAATTCTCAAGATTAGCATGAATGTCAGCCTTCAGAAGGAAGCCATAACAACAGTCATTCTGAACACAAAATACCTCTCCCTATATCACTGTGCTAGTATATCTGACCTGAAGTGACTCATAAAATTGCTTCTTGGAAAAAGGTTCATGAATGATCCCTAAAAAAGAGTGGGGATACTTTTACATGACCAAAACCATCTTAGAGTAATATGTGCACTCCTTCACTTACTGTTTGCTTTCTATTTTTCATGGCTATGCAGCATATTCTTCGCTTTGTGCACCAATCTGATTGTTACTAAGCAGTTTCTCTGCTGTGAGCAATTAAATAGCTGTCAAGGGTGAAAATAGGTGGTGATGGATTAGGCAGTTTCTATCCGTTCACAATTTTGGTCAGTGAAATTTGGCAAGAACTTCAGAACCTTTCGCTGAATGTCCCTCTGCTAATGCCAGTGATTAATTATTAACAAATGTGTTGTTATTATTTTAATAAGCCTCTCAGTATGCTTGCAGAGCTGTGGAAATCTTCCATCTAGGTTGCTCTGAAGGTAATGTCTCTTATTTATTTCCACGCAACAGGTAGAAAAAGCACCAATAACACTGTTTGATAGAGCTGATTCTCAGCTATAAGACACTGTTTTTCAACATTGTCACCACCATTAGCCAATTTGCACAGATGAGCAGATCAAGACGCTTCATTTCATGGTATTACAGCTTTGCATGGCTGTCTGGAACATGGCTTGTGGGGCTTAGGGAAATGTTTGGCACTGGAAGGTGGTGGGCATGGAACAGACCCCCCCCCCTCCTCAGGGCAGCGGGCATGGCCCCAAGGTTTTGTAGCTCAAGTAGTGTTAGGACACTGCTACCAGACACTAGGTTTGGGTGGTGTTGTGTGGAGCCAAGAGTTGGACTTGGTGATCTCTGTGGGTGCCTTCCAGCTTGGGATATTCTATGATCCTCTGGTTTTAAAGGAGCCTCACTGCTTGGCTGTTGGCGTGAGGGTGGGCTTACAGAATCACGGAATCATTAAGGTAAAATTTACCCTGGAGTAAAACAGAAGGAAGAACCCATTTAAGGCTTTGAATAAACTCAAAGGCGTTCTTTCAACGCCTCTAAATTTCCCAAGCCATCAGACAATTTCCTCTGTTATGAAAGTATTTATAATAGATCCCCTCCTTTGTCAGCTAAATTCACAACAGAAGTCTGTCCCAAATTCCTACAATCAATTATGTCTGAATATAAATTAACCTCCGTAAAATATCATCAAATTTGTTGAAACACTATAGGCACCCATGACACAACATAATGAAGAAGTGCTTAAACACAGTTTTACATAGCTCCAGGCCTGGCTCTCCTGTTGCATGCAGAGTGGCTGTTCCAAACTAAAATCAGCCAGAAGCAGTACCAAATGACTGTGCTCCAGCTAAATATTAGATGTGATCTGCATTTACCTTCTTCATGACAAGGAACTCAGTTTGAAAGCTTCCTGAAAAAAGAACAATAGAACAATATTTCTTGGGTGTTTGTACTGTGAAATGATCCACAGAAAGCTGAGGTGACATGTAATAAGGAGTTCAGTGCATGTTTACATGTTCTACTAAAGCCTGCTCAGCACCCTAGAGAGTTAAGTTAAGGGTAAAAAATTTGTTCAGGGAGGAGAGATTTGAAAGAGTTTTTCAGCTCCAATCATTGTAACATTAACAAATGAGGGCCTAGTGCTTGATCTTGAGTTTACTGATAGCAGTAGTAAGGATGCTTCAAGATGCTTTTGGTCAGGCCTTTAAGGTCTCTGAGTTAGGTAAAGAGCAGAGCAACAGGCAAGTGGAAATGGTGGTTGTAAAGAATCTGGGTCCAATTTCTGAAAACTGAAGCCATTTCTTTGCAGCTGCCCAGCAAGCTAAGTAATATCAACCAATTTAAATCACAACCAGTAAGGAATAATTTCTGGAGCACAGTGTCCTCTATCCTACTCAGATAACAACAGTGATAAAATAGTAATTATGATGATAAGGCTCAAAATTCATTTGCGTTTGTTTGAGTTGTGGTTATTTGTTGTTTGGTGGAGTTTTGAGGATGGAACAATCTCCCCTATTTACAAAATCAAGTCATCAAAATCTTTAGAACAGGGCACACTATCAGCAGCTGGCTGTGCCATGTGTTGTTGGATCCCTTCATTCTTATAGCTTCTGTTGCATTCAACTTGGGTATCTATTGGCCTTTAGTGAAAATCTACTGTCTTCTACTACTTGAGTTTAATTTATATTAATATATGGAGTTGTGTGTGTGTGTTGTGTCAGCTGCAGAGGCCCATTCAGACACAGCTCTTTGCCTTCGCAGTAGTCAGGTGGGTCCTGCTGGGGTCAGGACTCCTCTCTGCAGGCACTGCAGGCTCATATGCACGCAAGATACAGGTGGGAAGGACAATTGGAATAACACCTGTGTCAAAAGCCATCGAGAAATGACATAAAAAGTTAATTTCAGATTTCAAAAAACCAAAACTGTGGATGTTTTCCCTGGTTGAGTTTGTGCAGCCTCACTAGCCGGGTATTGGTGCAGACCTCACCTGGGGGACATGCTCCACACCTTGCAGGTGCAAAACTTCTGTATGGAAACTTACAATTTTTCTCTCAATTACTCCTACAAAACTTTTTAAATTATTTGTATTTTTCATGACAAAGAGATAGTTGAAAATACTCATTTTCATAACATCTTTAATGTGAAATGTAGTGTACCTTGCTGTGTTTCTATCAGGCTATGAACAGGTGAGAGGAGCAGCTACACCCAGATCCCAGCTGTGTACCCAATGAAGCTGCTCAGGCACTGTGGTGCCCTGACCAGGGTGTGGTCAAAGAAGTGGAAACTGAAGATTAAACTCTAGAAATAAAAGACTACAATAAGATACAATCTGTCCGCTGTGTTTTAAGCCATGTGAGAGAAGAGGTGAGGTAATCAGGCATCAGCTGTTTTCACATTTTTCTCTCTGTAACAATATTTCTAAGTTCCAAAGGGATTTTCTCCAAAGAGGTAGAGACCTGAGAACACGATGTGACAGTCGAAACAAACAAACACCGAAGTGAAGAAACGAGAACCCCATGCCCAGCTGAGACTGGGTGCTTTGTTTATGAACTGAAAACACCTGTGAGGCAGCCCAGCCCTAACGGCATGGGCGGTAACACCTGAGAAGGGCTCATGCCCATGAGATGACCCCGGCCCCGCTGCATCCAAGTAGAAAAGGCGGGAACGGTGCAACGGGATGCAACAAAAGCGAGAAGCAAAAGCAGCTCTCTTTGCTCCTATTGGCTGGCTGGCGGGCGGTGGGGGGCACCTATATAAAGGCACATGGACTAGCAGTTAAGCGACAGGTCTTCTCCTTAGGGTGAGGTAGGAAAGAGAGTGGTCTAAGGAAGAAGCTAGAACGAAGCCTGCCGGGCTGAGGTAAGGGGACGAGTGTCATCCTCACTGGGCTTGAAGGGATGGGGGCTGTGGGACAGGACGGCATCGAGCAGGGAAATGTGAGTGGGCGTCGCCGAGGGCGGATGGTGGATTGAGGAGTGGCAGAGGCAGGTGAAACTTAAGAGCTGAAGGGAGGTTGAGGTGTGTGGAGGCGGGTGCTGTTGCCGGGGTGCGGAGATGGGCACCGTTCCTGGCTGGGGGTGCGTGAGGGGAGGGAGAGAAATGACGTTCCCGGGCTGAGGGGCACGNAAAAAAAAAAAAACCAACAAAAAACAACCAAACACCTGGAATATGTATTCCACTGCACCTACTTCAGCTCCACCCTCTATAAATACAGCCTCCCTTGTATTCCATTTTCTTGGAGAAAAGTTCCCTGGCTCTCACTGGGAAAGGATTAGACCGCAAGGCATAGCTACACTCTGCACAAATTAGCATGGGTAGATACCTGTGACATGAAAAGAGGAGTGAGTGTCCAAAAGCTTTTATTTCCAGTTATATCAGTTGGTCTAATATAATATATCACTCCCCCTACAAATTAATGAGTCTAAGATCACACCCACATGCACTGCCTGCAGTCAGAAGGTCAAGCTGACCTACACAAAGGTCTTTACAATGGCTTGCCATTAGAGGACGAAAGAGCAAGGTATTGATATTACCTCTGGCATTGCTGCCTGTGCTTTGAGTCACCTGTTGTAATTTAAGCAACTTTACATAAAGTTTTTCAGTTTCATCATCATTTTCATTATATTTTTAAATGGAAGGTAACAACAGCACCTGCCTCTCATAAGTTATTGCTAAGGCAGCTGGGCTATATGAAAGCAATTTGTCAATGACATTTTGCAGGGACAGCTGTAACTTCTTGTGTGTTGCTATGACATATGAAAGGGACAGGGAATGTGTTTTTTCTTTCTTAACTCCCACATCATTTCCAGAAAAAATGAACAGATGAAGATGTTCTAAGACACTATGAATTTATCTTTCCAGAATTAAATCAGGGTGTTTTAAAGAAAAGTTTATCCTATCCTCTTTCATTGAGCATCCATATTCTGACACGCTTATAAAGAAACAAGATAGAGTCAGCAATCTCTGCTGCCATCTTCTGCTGTTACTTTTTATGCAATCATTGATCAAGAGACAGAAATATTAAAATTCCGTTCTTTCCGAAAGTGAGTGTAACAAATGAAAGCCTATAAATCAAGAATCAGAGGCCCATCACAGAATCACAGAATTTTGGGTAGAAAATATCTATTTAAATCATGCTCCATCACTTTCACAGCGCAGATTTATCAACTGTGGTATTGTCTCCCAGCCAATTGAGGATGTTATCTCTCATTACGAGTTTCAAATTCTCCATAAAATCTTCTTTCTCCCTTTACTCCTTTAAAAGCCAGTCTGCTGTCCTCTGCCATGGGGTAGAGATACATTCTGTAAGTACCTCAACTTATTTTAATGGGATACTACTCCACTTGATCCAAGTCCTTGAAACAATATAGATCCTGAGGCACATTCACCCTCACCTCGTTTTAACAAAAGATTATTTCTTCTCTTCACTAGCAATCTCCTCTAAGATCATTATTACACCTTCACTTTCTAAGTGTTTGTTCATAGGTCAAAAACTGAGAAAAATGGTCTTTGCTGAAATATGTAGTTTGTTTGTCTTCCACTGTCCTAACCTATCTTATTAATAATTCTTTCTCTTTAGTGTCTTCCCATAAGGTCCTTATCTCTTTCAAACATCAGTCTCACATTTTGGCTCAAAAATGTCTCAATATTCTGTTAATGACAGTATTAGGTTGCTTTTGCTAATATCCACATAAAGCAGTGAGATTAATAATGGATTCCAATATCTGAAACTTCGTGTTTTTTCAAGAGTTGGCTGGAGTTACTATTTCCCTATAGGTTAAATTAATAGTTATTTACATTTGTGTATTGCAATTCAGTCCTTATCCTCTTCCCTGCTGTCATTCCTCTCTAAGTAATGATCCTCTGATATTCATGGTCATCAACTGTTGGTATGTTCTTCCAGAATATTTCTGCTAGCATACGATCATGAGTAATTTTTCTTCATTACATTGAATCCCATTTGTTTTCTGTTGTCTTCAAATTCCAGTTGTCTTTTCTTCTCTCTCCTATTGCAAAGCAATCATGAGCATACATAAGGTGGTTTTGTAACAACTGGTAAACTTTTCTAATAGCCACACCAAGAAATAATAGGAAAAATAGAGTGTACTGTCTTAATCCAGTGTCAGGTTATCAGAAACATAATTGTGCGTTCCTAACAATTTTATCACGGGTTCTAAGTGTTTTTCTTGAGATTTTTTTGAGTGCAGAAGACACATCATCACATGCTTTTTTAGATCAGAAAGAATAAAAAGGGGGAAACAATTCATGTTTAAAACCTTCCTCTCCATTCAGTGGAAGAAATATTTAAAATAAAAACATAACAAGAATAAAATAACAATGATGAACAAGAAAAAGAGTTCATTATTTGATTTTTTATTCAGTGTCACCATAAGTATCTCAATGGTATCCCTAGATGTATATGAGTCCTGCTTCAAAATTAATGCCTCCTATTTTACTGTGTTGGCCCACAATGTCAGAGGTGTATGTTGGCGGTATGACAGTAGAGGTTGAACCTTCCCACCAATATTCTGTTACTTTTTGTTTTTTTTTTGCTGTATTATGGATGGTAACAGAGGGGCAAAATATAATCTGATGTTGAAGTACGTATGAAGCAAAGATGTGTCATTGCATTCCTCTACACAGAAAAAAAAAAAAAAAAAAAA